>CM056168.1:41007443-41287639 GCA_029691765.1 Entomobrya proxima | reverse complement strand
TTCACGTTTCATCGCCATTCATCTTGCTCCATGGCTTATCCATTAATTTTAGAAAACTAGGAGGGACCAGTGTCTGTCCCAACAAAAATTGTATTACATCATTTGTCATTTAAACGATTCAATATTAGAAAAGATCTACACTGGCAACTTCCAAACATAACGCTTTCACATTTTACATGTTCTCGTACTGCACCATGCGTGTGTTCACACATAGTGCCACATTTTTCATGCATCAAATCAGGTAGACTCTTTGCTTATGTTTATGACAATGATAAAAAAGGTTGAACTGAGATTAATAGGCTTGACCGTGAATTCTAAGAGGTTGTCGTTAGTCCAACTAACAATAAGTGGCAGCTAAACCAAGTTCAGTCTCAGAAAATTTGTTAATTTCTTAAAATAGACTCTATTTAATAGAGGCTCAAAAATCTTGGTATCACGTTGATATACGAACTGAAACATTGATATCTGAATACATTCTATATATTCGAACAACTGTTTTTGTACTTGAATAAAAAAAATTTAATAATGAGGTGCGATTTATATTATGGTTCAGTTCATCAGTTCCATTTTGGTGCTTTCATTTTCATCTCAACTTTCACTTCTTGTGCATATGCTTCAAAATTATCAAAATGAACATTTTTACCTATATCCCAACTACACACACATTATTTCCTACGTGTAGTAGGCCTGATGAAGTGGTGCGAAACTTTATTAAAGCCTGCAAGTACAATTAATTTTCTGTGTTTCAGAGCTAAAAATAAGCAAATAGTCGACTTCATTTCATTCAACCTTACCACTACATCAATGAGATTGCAGAACGCAACACAAATGTGGGAAAGGGAAAGCGGAAAGTGTACGTGCATTTTTTCACTATAGACCAAGCCTATTCCAGTTTACGGACGCTCTGGAAATGGTACATTATCCGAGTATGTTGGAAACGTTCAAGTCCAAGTTTCCCATGCTTTTTAAATACAAAACCCGACTTCAAGATTCCAAGCTCGCTGAAAAAACTGGTTTTTCGTTGGATACGTTATTATAACTGATTAACTGAAAGATTTTGCCCGATTTATCGATAAAATTACATACGAGCTACATTATGGCAGCATTTAAATCTAAGTTTGATTTTATAATTAGAAAATATCAGCTAATCTAATCAGTCAAACTTTCCCATGCTTTTTAAATACAAACCCAACGAACTTGAGGTTTCAACTTCATGTGTTCCTCGTGTCATTAAACTGCTTTTACAACAGCTTGCTGTTCAATTAATATAGAAATGCTTGTGTTATCTATTAGAGTACGAAAACAGTTTGATCGAAAACATATAACTTTGAAAATTTACATGCATCTACGAATTGGCGAATCATCAATCATAAATTGTATTATGCATCTACATTTTTTGTAAACTGCAAATAAAAATCTGCATGCTGGAACCGTATTGCTATCGCTATTCAATTCATTTAATTTTCATGTTTCATCGACATTCAGTGTCATATAATGCTCAGATGCGATTCATATTGTTCAGTTCATTTTTGGTGCTTTCACTTCCGTTTTCACTTGCGCATCTGTCTGTTGTACTAATTTATTTCAAATGAGCATCTTTACCATTTCCCAACGTTACACTTTATTCTCTGCGGACAAAACTGTGGGACTGGTGAAATGATTCAAAAATTGTTTGCGTCTGTCCCTTCCAGGGATTTATTATTCATGATTTCAGCTAAATTTACTATGGTTTGCTTAACCGTTGCTTAGCCCGATGAAATAGTTGTTCGTCCAGTAACTTTCACCAATATAAACTTGTGCATGCTTATTCTACTAATTTATTTTAAAATGAACATATTATATAACAAAAAGCACAAAAGTGTTGTAAACCTGATGAAGTGTTTCGAAAATTTATTAGTTCTACAAGGCCTGTAGTACAAGCATAATTATTTTGCTGTGTTCTCAGAGATAAAAACAAGCAAATAGCCCACTTAATTTCATGCAAACATGCTACATCAATGGGACTGCAGAACGTAGCACAAAGCACAAATGTGGGAAAACGGAAAGTTTCCGTGTTTTTTTTTCACCATACAAAAATCCTATTGCAGTTTACGGATGCTCTTGGAAGTAGTACAATATCCGAGTACGATGAAGTCCAACATCCCATGCTTTTTAAATACAAAATCCAACATCTTTTCCAAAGCTCATGCTCCACAATGGAAAAATCTGGTTTTTCTTTGAATACGTTTTTATAACTGATTAACCGGAGGATTTTTATCGATTTATCGATAAAATGACATAAGAGCTAAATTATGGCAGCATTTAAATTCAAGTTTGATTTTAAATCAGCTAATCTAATCATTCCAAGTCCCAAGTCCAAGTTGGATGAAACAGCAACGACACAGTTTTCTGGCAAAAGTTTACGAGGGAAAGGATGACAACAGGAAGAGTTTTGAGATGTACTTTCTCCTGATACACCTCGAAAATAACTTGGTATTCCAGCCATTCTAGCCATGCAAACATTACAAAAAAATCTGATTTTCTTTGGACTTTGGATGCGTTTTTATAACTGGAGGTGCATTTTCATGCGTTAATTTTTAAATTATATATGAACTAAAAATACGGAAGAATTTTAGTTTTCCGTTGAATTTGAATTGGAAAATATATGCTAATCTATATCTTTTATGCTCGTGTGTTCCATGTAAGCGATTAAAATATTTGTACAACAGCTTTTTGTGCAATTAATATTGAAATGTTTGAGTTATCTATTAAAGTCATTAAAGTACGAAAGCAGTTTGATCAAAGATAACATTGCAAATTTTATGACATGTACCTACGAATTGGCAATCGCTTCACATAATCGAATGAGCTACGCATTTCGTGGACTTTTCACTAAAAGGCATATTGATTTTGTTACCAAAATATGAAACACAATGTGAAAATCAAGAGTTGAATAATTGAACTTGAATTCGTTTGAAATCTTAGAGAAAGGAAAGTGTAGTGTGTGAAAAGCAGCGATGTTGTATTATCACAATAGGGGACCTTGTTCGCGATTCAGGAATCCTTGACTTGACTCCGAGTTCTGATAGACTCTACCAGGTTAATTGCTTCCTCCAAACTTTCTAAATGCTCTTGCACGCCAACTGAAACTGAACAATCTCCATTTATCTTCAAATCCATACTAATAGCAAAGAAATCGTACGATAAATTTAGTATATTCGAATCATCCCAAAACGAATTTCCACGAGCAAATTACTATTATAGAATTATTCAATTATATAACTCATTTAGAAATTAGTCGGTATGATGGTTGGTACATGCTATCTATTTTGGATGGTTATCAAGTTAGATAACACACACGCGTGGCTATTCATTGACCAATTTGTTTAAATATTAATAGCAGTGTCATTGAGAACAGAGTTGAACTTTTAATCTTAAGGTTGATTACTCAACATAGTATACTATTACTATTCGCACATGTCATAATATTTTGCACGAGGCAGTGATAAGCAATACTACGCTGAAATGGTAGATATAGTATTTTCGTATTCAAATTCATTCATTAGCATGGGCTATATTCCAACAAAGTTAAAGGAAAAGGCATATTTATAATTAATTTTATTATACTTGATTAACAGTCAATATATATACCAGACCAATCTGCCAATGTCAATGTTAAGATATTTTATATTCTATTGGCTATTACTGTTCAAGGGGAATACTATATTGCGATTACGATAAAAATTGATTTGGATATCATTTCCAGACAAAAAGTTGACCCGACTACAACAGTTTTGGCTTCTATATGAAGGTTGAAGGTGATTACATACATCCCAGGCAAGTTAGTAGGTAAATACTAATATTTATTTGAAATTACTTAAAAATGAAAGAAACCAGTGAGAAATGTCTCAATTACGGGGAAATGGAAAAGAAAATCCCGAAACAAATTATTCAATTGCGGAATATTCTAAGAGGTAGGTAGTCTACTTTGAAAGTATTTGTCTGAGTTCGCTTTAACAAAAATATTGAATTCTTTCAGAACAGCATGACATTGAAGTGCCAACAAAATGTGACGCCTTCTTAGCTCGTTGTCTAAGGGTAAAGGATGGCAACTTGGAAAAAGCTGTGAAATTAGTGAGGTTTCATATTTCGAAGAAATTTTGGAATTTATACTGAAATTATTCTAAGAAGTTGTTAATTTCTTAGGTTCAAGCGTTTCATTCCGTTACCGCCGATATTTCTGAATGGCAAGCCCCCTTTCAACCAAGCTATTATGACAAAGACTATTTCAGCCATCCAGGAATTTTCCCTTTGGTTACCCGAGATTCCTTAAATCGCCGAATTTTTATTGCCCGAGCAAATAAATGGGATCCAAAAATACTCAGTTTTGATGAAGTACTGCTTGCCGTTTGGATGTTTGCTCAGTATGCCGTTGCCAATAGTGTGGATGATCAGAGACATGGCTTTGTGGTGATTTGGGATTTTAATGGAACTACAATGGAAATGGCTTGGGCTGTGAAACAAAGAAGAATTCTGAGTATGGCGAAGTGGCTGCAAAATGCCGTTGTTGGGAGAATGGCCGGGTTTCATGGAGTAAATCATCCGAGAATAGTGGGCTTGATTTATTCGGGCGTGAAACCATTTTTATCAGATAAAATTAGGAAAAGGGTAATGATTTAAAACTTGAACTTTTGTTTTGTAAGATTGTTTCAATCTGTAAAATTTCATTGAAGTTTATTGACTTTTCAGGTAAACTTTCACAGTAATTTGGAAAGTCTTCATGCTAGCTTGGATAAAAGCAATTTACCCACATTTTTGGAAGGCGATGTTCTGCTAGAAGATTGCGTTGATAAAGAGTTTATGCGGGGATTAGTAAACAGTAACGAGTATTTTCAAGGTAATCTATTCATAAAAAACTATTTAAATTGGTTCAAGCCATACATACAAAATAGAAGTATTAAGTACCACTCTTAATGTTTTTGATTACAGATATGGTCAACAATCGTTTTCCAAACAAGTAGCCTTTACATGACAATTTTATATGAAATATGAGCATACCTTAAAGAATAAAAGTTAAGATTATTTATCAATTTGCATAATAATTTTCATTACTTTTGGAACTATATATACTAAACTCGCTCATGAGTATGAAGTTGAAGTATGAACTCGAAAGAAATACTTGAGTAACCAAAGTAAAGTAGCTTATGATGATAAGCCGAAAATAAGCTTAAATAAAAATTTATAACCCACTGATTATATCCTAACTACTAGATTGATCACGGCATTTAAAATGCATTAAAATACTGGGATTGGAGTTGAAAGTCAAGCCAAAGCCAAACTTGAGACTTTTGGCTTTGTTCCTAGTCCCAACCGAATGCATGCGAACACCAGCAAGCCATAGAGCTTTGCTACCCAGCCCATTAGCTTCTCACAATGCCCCTTGCTTCAAGCGGGAGGTTGGCCCTTTGTGAAGCCACGTTTGAAAAACGAAAACAAAACAGCAGCTCGAGCTCAGATTTTTGGAACAGAAGCACTGATTTTTTCTGGAATAATTAATTGTCTTGATAATTAGCCCCATTTTTCAGAGATTTAAACCTTTTTTGGGTGATTTACAACCTTTTAAAGTGAATTTGCAGCCACTGATTTAGTAAAAAAGGGCGTGGGAGAGTGAGGAAAGTGAGTGTCCAGTACTCTGGAACTGGATGGCCAGCCAGGAAGTGGTGTCCACTTCATCAACGACCCTAGTCACGACCAGCAGCAAAGTTACTTCCGGTTCATCAGACAGTGTAGAACTTAGTATGTGCTCCAATGCCAATGGCAACAGTAATGGAAACAGTAGCAGCAGCAGTAATAATGGGGGGACCAGTACCACGACGAATGAAGGGACGGTGACCACAAATGGAGGAGGACTGGAGAATGCACCCAGTTCGGTGACCACCAGAAGAAGTAGTAGCAGCAGTGGACCGGGAGGAAGGGAGGATGGCACTCAACAGGATCTTGGGGAAGGAGGGGAAGTCCAAGTGCTGGAAATCGGGGAGAATTATTTGGTCAAAAGGAATGATAATCAGTGGTGTAAGTTGACAAGGGATTAAGTAATTTTTTTGGAGGGAATGGAGGTTTTAATGGGTTTGTTTTGTGTGTTTTAGATCCAGCAGAGATTATCCAGAGACGACCTGTGGAGGAGGGCAAGTCAGCTCGAAGTGCTACCCCTGGGGAGTACGAGTATTATGTGCACTACGAAAACTACAACAGGCGGTTGGACGAGTGGGTGCCACGATCTAGGATAATGAGTGCTAAGCAAGCGGCCAACAGTCAGAGTTTGGGCGACAACTCGATAGTAATTAGCTCGCTAATCATTCCGGAAATGGCAAACCAGGGCAGTACTAGTAATGAGAATAGGAAGGTGACTAGGAATCAAAAGAGAAAGCATGATGAGATCAATCATGTGCAGAAGGGGATTGAGGAAATGGATCCGACAACAGCAGCGTTGGAAAGGGAGCATGAGGCGATTACCAAGGTGAAGTATATTGATAAGATACAGTTTGGCAAGTATGAAATAGACACGTGGTACTTTTCCCCCTATCCGGAGGAGTATGGGAGGGTGAGCAAGTTGTACATTTGTGAGTACTGTTTAAAGTATACCAACTCCAAGAGTAGCTTCAAGAATCATTGGGATAGTTGTCCGTATCATCAACCGCCGGGGAAAGAGATTTATCGAAAGGTAAGGATAAGGAAACGAAAGATAAAGCTTCTAGATAACTTTGTAAGGTGCTTTAATCATTCGGTTTGATTTTTTTCTCCAGGGAACTATTTCAATTTTTGAGATTGACGGCAAGGAGCACAAAATCTACTGCCAGAACCTGTGTCTGTTGGCGAAACTCTTTTTGGACCACAAAACCCTGTACTTTGACGTGGATCCCTTTCTCTTTTACGTGTTGTGCGAGGTGGATAAGCAAGGAGCTCACATTGTAGGGTATTTTTCCAAGGAAAAGGAGAGCCCGGATGGGAATAACGTAGCTTGTATTCTTACATTACCTCCACATCAAAGAAAAGGCTATGGAAAGTTACTAATTGCTTTTAGCTATGAACTGAGCAAGTTGGAACACACGGTGGGATCTCCGGAGAAACCGTTATCCGACTTAGGTAAGTCAAGATACTAAACTACTTACTTTTTTAGGTAAGACTTATCGTTATGGTTTATCATGGTAATAATTTAAATTGCAGGAAAGCTTTCATATCGTTCCTATTGGAGTTGGGTGCTTCTAGAAATCCTTCGCGACTACTGTGGCACGGTTACCATTAAGGATCTGTCCCAAATGACTTCCATCACCCAGTCCGACATCATTTCCACGCTGCAGGCTCTCAACATGGTGAAATACTGGAAGGGACAACATGTCATTTGCGTTACCTCCAAAATTGTAGAGGAGCACATGCAAAAGTGTGGACTGAAGCGACCTAGACTTGTCGTAGATCCTTCCTGTTTGAAGTGGACCCCACCAGTGAAAAACTCTTTCAAGAAGAAATAGTAGTCATTTTATAGCTACCTATTTAGTTTAACGGTTTGGAATTGAATTTCAAGTCAGTAGTCAAGTCAAAAGCGAATTAACTATTTTTAGATGTTTACGGTGCATTTGTATTGTAATTTTTTAGTTTTGCATTAGGAATAATGCATATACTTTGTTAAAATGTATTTTTCAAGCTTATTTTTTGAAACATGCAAAAAACTGTTTTTTATTTTGTTTTCTTGTTAATACTGTTATTAATTGGCAATGCTGTTATGTTAATCTTCTTGTAAAAAAGTCTACTTTTTGTGTGAAAAAGAGAAATGAAATGATTCAAAAGCATTCATATTGTTGTGCTGTTGTAAAGTGACTGATTTATTTTGTACAATCTCTGACTACTCACTATGTAAATATATAGAGAATTGATGAATTGATTAAAACTATAATTTTTAACTAGTTGAGTTAAAAGTTAAAAGGAATTTTTCTAAATTAACAAATCATAAAAATGAAGAGTGTACTAGGCAGGGAGATAAAGGATGGAGGATAATTTTTTATTAAAAAAACAAGAAAAATAAAATGAGTTGATTTAGGTATGATTAGGATTTGAATTGACAAGCTGTATGTAAGTTAATACTTATGTATGTAAATACTTTTAGTTTTACTCTCGTTTTAGTAGATTACTAATTCGCTACAGAATGACCATGAATCATGATACGTGTATACTTATCAATATAACAATTAAGATAAATAGTTAAAGCTTCCATTTCCACATTACAGATCTCAAAGATAACTTTATAGAAACTAGTTAGAATACAAGATAAAGATGTAATGATGATTGATCAGGTTAAGATGAATGGGAGCAGAAATCAGAATAAAAAAATCTATTATAGGTGGCTATACACCCACCTAAAACAATATACCTATTATACTTCTGGGGAAAAGTTCTTAATTTATTTTTCTGTACTGCTAAAACTAACTTTGGCAATAATTTTCAAGACTAAATTAGACAGGTAGACAGACAGACAGTTCAATTATGATCTAGAGCCATTAATGATTCTGAACACTTAATATTTTGGAATACTATAAAAAGGGTAAAATTGTTTCGAACTTGAACTGGGAAGTGGTCCGATATAGTTCCAAGATATTAGACTAAACTGATTAAAATCTTCTAGAAGAAGAGCAAAAGGTAAACAGTCAGGTTCATAGGGTTCAGATTCAGGTAGGTACTTAAGCTTAAATTTTGTTTCTTATAGGTTGTGTTCCAAAAGGTACCCAGTTTCTTCCACAGAATATTACGTTTTTAGCGAATAACAAGTAGTTTCGGTAACAATGGCAGAGGAACAGAAGAAGCATGAGATTTTTAATTGAGTTTTCAAGAACTGAGCTACTTTAGAGATAACTTTAGTAAAATTACTAACATCGCAGCTAATTTTTTATATCTAATTGTGCGCGATATGGTTTTGACCTATCTAGAGTTAATTGTACGTAAACCTAACAACTTCAGCTAATCCAAATTCTAAAAATGATTCAAAATCTGAAATTAGAGGAGGATCTTTAGCGAATGAATCTTGAATGCGTAAAATCAAAAAGAAGTATTTACTCAACTAAAGTTAAGGGATAATCCACAAAAAGCGCATTTTGCCATAAAAGCACGTATCATAATATATATTTCTTATAGAAACTTTTTGGCTAAAATTGTATCAACTAACTAAGTTGTCCCTATTCTGGATCAACCTAGCCTACCTGTCTATTTGATATTCTCTGGAGTAATCTCCTTCCTACATCCTAACCGTTTCTGCACTTTTTATCTAAATCTAAAAATACATAATACTTTATGTATGTAAGCAATATACTTTTAGAAGTTACAAAAAATGTGTGTTGCAGCCAAACTCTTGATATTG
Organism: Entomobrya proxima; assembly: GCA_029691765.1. NCBI lineage: Eukaryota > Metazoa > Arthropoda > Collembola > Entomobryomorpha > Entomobryidae > Entomobrya > Entomobrya proxima. The sequence goes on along the minus strand of CM056168.1, from coordinate 41,278,257 downwards.
TTTCCCAAACTCGCAGAATTTCACGTTTTCTAAATCCTTATCACTTCCGATTATTAACCTTGTGTAAAATTCGTTTCGTTTCCTGCATCTGCAGCGTTTAGACTCGGCTATGGCGTCGCTGGGGGCTACGAAAAAACACAATGTAAAATGTAATTGCTAATCTTTCCATTAAAATACAGATTAAATTACCTAACTACTAATTACGTACATGTTGCTGGAGCCGATGTTAGCCTGTTGGCTAATTGTCTCCAGAGTGGGCAAAGTGCTGCTGCTGTACAGTTGGTAGAGCTGCTCATGGAACTGGCTTTCGATCTCGGAGATTTGCTGACGTAGCTCAGCAATCAGTTCCTGGTTTTCGTATGTGGCCTTGGAAACAAAAGAAAGTCATAAAAATATTCATAATTCATTCTTCTAACTTATCATTTGAGCTCTTTACCTGTCTGGCAGCCACCGCACTTTGCTGCAAATGCTGTTGAAACAATGCCTTCAAATGAGCATCTCCGGACTTGGCAACCATGGAGTCAACCAGCACATTCAGCTTGTTAATGTGGTCCGGACTTTTAACCTTGTTAAAAGTTTGCACCATGTCAACCAAGCAAGCCACCGCGTTGTCCGAGTACAAGTGCGACTTTCGCAGATCCACAATCTTATCAACCAAGTTGATAAACATTTCCGCACTGACTTCTACTTTACAAAACCATAAAATTACCCATTAGAAAAATTCATTATACCAACTTATAAAAAAATGGCTGCTTAATAAGTACCTTCAGGATTAGGTTGCTCCTGAATTTCCAAGTTGGCAACACTATCCGTTAGTGTCTCCAGACCTGCTGCCCCCTCCACAATTTCCTGAATGGAGTCCATTCTCCAGAAAATTATTTTTTTAACTGTTCAATTCCCTTCTAAAATATTCTTTAAGAAAAAAAATCTACGCTTTTGCTACAAGAAGCAGAGAGAAAGTAAGATGGAACCACGACGACTACCAAGAAGTAGAGCACAATGGATAGTACGTGGGCAGATGAGCCATGGAAACTGGCAAGAAAACCTTCGGAATGAAGATGCATAACACTTGAAATATGAACTATGGACTATTGGAATAGGTACACAAGTTATTGGAAGAGTATAGTCCTTTTTAGGAACCACTAGTCAACGTAGATGATCATGATCATGATGATACTACCCTTCTTCTTGCTTTTCCTTCTCTAGAGTCTACAGTTTCACACTTCCTCTTCCAAAAAATCTATGGAAACTGGAGGTGTACGTGCCAGTGTGAACGAAAGCTGAGAAGTGTACTCCCGAAACCATTTCCAGGAAATCTCCGCAGTAAGCATGGGAACAAAGAAGGAAGGAGCTTTCACCAGCAGAAAGGCTATAAAAATATGAGCTTTCACTTTTATGGGGCTATGTGATATATCAAGTTACATTAAGAATGTATGTTTAGCTTGAAAAATATCATGACATCATGAGCTTTTCTTTATTTTCCGGTTTCCGGTACAAAATAATACTTTTAAGTTAATTAATTACTCATTAGTCTTCTATTGAAACCAAAAGCTAACGGAAAAGGATGGGGATAACGACTTGACATAATGCCACCACTTGGGTGGAATATACAGAGCTTGTCCTGCTTCCAATAAAATGTCACAGTGGGTGACCCCCTTCATTTCCGGGCTTTTTTCAAAGAGATCCTTGTCCTCGATGTCGAGTTGACTAGTGTTAAACAAGAGCGTGTGCTCTGGGTGGGGTTTTAAGTGCTCGCTTTCCCCAGGGGGAAATAGACGTATGACCTTGGAACCAAAAACTTGGACAAGGATGTTATGCTTGGGATCGTAATGGCAGGGGGATATGGTGTGGGCTGGACCAAACCAAGCGTTGATTTCGACATCGTCTTCCTTTCCTAGAGAGCAGTAGTCGGGTATTTTGATGTCGTTGCGGAGAGTGGTTATCTGATCGAAAAGATTGTACTGAGCTATGTAGCCTGGATCTTCTTGGTCAGTCGAGTTTTTCATGTAGGTTTCAATATACTGGGAAATGGTCATCACTTTCTGGGTCCAGTCGGGATTGGTGTACTTTTTTCCAATTTCTACAGAAACGGTGCGAAAGCCACAGGTACTTTGGAGGTATGGTATGGACCACTTTTTAAGGGCTGGCCAGTGGTCAACGGAGTTTAGAAGGAGACAAGGGGTTGATGTGTCCATGTAGCTTTGGAGGAATTGGGTAAGGGAAGGTTGTGAGATTGAGACAATGGTGAATTCCGCGTCTGTCTTGTTTCTCAGGGGATAACCGTCCTCTTGAACATCATCATTAGCTGCAGGGGATTTGTGGCTAACGCTGGGTTCAGTCTTAATGCTTTCTACAATTTTCTTACTAAGCTGGTCAGCTATCTGATGAAGTACTTGGTCCAAAATCGGTTGACCCATCATAATACCCATGTCGCATTCCCGAATCACCTCCAACGGAGAACATGTTTGAAGTACCATAAAGGCTACCTGTAAAAACAAAGAGAATGATAAGCCATTTGCGATTTGCACTTCAAGTTTTACAGCTACAGATAAGCTAACTTAAGATAAGCACGTACCTTAAGAAGCTGAAGACAAGTGTACAACTTCCTCCAAATTCTAGGCACCTCCTTCCAATGCCCCACGTTCAACTGCTCCCAGTTGTACTTCACCAGCATTTCCAGCTCCTCCAAGCCCTCCTTCAAGATCCCCTCTTCTTCCTCCCAAATCTCCTTACTCCCCTCACCCTCCTCTTTTCTTCGTCTTCTTCCCCAAACCCTCCTCAACACACCAACCAACCTTTCCAACGCCATCATAATCCCCGGCTCAGTCACCAACTCAACCAAAGGTATCCCCACAAAACACTTGTCAGCCTTCTCCACCTTCCTCCTCTTTGCTTCACCTTCATCCTCCTCCTCTTTCACAATCCCCTCCAAAAAGCCCTTCAAACTCGGCAGCTCCTCCACACTCAACCCCACATCCCCTCCATCCGTCTCACTCATCCTCCTCCCACCTTCAACAAAACAAACCAAAAGCACACCATTTAAAACACCTTCCTCCTCATCCCCTCCTCCAAAAACCTTAACAAATCCACCTCACCTGTCACAAATCCCCAAATCCAGAGGTTCCAAATCCCAAAAAATCCCAACCGCAATCCCTCACGGGGCAACCTAAGACACCTATTAACTCTTTCAGCAACTTTTTACACCTGACATCTCTGATCATCCTCTGCTGGTCATCAACCTCCTCCTCACCGCCCCCTACACCTCTTTTCCCGGACACACCAACAAAAATTCCCACAAGATCGCGTCCCCAAAAAACCCCAAACCTTATCATCAAATTGTCACCCTCGTCACCTTTATCCACTCCAGCTTATCACCTCACCTTCAACTTTCAACGATAACCACTCATCACTCAAAAAAATCACTGGACACCTTAAGGCACCATTCATCGCCCACGTCACCCTCAAATCCCCTCAAAATCTCCCAATCCACCTCCAAACCCCCCACCACATTCCCCACAGCACAGCCCTCAATCCCCCCTTCTTTCCCCCCTTCACACTTCACGTCCCCCCAAAAAACAGCCCCAAAATTTCCATTCTTTTCAAAATCCACCTCCATCTCTAGTGCACAGCCCCTTACCATTTTTCCCTTTTATTTTTGACGCGTCACTTGACTCTCTATTTTTTCCTCCTTTCTTCTGCCATACCGCTCCATGTACAGCCGGCACGCCACACAAGCCTCTCGCCCCTCGGCTAAATCTCCCTTTCTGCTCCCTTCTCGCCCCAATACCCATCCACACTCTTAAGCTGTGCTAGACTCTGGCTTAGCCCACATTTCGCCCAAGCTGCCAGCCCAAAAGCAAGCATCCCGCCGCGTCCGTTCGCCGTCATCTTTTTTTTTCTCTCTCAGGCCACAGCATAGACAGAGCAGCAGAGCAGCGCACCACAACACACACACTAGTCGGCATTGTGAGAGATTGACTCCGTTTTTCCCTGCTGACAACTGGACTATTTAATTAAAAATAATTAAAGGTTAGTGGTGGTTATCCGAAAATAACCTAACCCGGGAGATAAGCTAACCGTTAGACCAATTTTTTTGGTGGTGGTGAAGGTGTCAAGGTGTAGTTTTTTGAGGGGAAATTAGGGATATTTTTTTGACAGAAGAAGTTACATTTTTAATTGTTTTTTAAGTGGTTAAGATAAGTAAAAAGTTTGATAAGAAGAAGAGAAGATAAGCTAAATGAAAATGGAAGGGAATGATGAAGGAGGTCACGAGCAAGGGGGTGGGGGTCAGGGCAAAAAGCGACCCAATGATGGCGACTACTCCGGCAGTCCACAGAAGAAGAGTAATTTCCATAATGGTGAGTTGAGAAATGGTTAGTTAAAAGGATTTTTTTATAACTTTTTTAACTATTAAACTGTTTTGGAGGGGAAGGGGGATGATTAAATGATTAATTTTTGGGGATTTTTTTGTGGTTTTTAGATCCGGATGCGGTTTATTTAAAGTTTATGGTGCCGCAGGCTACTGCGGGGAGTGTGATTGGGAAGGGGGGTCAAAATATTAGCGACTTGCAGAAGGAATATAGCGTGCACATTCGCATGAGCAAGGCTAACGATGTGTTTCCAGGTAAGAGAATAGGGTTATCATAAAGGTTAAACAGCTGACTGAATGATAAGGTGTTAATTAGTGGTGTTTTTTGGTGTAGGAACGGATAACCGGGTGGCAATAATGAGTGGAAAGGTTAGCAACGTGCTTGCAGCGACCATGGTGATTTTTAAAAGAATGACAAGCCCTTCTGACCTTTTTCCGAAGAATCCCAGACCTAAAAATGTGTCTGATAAGGAGGTAAGGTTATCAATGACAAGAAGTTGAATGATTAGTTCATTAGTTGGTTGGTTTTTTGGGGGGGAGAGGAGGTTAATTAATTAATTGATTGGTTTTTTGTGATTTTAGTTGTCTCTGATTGTGCCACAAGCCACTGCAGGCTTAATTATTGGCAAGGGAGGCTCCCGTGTGAAGAGTATACAGGAGGAGAGCAACTGTCACATTAACTTGACACAGAAGAACGAGCAGCTGCCGACAAACGAGCGAGTTGTGACGATACAAAATAATGAAAGTGAGTTACTTAACGTGATTTATGTTGTGGGGGAGGGGGTAAAGGCTTGATGATTTTGTAAAAGAATGGTTTAAAAGAAGGTTATTGAGTTAACTTTTTGTGATTGTTTGCTTAATGTGGGGCTTGCAGGCGATCCGGAGAATATTGAAAAGGCCCTGAGGCTAATTCTGGAGATCATTAAGGGGGATCCCCAAAGCTCATCTTGTTTAACCATCAACTACTCCAGCAGTGGGGGACATGCCAACAACCGGGAAGAGTACTCTGAGGATTATGGGGATGATAAGGGATATGGCGGTGGTGGTGGTGGACGTAAGTTTAATTAATAGATCTAAAATGATTGAAGTTTGGTTTGAGGTGTGAAGTTAATTGATTGTTTTTTCTTTTTGTGGTTTTTCTTTAAAGGTGGCGGTGGCAGGAATTGGAACCGTGGTAATAACAGCGGAGGTGGTGGTGGCGGCGGTGGAGACCGTGGAAACGCCGGTCCTAACGCTGGAGGACCTCAACAGAGTGCTCCCGCATTCAACACCACTTCAGGCTACCCACCTCAAGTCCACTTTTGGTGTACCTTTGCCGGTCCCCCAATCAGCAACGGACACACTCCTCCACCCCACATGATCGAGGGGATGAAGGCATACCTGCTAAATGTTGGCTATCCACCCAAGGCCATCCAGGAAATAATCGCAGCCTCCAACCTGCTCGCTAGCTATGGTGTTCTCAAGCCAGGCAACATTTCCGTCTTCAACTCACCCCAGCTGCAAATGAACCCCTTTAACACAATGGGGGGTGGGGATGCCGTGACTGGGGGAATGGGTAACATGGGCATGGGCAACATGGGAGGAGGCGGTGGTGGTGGTGGGGGTGGTGGTAGCATGGACGGCTGGAACAACACCATGGGCATGTTCATGAAACAAATGCAGCAAAGCTCATCAGCTCGAGGGTACGATAACGGCAGGTAGCTTTCATCCTCTTGCAACAACACAGAAACAAGAGACAAAAACGAAACCAACTCATTTTAAAAAAAGATTCACACAGGCATAAAATAATAAGTTGATAAAATATATAATCATCTTCATAGGTTATCTCTGAGCTGACAAGAGTTTTGCAACTCGCATACCCCAAACTTACTCTATAAAAATAGCTGGAACTTTTACAAAAGTTTCATTTTAACTCATAAAAAACCTTAAAAGTATTTCATTTATATAATGAGTTTTTTAACAGAACAGTATCATCAGGTACTAGAAGTAGTTAAGTAGGTAGTTAGGTCATTTTTTACCCATTTTTTAAACACATTGACATTTTTACGTACAAAAACCGACATTTTTAGTTCTGTAGGAATTTTAAAGGGTTACGTTTTTACACCTGAGGAATAAGTACCTTAAGTTTTTTTACCATGATTGTTTACTATAGAAAAGACTTGAAATATTATAGAGACTAGAGGACTGTTTTCATTATTGTTAGGTAGTTGCGTTGGTGTTACATAATTCATAAGTTTAAAAAAAGCATTTAAACTATTTCATTATTCATGATTCATTATTATAAGCATGTTTTTCTCAACTATGACATCCTTCTTATAGCGGCTACGACTCTGGTTACATGAGTGGCATGGGCGGGGGAGGTGGCACTGGTGTTGGCGGCATGAACGCAAATCTTGGTGGGGGTTTTGGAAAGAACGACACTGGCAATGATGTCAAGGTGAGTCATACATAAACCCTTAAAAAAGGCTGTGCTCCATAGACACACATATAAAAAATCATTTATTCATTTTATTTTTTAAAAAATGCACACATATTCTCTCTCATCTCTTTAAACTATATCAATCATATTTTCTTTTTTTAAAGAAATTTGATTGATAAGCTCTCTTTTAAACTGTAAAAAAGAGAATGAAGGCATGACTTGATATATTTTTTCTGTTTGTTCTTCGTTCTACGTCATCTCACTCTCTGTTCGTTCGTTACTCGTGATTGTAGGACTGGAGACAGCCATCTTCTTTTTTCAATTAGAAAAAAAAATCACACAAACAAACACACAGACAAAAGAATCCTATAGACTTCATAAAAAAATATAATTTTAGTCTAAGCGATTGCGTTTGTGCTTGTTTTTGTTGTGGTTTAAACACACCAAACATCATCATCATCACAAAATAATCATCTTGCTGATCATAAAGGCGCATCTCTCTCTTGGCTGGATTGATAAGATGTAAAGGTTTTGAAGGATTCAGGAAAAGCAAACAAAAATATTGTACTACTATGCGCAATAATTAATAATTTTTTTAAAAACTGCATTACTGAATACTATATTTATGGTAGTCACATAAAAATTATTGTCATTATCATAAAAAGAAAAGTCTTGTTTTTTCTTATAAAAATTTTTTGTTGTAAAACCACCACCTTCGCAAAAGGTAAATAGCAAGATTTATTTAGAAAGTTTATATAAAGTACTGACATTTTTAACCTGTTTTTTTGTTTGTTGTTGAATGTTTAATGTTGTTTCTCTATCTATTTTCTAGTAGATTTATCTACCACACTCTATAGATCTACTATACTAACTTGTATAAAGAAAAATTATAAAAAAATAATTATAAAATGTTATCAAGAAGAATATGTTTTAGATGTTTAGAGAAGAAAAACAAGCGTTTTTTGTATAAAATTATTATATAAAAACATTATATACTGCTTCCACAGAAACAAAAAACTTCAAACTTATCAATTATTTTACATAAAAGATGATTGATAAATTATTACTCTATGAATCATGATGAAAATGATATGGTAAAACTACACAATTATTAATTTAATCAATGATTATTATATAAACTATTAAAAAACTACTGTTGTGTGTGTGTGTTTAGCGAGTATTAAAAGAAGAAAAGCAAAAGAAGAGTGAATTGTTTTAAAGAAAAAAATATTTGCAGAAAAGAGTTAGATAAGCCATATTGTTATTATTTTCTCTAAAAGTTAATCAGGCACCATTTTTATAACTTGTAAGATTGCTATATACTACTGCTGCTGCCTTTTAAAAAATCACGCACGCGCATAATCTAAATCTATATCTACTTTACAACACAAGAACAGAAAAACATGTAGTTTTAATATAACTGGTTAAAAAAATAATCATGTCATGTCTCATGATATTCATTTAAGCAAAAATATGTGTCATTTGTCATCTCTCTATTCTGTCATCTATTTAACTCATGTTATAATTACCTATTTTTTCTTGTGCTTTTTTTCATTTTCCATGTGTCGTGCAGAGGCGTTTTTGATCCATCATGAGCCATCAGGATGATGATGAGGCAGGCGCATCTGAGTCTTGCATTATGGAAGAGTCTTCGGTTGTTTCAGAAAACTAAAATGAGAGAGATAGTTAAAAAAAATACAGATTTTTTAGTACATATTTGTTGAGCAGGAAAAATGGATTGCATGAGATTTTTCTGTTTTGTTGTGAGAATGTCTTTGTAAAAAAATAATGTAGATCATTTAAAAAACTACTGTTTATAGATTTTAAAGAAGTATATGTCATGTGCATGCAAAAAATATCATATTGTCAGATTGTAAGAAAAACTTCATAATAATTCATTGTTGTAATAATTCATAATCATAATTCATGTCTCTCTCTCTCTCTCTCTCGACCACAAACAGATTCAGTTTATTTAACTGACTTGACGTTTTTTTAGTGGAGACTATAATTTTTGTTGTTGTTTTTATCACTATTATCATTACATCAAAATGTTGGTTGTTTACTGTGTAGAGTAAGGGAACTGAAAAAGAAAAAAGTAATTAATTACCTAATTAACTATACACTATATATACCATTTTAAAACAAGCATAATTGTTTCCAGTATATAAAAACATCATCATTATTATTTTGTAATAATGACCAGTTTATCTATCTATTATATATACTACTACAACATACTACTGAATATATATATATCTGCAGGTTAGATTCATTTATGTTCGTTTTTTGTTTAGTCTTGTTCTGTTTTTTCCATAATATTCAATATACACATAATATAAAAACGGAGGTTTTATCATGTTTTTATAACAAAATGAAAGGATTTTCATAGTTAAGTGATTGTATTAAAAGATAAAACTCTACAATATTTAAACTCTACGGAGCATTGTTTAACTCATAAAGGATTAAGGTCATAAAATGTATCATATTTCTTAAGGTTTTCATTTTTGTTTTGTTGTCTGGACAAGTACCTCTCTCTCTCCATCTTCCTAAATTGATATATTTATCACCATACTTTAAAAAGATAATTGTTATACATAAATAGTTATATAAATATGTAGAAAAAGGATAACTTTTAGCATGGTAGTTTCATATAAAAAATCTATAAATGTAAGGTTAGCTGAGAAAGAAGGAAGGATAAGGATGAAACTGCAAGATTGAAGAAGGTTTGCATTTTCTGCATCTGTCTGTGAAAAATGCATCCTCATGAAAGATGAAAGCCTAATAATTAAACTTAAGTACATACACATTATGTTACCTAATTACTATAAAAAATAACCTTTTAGCTAAACTTGGCACACATGAAAATGCTACTGTCTTCATAAAAATGTAGGAATTGGATTCTATAGAAGGTTACCTATAAAAATTATCTTACTATTCATGTTAACATACAAAAATTTCATAACTTACTACCTGTAATATTTTATTAGGAGAGAAAAAATGTAAGCAGATTTGGTATGTCATCATCGCTGAGATATAGAAACAGTATTTTGGAACACACATGAACTATTATATATGTCGTTCATATTTAAAATGTCATACTGTATAATGTTGTCATGTCATCTTGAATTGTTTTGTCATTTGTCATAATTTTTTATGTCATAATGGAATTCGGCACTGAACAAACTTGTGTGTAGTGGTGTGGGCTGTGGGAATAAAATCATGAAAAGTGCTGCATACAGAAATAATCTCCGATTAATAAATCATAACATATTTCATAACAAACACTATTCAATCTTGTTGCATTTATTTATTTAAACTAGTTTGTAGTTAAGTTGATATTTTTATATTAAAAGCTGCATTTTGTTGTTTCGTATTTTGTAAAGTGAGTGAAGTGATCGTACATGATGGTCATGATAAGGACGGATAATATCCTACTTGTTCCAAGTTCCGGTATCGGTGTGTCGGGGTGGGGCAATTTGAGTCAAGTTTGGAGCCCCGTTCTCACTTGGAACTTCTTTTTCCATTATAGTTTTTTTGTACCAGAAATACTTAAAAGCTTAAAATATGTACTGTTTACAAGGAATTGGAATTTCCATTTAGAAAAGTATTATGCCAGTTTACTACAATGAACTACATACTAATGTTTTTCAGAAAATAAAGTTAAATTATGAATTTGTACCCAGTTCGTGTAAAAATGTACGATTTTTATATAAACAATGATGTTTCGTTAGAAGGTTTAACTGCTTATAAGAAGATAAGAAAAATTACTAATGCTTTTATTCACAAAGCCAGTTAAAACCGGAAATGCATAAAAGGTTTACATAAACAATACACCTCCCATCCCAACCCAACTCCTGACATCCCGATTCTCTGCATTCTGCACATCTTTGCCTTTTTTCATTGCACATTGCCATTGCACACCACAAAGGCATTCATTTCCACTATTCCACTTGAAGATATATCATAATGTTCAATGCTTGAAAATAAATCAGCAGCAAGCAGAATGGGTTTGTCCACCAGACACATACAACCTTTTACTTGCTAACTATTCCCCTTAAAGAGGCCATTTCTTTAAAGTAGATCTGTAAAAAATATACAATTAACTTTACACACAATTAAGCTATTTCAAACGGGGATTGACAGCAGTTTAAAATATCAAGTTTGTATGCTCCCTTAGTCGACCACCCCAATTACCTCCATCCGCGGCAAGGTGTACTCACCTACAAAAATCTCAAGTTTTAAAGCAAAATCTACCCTAAAACACTCTAGTTTCTCTAGAGGATTAAGTTCTGATTGATAATCGTAAAGCAATCCAGAACTATTTGGATGTAAAGATGAAACCGACATGGGGTAAAGTGCACCAGTAACCATGGACCCTCCTGTAAAATAGGCCGAACTTTATTTCTGGCAGAGATTTCACCCGGGTCTCCAGCAAAATGCTGAAGAAGAAAGCCTCCTCCAAATCCTTCCAGGTCCGCGTCTCCTCCATGGACGCCGAGCTGGAGTTTGACCTCCAGTGGAAAGCCATGGGTCGCGACCTCTTTGATCTCATCTGCCGTACAATCGGGCTTCGGGAAACTTGGTACTTTGGTCTCCAGTACGAAGACTCCAAAGGCAACATCTCATGGCTCAAAATGGAGAAAAAAGTACGCGACCAACATCTTCCCAAAACGGAAGAGCCCGTGCAGCTCACCTTCCTCGCCAAATTCTACCCCGAAGACGTGGCCGAAGAACTGGTCCAGGATATCACCCAGCATCTATTCTTCCTTCAAGTCAAACAAGCCATTTTAAACATGGACATTTATTGTCCCCCAGAAGCCAGTGTGCTATTAGCTAGTTACGCAGTTCAAGCCAAGTATGGAGATTATGAGGAGCATACGTATACCCCGGGAATGCTAAGTTCGGAGGACTTGCTACCCCAAAGGGTTATCAACCAGTACCAAATGACTTCAGAGATGTGGGAGGAAAGGATCAAGGTTTGGTACGCGGACCATCGGGGAATGAGCAGGGACGAGGCGGAAATGGAGTACTTGAAAATCACACAAGATCTGGATATGTACGGAGTGAACTATTTCCCGATAACGGTAAGGTTATTCTTAAGAATCGATTTTGCAAACTTTTTAAAGAGTTTTTAAAAATTCGGGATTTTCGGTTTTTTACAGAACAAAAAGGATAGTGAGCTTTGGCTGGGCGTGACCGCACTAGGACTAAACATTTACGAAAAGGAGAACAAGCTCACTCCCAAAATCAGTTTTCCCTGGAGTGAAATCCGGAACATTAGTTTTGACGATAAAAAGTTTACCATTAAGCCAGTGGACAAAAGCAGTCCAAACTTTATCTTCTTTAGTCAAAAGCTGAGAATGAACAAACTGATTCTGGAGCTGTGCATTGGAAATCATGACCTGTTTATGAGAAGACGACGACCAGATCCGATGGACTTGCAGCAGATGAAAACGCAGGCTAAGGAGGAAAAGTTAAGAAGGCAAATTGAACGGAGTAAGTTGGCAAGGGAGAAACAGCTCAGGGAACAGGCGGAAAGGGAAAAGGCCATGTTGGAACAGAAGCTGTTGGAGTACCAAGAGGAGATTAGGAGGGCCAAGGAAGCACTGATTAGAAGTGAGGAGGCGGCGGAGCTTCTTGCGGAGAAAAGTAGGATTGCGGAGGAGGAAGCAGGGCTACTCAATCAGAAGGCGGTGGAGGCGGAGCGAGAAGCGGAAAGAATTAGGCAAACTGCTATTAAGGTCAGTAGTCAGCTTTAAAAAAAGCAAGTGGATTAACCCTGGTTAATAATAAACTGTTTGCTTTTGTAGACGGAAGAAGAGAAAATTTTAATGGAGCAGAAAATGCGTGAGACGGAATCTGTGGTGGCAAGAATAGTAGCCGAGTCAGATAACCGTACAATGGAAGCAGAGCGGTTGAAAAATGAGCTGCTAAAGGCTCGTCTTGCGGAAAAGGATGCAAAGGAGAAACTTTTACAGTTTTTGAGTCAACCTGCCCCGGTTAATAATGGACACTCTGCTGCTGCTTTAGTGTCTAATTCTATGAATGTAAGATCTTCTTGTAGCCAAGGCAGCTTATCAACTGCAGCAGCTAAAGTACCCTCTGTGTCTGTTGCCTTTCATCTATCCGCAGTGTCTCTGTTGCTACCACCAGCCCATTAAAATAAATGTGTAGCCTTTTGTGTGATTAACGACTTAACGATTGTCAAATTGTGTACGCGTCCCTCTTTCCACTTAACCTTATCTTCTCTTCTTGCTTTTATGCTTTTAAGTTGGTTTTATACTTTAATTTTATAACTTTAACTCTTCAAAAAATTATCATTTTGATTTTTTTTGTTATTTTAGCTACTCCCAGCTTACACCGCACTCCAACAGCAGCAGCAAATTTCACAATCGCATTCCCTCCAGCAGCTAGTATCATCATCCCATCCTGGTCCAATTACCACATTTGCACTTGCCCCTCCCCTCATGTCCCCCTCCACAAGTCAAAGCATATCAACAGCCATGTCAATGTCATCAGTACCTTACTCTTCTGGAGTAGCTGCAGCAGCAACCATGTCTTCCAACTCAGTGCCACAGTTGGTAACTCCAATTCCCCTAAGAACGCCCACAAGTCTTCACTCCAACTCCACATCTTCCTCCGTATCCGCTTTGTCCTCCACTGCCATTAGTCCAGATAGACAACTGCAGCATCTTCACACAGTTCAAGAATCTCTACACTCAGCAATTAAGGAACTTTTACAAAGCTCATCGGGAAATGGAAATGCAGCTAGTTCTTCTTCACAGAACAATCAAACTTATAGCAACTTGTACATGTACAACAATCAATTAAAAAACGGGGATATTTCTTCCTCTTCGTCATTATCAATAGGAGGAGGTGGTGGTGGAGGTGCTTCTTCGGGAAATCAGCTTCCGTTTAGTTCTAGTTCAGTGCCAAACATGTTTGGAGCCCCACCTCCACCCTCAACAGATCTGCTAGACCCGATAACCTTAGAAATAGAAAAGGAAAGAATGGAGTATTTGGAAAAGAGCAAGAATCTACAGCATCAGCTTAAAGACTTGAAGTCAGAGATTGAAAAGCTGAAGTTGGAGGATAAGCAAAGTCCCTATGATATTATTCACCAGGAGCAGGTTCAGTCTGGAGAGAATAAGTACTCCACGCTGAGGAAAATCAAGTCAGGCTCCACAAAGTCAAGAGTGGCTTTCTTTGAGGAACTCTAGTGAAATCACATTTTTTTATTACTGTTTATTCTCTTTGCTTAGGGCCAAATGACCAAAAGAAAATCTCAACATTTTATCTTTATGACCAATTTACAAAGTTAATCTGCGCGTATGACCAATCCAATTTAGTAGATTAAGTTTTAAAAATAGTTTATTTTATTTATTGATGTTACTCCTTCAGAAACTCCTTATTTTAGCCATAAAGACCTTAGTCATTTTTTGTGTTTGGGGCGAAGTGCGAAAATCGTTGTCACAGGTTTTAACAAACGCTATAACTTATATCTACTTAACGCATTATGAACAAAAATAAATTATGAAACAAAATATAACTGTGGAACTATGTTAAAGGTCCTTAAGACCTAAAAATTATTTCAATACGCACTATAAAACTAAAATAGTTAAAAGTTCATATGATACGGAGTAAACACTAGTTCCCACTGAACATTACTTCTAGTTATTTGGTAGGAAGTCTGTGATTCATCAGATCTGAAACAAGTTTTTGTAGAACATTCACATGAAAATCTGTTTACTCAATCGCATTTTAATTCATTAAAGCTGTCCATTGCTAAAAATTCAGACCTTGAAAATATTCATCCTGCAGACCCATGGCATTCACAAAGCTTGTATCTGAGCACTTATTCGGATCTTCTGTGCCACCCAAATAAGTTGGAAGGGAGGTTGCTGGTACGTGTTTAAATAGGCTGGATTCATTTTCGTGGAAATGAATCTTTTGAAATGAACGAAGAATTATAAGCTATATGCTTCATAGTTCATGTAATATGTAATACATATGTAATACATTGCTGTTAAATACGTTCCACAGTTGAAATTCGTTTCTTACCCTCTTTTTCAACTTTTCCTTTAGAAACGGTTTAATAGCTGCATAAATCATTTTTACCACGCGAATATGGTTTATTATATGCAGCCCCTTCATCCTCCCCACAACCCCATTTTGAGCCCATTTGCCCAAAGCTAGCAGTTTCATGTGACTTACAGCCCAAGCTTGCTGCAGGGTAAAGTTGCTATAATCCCAAATGGCTATATACCCATCCCGTTGAGCATCTAAGTAATTTGCCGTTAAAACCTGGGCCATCATCCAAATGCACGCTATGATTTCTTCAAAAGTGGTCACTTTTGGATCCCAGTGTACTGTGCGGACAAGGAAGATCCTACGTCCCTCAGCGTCTCTTTTCAGCAATGGAGTGATCATGTCGGAATTGTAAAAATCTGAGTGTAAACTGGGCAGCATTGTAGTGTGCCAATCGTTAAAGTCTTCTGTGGCAGCATAAAATGCCTGAATCTACAGAAAATTGGTATAGAACTGTATTCGAAATTATATTCCTTTGATGTGTTACCAGTTTAATGGCTTTATCAACATTTCCATCCTTGAGCCTTAGACATCTGGCTATAAACTCGTCACATTGAACAGGAACGGTTAACCTGTGTGTATCTGAAAATAAATCTGAAGCTTTATTGTCTCAAAGTAGAAATTTAAAAAAGGGATACACGTGTGAAATTACTTTTCAATGTTGTCCGAATTTGTATGATGTTTTCAGGAATCAATTTTTCAATTTCCTGGTAATTCAATCTAGTTAAGATTTGAACCTCCATTTTAAGATAATTTTATCAAACTAACTTAAACTCAAGCTGGTTCTACTGGAGTTTTGTCAGACTGACGAAAAAATCTCTTAAAATTATTCAATGTCAAGATAAGTTCAATTTTTTTGTCCTTGTTTATATAATTCAATGATAAGCCATGGAGCAGAATGAGTGACCATGAAACATGCATATTATTACGCATCCATTCGTCCATCCATTTGTGTCTGAAATTCATAGTGAATAGCAATAGGATTCAAGCATACAGATTTTTATTTGCAGTTTGCAGAAAAGTGTAGATGCATAATAATAATAATAAATTACATTTGATTATGTACAGCGATTGCGAATTCGTAGGTACATGTCACAAAAAGGTTATGTTTGATCAAACTGCATTCGTACTTTAATAACTTTATTAGATAACGCAAACCTTTCAATATTACATAATTGCAAAAAAGCTGTAGTACAAGTAATTTATTGACATACGAGGAACACACAAGCATAAAGATGTAGATTAGCATATATTTTCTAAGTCCAACGAAAACTTAAATTTATCTGTACTCTTAGTTCTTATGTAATTTTATCGTTAATGCATGAAAATGCACCTTCAGTTATTAAAACGCATCAAAATGAGTATTGGTTAAAGTTTAATTCAGTTGAAATCATGAATAACAAATTATACGCGAATATGCCTCATAAATAAACTAAAGAAATAAACTGTTGGACAAGCTTCGCGTACTGCTTCCGGATGAATGACGAATAAATCTAGAATGTAATTCATTCATATCTAAGCTGGTAGATACATAATCTTTCAATTCATATGGATGTCCGGGCTCGAGCTTTGGTAATGGATGGTTTTGTAAACGTTGTATTTATAAAGCATGGGAAACCTGGACTTTACCAAGTCGGTCGTACTCAGATATTGTAGCATTACCAAATGCGTCCGTCAACCGCAATAGTTGTTGTATAGTGAAAGCACACGGAAACCTTCAGGTTACGCAATTACATTGAAGCAAGGTTGTATGATGTGAGCGATATGCTTGCTTTTAGCTCTGAGAACGTAAGGTAAATTGTACTTGCAGAATTTAATAAATTTTTGAATCGCCAGTCCCATAATTTTGTATGCAGAAAATAATGAGTAACGTTGGAGAAAATAGGTAAACATGCTCATTTTGAAATAAATTGGACAATAAAAAAAAAGATGTGTAAATGAAAGTGCAGGTGAAAATACCAAAATGGGACCAAACTCTAATATGAATCGAACCTAAAAAAGGCTATTCATAATTCAAAAATTAATAATTTTTATATTTGAATATTTTATTTTATTATGTATCAAGAAAAAGTACAAGTAGCTACCTGCGATAATTAGTATTCATTAAATTATGCGGTATTGTTTTATTGGTGATCTGGTTTCTTGTAAATACACACATGTATTTAAAACCATTTCGAGAAAGCGTAGTAAAAAGTGAATTATGATGGCGACGTGAGTTATAACAGTTTTCACGTTATTTAGTAGGAATCCTGTATTTCATCATATCTAAAAGTAAAATTTTTATCTGCAATTAAACTTTAGAACAAGCAAATTTTTTGTTTAAAAATGTCTTTTGATAAAATATTTTCATTGCCGAACCCTGAAAGTATCCATCCTGGTTAGGAATGATAAGCGTCCTATCCACGCACAAATCTGGATCTACAGTGCCACCCAAATAAGTTGGCAGGGAATTTGCTGGAAAGTGCTTCAATAAGCTGTCATTGTTTTCATGGAAGTGAAGCTTTAAGAACCAAATGAGAGATTTATTTCAATTGAGCATAGTACTTTATATAGTATATTTCTTAAGTAATATATCGTAATGACACTATGATTATCATAGTATGATACAAACATGCATAATAATGCATTGCTGCTGAATTCGTTCCACAGTTTCAATTCATTTCTTACCCTCTGTTTCAACTTTTCCTTCAGAAATGGCTTAAGGGCCGCATAAATCATATCTACCACCCGGGGGTAATTTATTATATGCAATCCCTTCAATCTCCCCACAACCCCATTCTGAGCCCATTTGCCCATGGCTATCATTTTCCTGTGATTAATTGCCCAAGCCTGCTCCAGAGTAAAATTTGTATAATCCCAAATGGTAACAAAACCATCGCGTTGAGTATCCAAATTATTTGCCGTTACAACCTGAAGCCCCATCCAAGCGCAGGCTACGACTGTGTCAAAACTGGTTACTTTTGGATCCCAGAGTTCTAAGCGGACAATCAAGATCCTGCGTCCCTCCCCGTCTCTTGTCAGCAATTGTGTTACCATTTCTGTTTTATAAAAATCCGCATGTAAACTGGGCAACAGTGGTACGCCCCAATCTTTGACGTCTTCTGTGGCAGCATAAAATGCTTGAATCTGTATAATACACAAATTACCAGCAATTCTAACCGGCACAAAACGGTATACAAATTTATTTATTTTTTGCCATGTTACCAGTTTGATGGCTTTCTCCACATTTCCATCCTTTTGCCTTAGGCATCTGGCTATAAACTCGTTACACTGAACAGGAACATCCAAGCTGTTTGCATCTGAAAATGAAACTTTACTCAAATTAGAAATTCAGAGAGGAATCATTCTTGCAAAAATTACTTTTAAAAGCTGTCCGAATTTGTTGAATGCATTCAGGAATAAATGTTTCAGTTTTCTCAGTATGAGATTTTTGAACCTCCATTTTGAGAAATTAACAAACTATCTGAGACTGAACTTGGTTCAGCTAGTACTTTTTTGGACTGACGACAACCTCTTAATATTCACGGTCAAGGCAAGTTTGTATTAATCTCAGCTCAGTTCAACTTTTTTATCATTCTACTTGTAACTGATATTCATGAGTCATCGCAATTTCGCAATACAGTTCCAGCAAACATAATTATATTTGTAAAAAAATGTAAACATATACATTATGTGAAGCGATTGCCAATTCACAAGAACTAGGGTTCGTCTATATCACCAATTCAATATTATTTTTGATCAAACCGCTTTTCTAATTGTAGATAACCCAAACGCTTGAATATTAATTGCGCAACAAACTGTATATGCATTATAATGTTATACGCGCAACACAAGAACGCAAGTGTAAGATTAGCTGACATTGCAAAAAATTAAATATAAAAATTTACGACTTTCGGTCGTGTTTTAGCTCTTCTAAGTGTAATGTTATCGCTAATACATGAAAAATGCACCTAGAGCTATAAAGACGCATACAAAACAAAGTCAGACTTTTCTTCAATGCTGTTCTGGCTAGACGGAATCAAATGAATACCAAGCTACTTGCATGGACGAAATATATCTATAAACTCTTCCTGTTGTATGTATTTGCGTCGTACACTTTTATAAGAAAATCTTGTTGTTGCTTCTTCATCTGCGCTTTATGCACCTTCAACTGCTGCCGAGCTTGAGCTCGAGAAAGCACACTGTACTTTATTGACTGTACTTAAATCTTGGCAAGCAAATTCCTAAATTCTGTTTACCCGGATATTGTACCATTCTCAAAAGCGTTAGTCACCCGCAATAGGACTGTTGTATGGTCCATAGTGAACAAACACAAAAATTTGTCTTGTTTTTCACATTTGTTCCAATAGTACTGTAGCAAGGGTACAGGAAGTGAAGTAGCATTATCCATCCATATCAAATGAATTATTTTTGATGTAACCACATTTTTAAATGTTTCAGAAAACTCGAATGGCAGGGGATGTTAGAAAAATGGGTAAAAATGTTTGGTTTTGAAAAAAGTCAAAAGTAACTATCCAACCGCAATAAGATAGAGAAAGAGAAAGTACCGCATAGAGAAAGAACACAGTCATAACGACGTAAAAGCAATAATGAAGACGGCTATTGTGTTTGCTAATTGAAGTTTTAATATCGAATTGTCCCTGCAATTCAGCAGAAAAATCAAAATGGGTCACCAGCCTTTCACTTAAAAGTATGAATACCTATAAAGAACATTAATCAAAATAAAGATGCGCAGGTGAAAGTGGAGCTAACAGTGGCATAAACTAAGCCAGAATAAAATATGAATCGCCATTCTAAAAGTGCAATCAAAAATTTAATACTTTGCAAGGCTACCTGTAATAATTGTTAATAATATAATCCCAAGCTTAATGAATAATTATAACTATTATAATTGAATATTCATGAATATATGTAAGTAGGTCCATCATTTGAGCTTGGAGTTTCCAAATTGTATTTAAATAGCATGCAGATCTTGGAAACCAGGAAGACTTTCTAAGTCTGGCGTACTAGGATACTGTACTGCCAAAAGAGTCCGTCAACAGTAATACGGTTGCTGCATAGTGAAAAACCACAAGGAAACCTTTTTGTTTTTTTTTAGATTTTGGCTGCGTGTTACAGAATAGAGTCATAATGATATAGGAGAAAGGTCGCCTCTTTGTCTATTCCTATAGGAGCAAGGACTATCTGTTTACCTATATGGCAGTGCTAATATCGAATTGTTCCTGCAAATCATTCAAAATTTCGAACTGCTTCGCCAATCATAAACATGTAAGTATAAGAAATGAGTAAAAATGAAATTTCTTCTTTCTCGCATAAATTGTTGCAAAAAATATGCAAGTGAAAGTAGAAATGAAAGCACTACATTTGTGCTGTCATAATGCGTAATAAACGTAGCAAGATTTCATTGCCATAAACTTAAATAAGAAAATATTGTCGTTTTTCGTCAACTGCGCAGCTCGAGCTCTAGAAAGCACACTGTACTACTGACTGTATTTAAAAAGGATTTGAAACTCCTAAATCCGGTTTCCTTCAGGACGACTCCTCGAAGATGTACTCGGATATTGTACTGTTGTCAAATCCGTCCGTACACCGTAATAGATTTGTATAGTCTATAGTGAAAAAACACGAAAACTTGTCTTTTTCTTATATTTGTCCCAATATTACTGTAGCAAAGATACAGGAAATGAAGTTTGTTCATGATTTTTTTAAACCCTTTACCTAACCCAGAAATAAATTGTTGCAATAAAAATATGCAAGTGAAAGTGAAAGTAAAAGTCCCACATTTGTGCTGTCATAATGCGTAATTGTAATCTTAGCAAGGTTGCATGAAGTGAAGTTTGTTAGCTATATCAAATGAATTAGTTTTTAAATTTCGTTGTATTTTTGAAATGCTTCACCTAACCCAGATTTGTATTTTGTATGTAGGAAATGGTAGGTTATGTTGGGAAACGGGTAAAATGCTCATTTTGAAATAAATTACATAGTACAAGAAATATGTGCAAGTGAAAGTAGAGGTATGTTTGTGTCATTGTTATGTATCATAAAGATGAAGTTCTGCGATGCTTTCCGTTTTTTAAAGTCGCTTATTATAGGTGACATATTAGTATTAAGGAGACTTGTTAGTTAACCAAATACTATTGTATTAATCCTCTGTCCATGCATCATAAGCATTGTTTTGAGACCGATGTTTTAGATTTACTTGAAACACATTTCTCTTTTCATTCCCACTTCACAATTTTAATCAATGAGAAATCTCTAAACAAACATTAATATTTAAACAAATGAGAATTAAATTTAAGCAATAAAAAAGATTTTATATCCACTCATGAATAGTCATGGATTCTATCACGCTGTGATCATCTAGAATAATTGGAAAATGTATCAGAGATACTTTCACTTCAAGCTTAAAATGCACTACATTACTGATGCGAGTTCGAAATTATTTTCGAAAATTTCGATAATGTACTATACTTACACTTATTGTTGCTGCAGAGACTAGCCCCCTTCTAGTTTGGTATAATTAATTGATAAGTCATGTAACAGAATGAACGACGATACTTGAACACTTGAATATCTCTGACATTGATAAGTAAGGCTTAGCAATACAGTTCCAGCAAACAGACTTTTTGCAGAAAATGTAAATATTATATACTATGATATGATTGCAAATTCAGAAGAACTATGTTCGTATATACATAGGGGGTACTTTTCACCAATTTCTATTATGTTTGATCAAACCGCTTTTGTACCTTAATTATAGATAACCCAAACATTTAAAGATTATATAATTGCGCAACAATAAGCTGCATAAGCCTTAAAATGGTATAAGCGCAACGCGATACAAGAACACAAGGGATAGAATAGCTGAAACTGAAGCATGGTAAATTACTAAATCCGGATTCTGAAACAGAAGCATGGTGGTAAATTACTAAATCCGGATTCCTTTCAGCACGACTCTTGAAAGATGCATGTACTCGGATATTGTACTATTGTAAATGCGCCCGTCAACCTCCATAGGGTTGTTGTATAGTGAAAAACAACAACTTGTGTGTTTCTCATTGTATTTGTGCTCTTCCAACTATGTAATGTAGCAGGGGTACAGGAAGTGAATTTTGCTTACAGCACTAGCCATATCAAATGAATTATTTTTTAAAGGTTTAACCACATTTTTAAATGCAGCAAAAATGGTAGGTAATGTTGGGAAACGGGTAACAAAGCTGATTTAAAAAAAGATAAACTTTCATCTTAGAGAAATGTCAGAGCAGTCACAATGACGAGAAGCAATAATGAAAAAGGCTACTGTACTTGCTAAGTGGTAATATCAAATGATTCCTGCAATTTTCGAAATGGTTCATCAGTCTTAACCTTACACTTAAAAATTTAAGAATTTATAAAATTTTAGGCAGAAAATATTGCTCGTTGAAATGCTTGTTTGCAAATTATCAAAATAAAGATGCGCTGGAGAAAGTGGAGTTAACACTTGCATAAACAAAGCCAAAAGAAAACATGAATCACCATTCAAAAAGTGCAATAAAAAAGCCAAAAATTAGCAATGATCCGTATAAAATATGTTCGGAATGTAATCCCAATCTTAATGAATAATTATAACTTTTATAATTGAATATTCATGACTAGGTGTAATTAGATTAGTGATTCAAGCTTGGAGTTTCCAAATTGTGTTTAAAAAGCAGGCAAATCTTGGAAACCAGGAAGACTTTCGAAGCCGGGCGTACTCGGGTATTTTACTATTGCCAAAAGAGTCCGTCAACCGTAATACGGCTGCTGCATAATGAAAAACCACAAGGAAACCTTTCTCTTTTTCAGATTTGGGCTACGTGTTACAGAATAGAATCATAATGATATAGGAGAAAGTTCGCCTCTTTGCCTATTCCTACAGGAGATTGTATACATGAGTTGGGTACTTGTTACCATTTTTAATTTTGTTTGATCAAACCGATTTTCAACCTTAATTTTAGATAACTCAAACATTTAAATATAGATTGCATTGCGCATAAGCATTCTTTTTACGTTTGCTTGTATTTTTCCGCCTGAGGAAGAAATTAGTAAAATTTCGAAAGCTTGAGTTGATAAAGCTGCCAGCATCCGTTAAGCCCTTATTTTACTTTGTACAAATAGAGTGTTATACGCCCAACACAACAAGCGATAGATAAGCTGACATTGCAAAAAATAAAATTTACGACTTCCTGTCGTGTTTTAGCTCTTCGTAAAATTATCGTTAATGCATGAAAAATCATCATGCATCATTTGTATTGTAGCAAAGATAAAGGAAGTGAAGTTAGCTTAAAGAACCATAGCCATATCAGATGATTTTTTTTTAAAAAATTTAACCACATTTTTAAATGCTTTAGCAAACCCAAATGGTAAGTGATGTTGGAACAAAATTGTCGAAATGTTTCGGCAGCCTTAGCCTTATTTAAAAGTAAGAAATAATAGGAAATATTTTGCTGGTTGAAATGCTTGTTTTCAAATTATCACGATAAAGATGCGCAGGTGAAAGTGGAGTTAACCCTTAAAAATGTAATCAAAAATTCAAATATTTGCAATGGTAGTCATAATAATTCCTTGGAATATAATCCCAATCTTAATGAATAATTATAATTTTTATTGCTGAAGAGTCAAGAATTAGTTTAAGTAGTAGAATCCTCATTCAAGAAAAGAAATTCTTCATACTATGCGGCATTGTTTAATCGATGCTTTAGTTTTCAAATTATGGGCTGGTTATTATTAAATTAGCATTGCTTCTTATTATTTTTGCAAATCAGGTGAATAACAAATCTAAATTATATTTCTAGATTAAATGGTGAGAGATTAAGATTGTACATGCATTTACTAATACACACACGGATTTTAAAATTTAAAACCAATTTTGAGAAAGTGTAGTAGTAGAAAGTGTACTCATTATGGTCAAGTTATTTAGTAGGAACCCTGCGATTCATCATATCTAAATAAATAAAATATTTATGTGCAATCAAACTCAAAAGTTTTTGTTTCAAAAATATCTTGGTTGCCAAACCTTGAAAGTACTCATCCTGATCAATTATAGCATTAATAAGCGCCGTATCCACACACTTATCCGGATCTTCCGTGCCACCCAAATACGTTGGAAGGGAGTTTGCTGGTACGAATTTCAATAAGCTTTCTTCGTCTCCGTGAAAGTGAATCTTGAAATGAACGGCGTAAAATGGAATTAATTAAAAATGTATATGCTTCCTGTAGCATCATTCGTCAACCATTACCATTCCGTACATCGACTAAATTAAATCCGTACCCTCTTTTTTAACTTCTCCTTTAGGAACGGCTTGATAGCTGCATAAATCATGTTTATCACACGAGAATGGTTAATCATATGAAAGGCCTTCATCCTTCCCACAACACTATTCTGACCCCATTTGGCTAAGGCTAGCATTTTCAAGTGGCTAACAGCCAAAGCCTGCTCCAGAGTAAAGTTGTGAAAATCCCAAATGGTAACATAGCCTTTGTGTTGTGCATCCAAGTAATTTGCTGTTAAAAACTGGGCCGTCATCCAAATGCAGGCTATGACTGTGTCGAAACAGGTCACTTTTGGGTTCCAGAGTTCTGCGCGTATAATAAAAATTCTACGTCCTTCAGTGTCCCTTTTCTGCAATGGGGCTATCATGCCAGTTTTATAAAAATCCGTATGTAAACTGGGCAGTAGTGTGGTGTCCCAGTCTCTAAAGTCTTCTGTAGCAGCATAAAATGCTTGAATCTACAGAAAATTACCAAAAATTGAACAAAAACGCTAAATAAAAATAAATTCTTTTGGTGTGTTACCAGCTTAATTGCTTTCTCAACGTTTCCATCCTTTAGCCTTATGCATCTGGCTATAAACTTGTCACATTGAACAGGGACATCTAAACTGTGCTTATCTGAAATGAATTCAAGTTTTATTGTGTAAAGTTATAATTTCTTTAAAAAGTTGGATAGTAGGATGGTCATGAATGCAAAATTACTTTTCAAGGTTGTTCGAATTTGCAGAATGTATTCTGGAATTAAGTTTTCAAATTCTTGGTATTGCAACGTAGAAATTTTTTGAACCTCCATTGTAATCAATTACCAGTACCAATCAATATCAAACAATTTATCTTAGATTTTTTAAACCTGCAAAACGTAGTTCAAAACTAAAGCTTGTAGTTTGGTAGACTGACGAGAGCCTCTTAACATTCACGATCAAGTTAAGTTCCGATTCATCTCTGTTCAACTTTGTTATCGTTGTTTTGTATAATTAATTGATAAGCCATGAAGCAGATTGAATGAATATTTATGTAGCCAGTGACTTGTTCTTTACATTCAAAGTGAGCATGGTTCTAACTAGCAGATTTTTAGCAGGAAAAAATGTAAATATATACATTATATTGGCAAGATAGTTCGATGGGTTCGTAGGTATATTGGGTACACGTCAACACGTGATTTTGATAACCCAAACATTAATTACGCAACGAAAGATTCAACATAAACACATAACATATATGCTATATAAGCTTGAAGGACGTGCTTATATGATTGATTATGTATGTTTGAAAATTTTATTAAGGTTTACGATTAATGAGCATTTACTCATAACATCTCGATGCGTCTGCCCGTCCCTCTGTCCCTCCTTAAGCACGATAACTCCTGAACGATTTCAAATATTTCAATTTCGTTTTAGAATTTCCGTTGCTATGCGGGAAGGTACCTTAATAGTATATTTTCTGAGGTTCTATTTTTTGGACAATTCAAATGCCGCCGGGCTGCATAATATGTTTTCATGTTCACAGGCAATTAAAGTTGGCAAGACAATGAAAGGCACCCGGGTACCACAACAGTAATTAAGGTTACAATAGTGTAATGAAGAGTATCGAACTTGAACCGTACTTCTATATTCAACCTTACAATGGTTTATTTAGACTTTGGACTTATTTATAATCATCATTGTGACATAGGAGGAAAATGATCAGCCAATATTGCAAAAGTCCAAACTGATATTTATGGCTGTATGCAGAATTTCTAGCTCTTCTGTAACTTTGTCGTTTATATATACAAAACTTAAACCGTGCAATTTAAAAATACAGTTGTTGAGGCTAGACGAGCAAAAATGCCAAGCTATTTTTGTCATATGCTCGGTTGTCGGTAGAAATCCAGCTTTGCCTGGAGCACTTGGAATATCAAATTGCTTCTGCAAATCAATCATATATTCGAAATGTTTCGCCAGTCTCGACAATGTAAGCTAGAAATTGGTAGAAATGTCCTTTCTCAAATACATTGTTGCACTAAAAATATGCAAGTGAAAGTAGAAATAAAAGCACCACATTTGTGCCGTCGTAATGATATAGAAGCAAGTTTGCATGAAGTAAAGTTTGATTACAGCACTAGCTATATCAAATGAATTATTTTTAAAATATTATCAGATTTTGAAAGGCTTCACCAAATCCAGATTTGTATGTAGAAAATTGCAGATAATGTTAGGAAACGGGTAAAATCCTCATTTTGAAATAATACAATAAAAATGCGTAGGTGAAAGTAACGGTATGCTTATGTAATCATTAAGATAAAATGCTGCCATGCGTGCAGGGTTACATTTACACACTAAATTATTTTCACAAACTTTTTGGTAGGATCTATGTAACTTAATTTTACACGAAATTCCCGTGTCACTTCACCGACTAGGCACTGATGCAGTTATGTATAAAATTGCTTATAAAATAATATTTAAAAAAAATAATACGATTGAGAATTGAAATTTACAAAATGTGTATACATTACTGGGCTTTTATTAAACAATGTTGTTGTGGCTACGTGGCCAGAATACCAAGCTATTTTTGTCACATATCCGGAGAAAATACATCTCAAAACCCTTCGGGTAGTCATCATTTCTCTCGTAAACTTTTGCCAGAAAACCGTGTCGCGTGTGCTGCTTCAACCAACTTCGGAGCTCGACCTTTAGAAAGTTGAAGTTGGTTTTTGTTGGTTTGTATTTAAAAACCATGGAAAAGTTGTACTTGGAATGATTAGATTAGCTGATATTTTCTCATTTAAAATCAAACTTAAATTTTAATGCTGCCATAATGTAGCTCTTATGTAATTTTATCGATAAATCGGGCAAAATCTTTCAGTTAATCAGTTATAATTACGTATCCAAAGAAAAACCAGATTTTTCAACGTCGAGCTTGAACTTTGAATCTTGAAGTCGGGTTTTGTATTTAAAAAGCATGGGAAACTTGGACTTGGAACGTTTCCAACGTACTCGGATATTGTACTATTTCAGAATACGTCTGTAAACTGGAATAGGGTTGGTCTATAGTGAAAAAATACGTAAACTTTCCCTTCCCACATTTATGCTTTCTGCTGCCTTCTGCAGTCTCATTGATGTAGTAGCAAAGTTAGATGAGGTAGGCTATTTATTGGCCTAAAGCGCTGATAATATGAATTTGTTTCTGCAATTGAATCAATTTTTTACCAACCTCGAATCTTTTTATTTAATTTCGTAGGTAAAGGTGAAAGAGCTAGATCTCGTTCTCTAATATATTATTCCAACATGAGCAAGTAGAAGCAAAGATATGACGCTACTTTTGCAATTTTGGTATTTGAAGAAGAGAAAATTCTGTAGTGCCTGCAGTTTTTAAAAATTTACGGAGTTTTTATTACTTGTTAGCTATAAATTAGCCTAATGTATTAGCTGCGTATTGTAATCACCCTACTTGCATTTTGTGCATTGTTTGAGAACGAAGATTCAACTGCATGCATAGTCCTTCCCATTTACCACTTTCATCACTTTAATGAAAGGCAAAGAGAACAGGTATGTTCATTTTGTTATTCATTAAACTGCTTTTAATAGCTTTCTTTCAAAACTCTTAAACTTAAAAAAAGCATTAATGTTATTGAAACGGTATTTCGTAGAAACTGACCAATTCCGTTTATTTTATTGATTTTTCCTGAAATGCACAAGTTACAAGATTGTTTACACCTGTAGCATGATGATGGTGTATTATCATTTACTTGTATACCTTGTTTTTTTTTTAGCAGCAGGAGGAAGTTGACATCTACTGATATATGTGTGCTTTGTTAGCAACATGTGACATTTAATGGCGTCTGTATTTACCAAAAGAGAATTGGCTGTGAAGAAACTGTCCCACTTAGAAACTGACCGATTCCGCTTATTTTAATGATTTTTTATGATTGTACCAATTACAGGATTGTTTACAGCTGGCATGATGATGGCGGAATATCATTTACGTTACGGAAAAAATAAAATCTATTGGTTGCTATGTGCTTTCTTAGAGACATGGGACATTTAATGGCGTCTGTGTATAGCAAAAGGGAAATGAATGACGAAACTATCTAGTTCTACTTCTTTTATCACACACAAACTGTATGGTTGTAGATAATACTTTTTATAATTGCTGAGGTGTTCAGGATAGCTAACTGTAGAGATAACTGAGATTTCACGTGGTTGTTGCTGTATTCTACAATTTCGAGCTGCAACGATATAATCAGCATCAAATTCACTTCATGATCTAGGTTTTGTTGCGTCATGATGTCTACTTGTTATTGTTGTTAAAAGGTAATTAACGATACATTGTATAATGAGCAGATTTTTACGCAAGATAATAATTTTAACGGATTTTCTAACGCAAATTGATTTTGATTCAAGTTAATTGACCAAATTTTCTTTTAAAAAATTGACACTCAAAGTAGTAATGTAGGTATATTTTTGGTTAAATTTTAAAAACTGGTTTACTGGTTGATCTTTTGTTCAAGATTGTAACCAGGAAAATCATAACAGGAATTTAAGCTGCCAGCTAGCTGACGTAATAAAATATTATTTAATTGATGATGATGATGACATTCATACATAATCATACCATAGCATTTTTTATAAATCACGAAATCGTGTGTACTACATACCTATGGTTTAGTATCTATGGTTCCAACAAGGCCACAACCGGAGTCCATTTTAATTTTTCAGTCAATAATGTGTTGCGCGTGTTTAAAAAAGCATGGATAACTTGGATTTTGTGATAGCTTTTTTAAGCAGCCGTACTCCAATGGTATTGTACTATTTCCAAGTGTCAATGTCAATCACAAAGGTTGCTTAATAGTGAAATATTAGCAAAAAAAGCATGAAGCGAAGTTTGCTTATTATAGCACTAGCCATATCAAGAAATTACTTTTGAAATTTAACTAGATTTTTGAAATACTTCACCAAGCCCATCAATGCAAGTGAAAGTAGAGGCACATAGCTGCTTTTCATTATGGTAATGTTTTCTAAAGATGGAATTCAGCAGTTGTTAAAAATTTATTTATTATAAATTAGTCTAGTATCTTGACCACTATGCATATTGCATTGATTCTGTGTTGATGCATCTGCATCTTAAGGATTGTTTTAAGAACGAAGATTTAACTGAAATAACATATTACTTTCTAATCCCCACTTTCACCACTTGAATAAATGACAAATGGATTCGAAATGTTAATTTTTATACTGGTTTTAGTAGCCTTATTTATTAAGCTTTTTTAAATTCTTACTTCTTGAAACGCTATCTCAATTCACCTTTCGGATTTAAATGAGTTTTCATGATAGTAGGATTAAGAATGATGATAGTGATGTGACATGATCACGGTGGTATATCTTTTAGCTTTTATTCTTTCCTACTGATGGATGAAGTAAAATTACGGATCTATCACTGGAGATGTGCTTCCTTAACCAAACATAACATTCAGTGGCGTATGTGTTCAGCAAATGGATCATGACTACAGTACAAACGTTCTAGTTCTGCTAATCCACACTGCTGCTATACCAGTAAATTGCACAGCTGTAAATAATTTAATTTTAATTGTTCATGTGCCAGAGATAATTAAATGTTCTTGTGCCAGAGTACTTGGTGATTTCACGTGTTCGTTGTTATTCTCTTTGACATCAGTGTGTTAAGTTATGGTCTGCATCAAATGCACTTTATGACTTATAATTTTTGAGTTTTTGTATCTTTTTAATGCATTGATTACCATCAAGGCACAAACCAAAGCCTACATATTAGTTTATAAGTGAATAACGTGCTTGAGGCGTTTGATAAGATTGTAGCTCCTATTTCTTGGAAATGATAAAAATATCCAAGAAATGTCCATTGTTTCCAATAAGAACACAGTAGCTTTTTATTAATATTATATTATACTATTCTTTTCATTTTTATTAAATGCTCTGGCATCAAGCCAAAAACCCAAAAATGGTTCAGGTACAGGTATAAAAGCAAGCGTGGAAAAAATCAAACATTTGAAATTGGTTCTTAATGAATTTAGTAAACAGTCATTGTTTCACTCACTAGATCTGATTGATAACTTGTAAGGAAAGTACTATTTCATAATTAATAACCTGCTAAATGGCCCTCATTGAATTTCATTCAAAATGGCAATGTTTTTTTCATGGTGCAAAAAAAAACTATGTCTATGAAGAAATTGTTGTTTTATCCAAAATCATAAAAATCCTAAAGTTGGGTATCCAAGCTGTTTTTCTGGGAATAAAAGTGCGCTTTCAGAGATGAAAGCACCAACACAAGCTGGATCATTGTATGAATTGCAATTAAAATGCTATTCTTAACTATATAGTTATCAATGATCAATGATAGTTGTTAATAATCTCAAAACGAATGTATCTTATAACTAATTAACTAATAGTTTTTATAATTACATTATAATTGAAACGCATTATGAACATGAATAAAGTATAAAACAGTAGATAATTATAGAAGAGCAGCAAGGTTATTTATGACCTAAAATTATTTCAATCGTGTCGTAGTTACTATGGTTATTTGGTGGGAAGCCTGTGATTCATCATGTCTGAAAATAAGTTCATATAAAACAATGCATACAAAACCTGTATTTTTAATTCAATGACTATCAGGTAACATTTCACGGCTAAAAATTCTAACCTTGAAAGTATTCATCGTGCTGAACCATAGCATCCAGAAAGTTTCTATCCACGCACTTATCCGGATCTTCTGTACCACCCAAATAAGTTGGAAGGGAAGTTGCTGGTACGAATTTCAATAAGCTGTTTTCATCTCCGTGAAAGTGAATCTTGAAATTAACGGCGTAAAATGGAATTAATTAAAAATGTATATGCTTCTTGTAGCATCATTCGTCAACCATTACCATTCCACTATACACCTACTAAATTAATTTCGTACCCTCTTTTTTAACTTCTCCTTTAGGAACGGCTTGATAGCTGCATAAATCATGTTTATCACACGAGGATGGTTTATCAGATGAAATCCCTTCATCCTTCCCACAACAGTATTCTGACCCCATTTGGCTAAGGCTAGCATTTTCAAGTGGCTAACAGCCCAAGCCTGCTCCAGAGTGAAGTTGTGAAAATCCCAAATGGTAACATAGCCTTTGTGTTGTGCATCCAAGTAATTTGCCGTTAAAAACTGGGCCGTCATCCAAACGCAGGCTATGGCTTCATCGAAATTGTTCACTTTTGGATTCCAGAGTTCTGTGCGCACAATGAAGATTCTACGTCCTTCAGCGTCTCTTTTCAGCAATGGAGTTATCGTACCAACTTTATACAAATCTGAATATAAACTGGGTAGCACCACTGCTTTCCAGTCCCTAAAATCTTCTGTGGCAGCGTAAAATGCTTGAATCTACCAAGAGATCACAAAAATGACATGCAAAAATAGTTGCATGTGTTTTGATTAATATTGCTAGAAATGTTACCAGTTTAATTGCCTTTTCAATATTTCCATCTTTAAGCCTTAGACACCTCGCTACAAACTCGTCACATTGAACAGGAATATCTAAGCTGTGCTTATCTGAAAAGAAATATGATTTATTTCCAAAGTTATCATTTTAAGAGTGGAACGACCATTCATGCATGTATGCAAAATTACTTTTCAAAATAGTCCGAATTTGCAGAATGTGTGCTGGAAGGAGTCTTTCCATTTCCTGGTATTTCAACATAGGGAATTTTTGAACTTCCATTTTTAAAAATTGATTGGCTATAGAAAAATATATTGTTATGAAATTTTAGAAAATTACAAATCTTCCACTTGCTCGCACTTTGTTAGACTGACTACGACAACGCCAACCTCTTTAACTTATATAAATATTATTCACGGTCAAGATTAGTTCAACTTTTTTATTATTGTTTTTCACAATTAATTGATAAGCCAAGGAGCAGAATGAATGAAACTTGAATATTAGTATGTACCCAATGCATTTAACCCTGACATTCAAATCAGACTTTTGTTATGTAAATATACATTGTGTGAAGCGCTTGCCAATTCGCCAGAAAGTTCGATGGGTACATAGGGTACATATCAACATCAACAATTTAAATATCATGCTTCTTTCTCACTCAAGTGATCTTAGATAACCAACCATAAAATTATTATTTTTAATTCATAATTGCACAACACGAAAGGTTCAGCATAAAACTGCGTGGTATAGGTCCAGCCAGCCCACTATAGAATAAAATTTCTTTATAGAACATACGTACCTATATGGTAATGTGTGAAAATGTTGTTTGCACTTTTAATATTTATGATTTTTATCAGCGTCATGATGACATACGCGGAACACATGAACATGTAGAATTAGTGAAGAAGTGAAGATTGCAAAAATCCAAGCTGAAATTTATGGCTTAATAAGATATTTTTAACTCTTCTGATAATATTATCATTAATTTATGAAACTTACACAGTTAAATTTCAAAATGCATAAATAATCAAGCTTTTTGATTTATTGTTGTTGTGGCTAGACATCTGACTGGTTGGAATCAAGCTATTTTTGTCGTATACCAGGAAAAATACAGTTCTAAACTCTTCCTGTATTCGTTCTGTCCCTCATAAACTTTTACCAAAAATATTGTCGTTGCTTCTCGCCTGAACCTCCAACTTTGGAGCTCGAGCTTGGATGTGGAAATAGTATTTAGAAAGCATGGAGTATTTAGAAAGCATGGGAAACTTGGAATCCAGGAAGAATCCAAGAAGTCAGACGTACTCGGATATTGTACTATTGGCAAATGCGTCGGTCAATCGCAACGAGTTTGCTGTATAGTGAAAAAATAGTTGCCAACTTTCCGTTCCTCGCGTTGGTGCTGCATGGTGCAGCACTGATTCATAATGATAAAGTAGAAAGGTGACCTATTAGCCTATCCCTGTGGGAGCAAAGACTATTTGTTTGCCTAGAGCACTGGAGGCTAGAATTGTTCCTCCAACTCAATCAAATTTTCAAATAAAACTGTTTTATATGGTCTCAAACATGTAAGTAAGAAATGTGTAGAAACGGTCTTTTTCAAATAAATTGTTGAAACAAAATGCATTATGCATGTAAGTGAAAGTAGAAATGAAAGCAACAGAAAGAACCATAATGCATAATGTTAATCGCTGTTGAAGTTGTTATTCTTTAAAACTATTAAATTTTAGTAATAGTTCATACAATAATTGTCTTAATACAATAAAAAACAGAAGTAATCGTAATTAATATAACTGTAAAGTTTATTTTAGATACAAAGCATATGTGTAAGATCCGTCAATATGAGATATACAATTTTTGATGCTCTAGCCTTGAAAATATTACCTGATGAAAATGTTGAATTTTGTTTGCTTAGCACTGTGTCTTAATTAATTAAGAATTAACAAACATGTGTGAGTAAAGCAATTTTAGAACAAACGTTGTTGGCATCCGATTCATGGTTTTGAGTCACGTTATTTAGTAGGAAGTCTATGATTCATCATGTCTGAAAGTAAAATTTTCATATGCATTCATCTGATGGATTCCATCAATACGTTTTTGTTAAAGCCTTGATTGAATAGTAAAATTATTTGTAATATCAGACCTTGAAAATATTTATCCTGTCGCACGAGATCATTCATAAGATCCCTATCCGCACACAAATCTGGGTTTTCTTCAGTGCCACCCAAGTAAGTTGGAAGGGAGTTTGCTGGCACTTGCTTCAATAAGCTGTCTCTGTTTTCATGAAAGTGAATCTTATGGAACCAAAACCAAAATTCATTCAGTTTTTGTGCATTTTTTCCATAATATGCCATTAGTTAAGAGATTGAAATACTTTTTTACCCTCTTTTTCAACTTGTTCTTTAAAAACGGCTTAATGGCAGCATATATCATGCTTATCACGTGAGGATGGTTTATCATATGAAATGCCTTCATCCTTCCAACAACACTATTTTGGGCCCATTTGGATAAGGTTAGCAGCTTCCAGTGATTAACAGCCAGAGCCTGCTGTAGCGTAAAATTGCTAAAGTCCCAAATGGTAACATAGCCATCGCGCTGAGCATCCACATTATTTGCTACGACAATCTGGGCCATCATCCAAATGCAGGCAATCATTTCATCGAAATTTGTCTCTTTTGGATTCCAGAGTTCTGTGCGCACAACAACGATCCTTCGTCCCTCAGTGTCTCTTTTCAACATTTGGGTTACCATGCCCGTTTTGTAAAAATTCGAATGTAAACTGGGCAACAGTATGGCGTTCCAGTCCTTAAAGTCTTCTGTGGCAGCATAATATGTTTGAATCTACACCAATTTTAAAAAATTATATTAAAATGGTATGCAACAATGGCTTGATACAGAAATTGACCAAAAAGTTACCAGTTTAATGGCTTTCTCAACATTTCCATCTTTTAGCCTTAGGCATCTTGCCACAAACTCGTCACACTGAAAAGGTACCTTTAAACCGTGCTTATCTGTAATTCAAATTAATTTTAATTTCCTAAAGTTACAGTTCAAAAGTTGGTATATATGATCACGCGTGCAAAATATATACCTTCCAAAGTTTTTCGAATTTGCTGTACGTGTGCCGGAATGAGCTTTTCTATTTTGTTATATTTAATTATAGTGAGTTTTTGAGTTTCCATTTTAAGAAATTAATAAGGAACCAAGAAATTTTTTATTTGGAAACATCAAACAAAATGCCTTCAATTTGGTTCAAACACAATGCTTGCAGTTTGTCAGACTGACTACAAATTAAATCATTCAAAAGGCATAAAAAGTCGAGATAGGTTTTTATTCATCTCAGCTTATTATTCTTCCTTGTTTTGTACAAAGTGTATAACTACTGATACTGATAAGCATACAAAGTAGAATGAATGACGATAGGAAACTGGAACGAATTCATTTTTTCAATATACATAAATTAACACTTGCCAGTGAGTGACATGAATTCTCAATCTTTTTTGCACAAACCATATCCGTCAAGCACATCATCACAGAGCAGATCAAAGTAAATGCAGCTCAAAAATACATAATGAAATTGAAACATTGTATGAATTTGAACCCTGGGTTCAATTCTGTATGCATTATAACTACATGCAACATGACGCGGAACTCATCAAAATGATGAATTAGCAAATATTATATGAATTGAACAAAGTATGTTTGACTTTATGCACTTTTCTGCTGAAAACATCGACCTTGTGTAAACTAGTAGTATTATCGTTAATCTATGTAAAGTGTATCTTCAATTTTAAAAACGCATACAGAACCAGCCCAGGTGCATTACCAGAAGTCCAAAGACTCGTTTTTTGCATGATAACGTCGTATTCAGTTCATAATTGTAACTTTAATTTAATCACATGACGTTATCAGAATTACAAATTATTAATTGCTTTTTTGTAAAATCACTGACTATTTATCAATTTAGCTTTGGTTGTAAATACAGCTACTCAAAATATAATGCAATGGTTTCAATCTTTAACAAATATGTCAGAAGTTAAAATTACAATGAAATAAGCATTGCTTTCGTAGCATGCATTTATTTTTCATTTAGAGATGCGACGGGATAAGAGTAATGATGATGGTGATCACCGTTGCCGTGATAATGGTTATGAATATTTTGAATAATTTTTGTAGAGCAGCGATCGCAACAGTCGCAAGGTTCGGGATTTGGAGTGGTTGAACAATTTGGAGGTTGACGAGTGCTGATATCTGTTTCTGTTGTTGACTCTAGTGTAGTTGTTTCAATTGTAGAAGGCTGGAAAGTTGTGATTTCTGGTGTGGTAGGTTCTTGGGTTGTAGACTCTTGGGTAGTAGTCACTCGGGTGGAAGTAGTTTCTTCGGTTGTTGTCCTTTCATAGTCTTCGGTTGTTGTTATAGGTTCCTCTGTGATTACAAATTCAGTAGTTGATAATGTTGATGATGGTCGCGTAGTTACCTCTGTGATAGGCGTTGGTGCAGTTATAGGTTCGTCAGTCTCTTCATCTTTTGGAGTTTCTGTAGACCAATCGTATTTAGTTGGTATTTCTGTAGTTGTAGGTTCCTCACTGTTTGTTGTTATTGGGTCAGAGGTTGTAGTAGTTGTTGTGGTTGATGAACAAGGTATTCCATCATAATCAATTGTAATTGAGTCAAACAAAAAGTACCCTCCTGCATCAGGAAGTATGTTAACTGCCAGCTGAATCTATATTTAAAAACTCTCATGGAATATATGTTTCATTTTAATCATATCTCTGCGTGTTAGATTCAATACCTCTGTGTTTTCCTTGGCAATAGGATTTAGTTGAAACATTTTTGTTGTCCATTCTACTCTTTGAGGATTTGTAGGGTCTCCATAGCAGTATGAACTTAATGATGATGATTGACAAGGATATACTGTCAGAATGGAATTTTCTGAAAAATACTTTACCTCAATCCGAACACTTGTGATGTTGCAAAGATCATCGCTTGTTCGGAATGAAAATATTGTGGGTCTACTAGTGGACGTAATGCGCCATATTCCACCTCCAGTTACAAAACTATCTAATGGTTGAAGTACTCTCTTCCAGTCACCAGGTTTCTCATAAACTGCAGCCCTTGGACCATTTACATACCAGCCTAAACTTTCCAACTCTGATAAAGTTCGTGCAACAATGACCTCACTATTTGTTAGCTTAAAGCTGTTTGATATTAGAATGGCATTTAAAACTAAATAAATGAGCTGATTTGTATTATACCTTTTTCTGTGCTGCATTTTCAAGGACGGATTGCTATTGCAAACCGAAATTTTTCTTGGGTGAAAGTACAAGTTAAATTGCTGTTTTAAAAAGTAGATATATGACCTTGAGAGTAGACCTAAGTCTTGGAACATGAAAAAATGATAATGATTTTTTTTTGCAAATCACACTGTAGTTTTTATATCCGTATTTTTCAGCTAAAATGATACGTGTTATGAAAAATGCATTATATTGATTTGATGAGGATTTATCTTTCATCCGGTTTTATGATGAGTTTAATTCTAAGCTTTTGCCTTTGCCGGTATTAAGAATTGATCAGCTTTAATTTCTAGATTACTTGTGACTTAAATTAAGTAATTGTTCCCAGTTATCACTAATACATCATATTTTTATTGCAACAATATAACATATCAGAACGCTCAATGTTAATGCCTAGAGTTTATTTACGTAAGCCAGTAAATTCAAAAAACAACAATACCGAAATTCAAATCAAACATTGAGCAAAGTGGTAAAGAATGATTTACAGCTAATTAATTAAGTGACACACAATTTCTTTGAAAACAAAACAACTTTGATTTATATTTTCAAAAGTTATTCGATATATAACATATTATCTCGGTGGTTTGCATTGCATTGCCACGTATGCCATAATGCAGTTATGAATACAAATAGGGATAGATATACACGATGAATTTGAAGATATTTTTTAAAAACATTTATGCAAACAGCTTACTGACACAAATCATAACAACATGCCAAAGCATTTTAAAGCATTTCTATTCACCAAAAAATACAACGGGCCCATTTTGATGCAATTGAGAAGCTCGTGTCACTTGAGAAACAATTTTCAAATGTTGATATCATAATGCAATGCTAAGCATGGAAAATTTAGCATAGGGTTAAGCATTAAAAAGTGCACAAATTTGTTAACTTTTCACAAAATACCGAGAGGCAACATCATATTAGATTATAATTAACTGATAATTTATGTGGTATGTGGTTGTTATTCTATTCAATTCCAGTACGTCTAGACGCGTCTGTTTGAAGTTATGCTTGAAATCAAATGCACTTTATGACAACTATTTTTGAGTTTTTTGTGCTGCTTTACGTTAATTACCACCAAGATAAAAACCAAAGCCCTTTTTAGTTTGCCACTCAATAACGTGCGGCAGGTATTTGATAATATCTAGTTGCTGTTTCTTGCAAATGATAAAAATATCCGTTGTTAGCATCAAGAATACGGTAAATACAATAGATTTGTATTCATAATATATTGACTATTGTTTCATTTTTATTAAATGCATTGGCATCAAGCCAAAAATCCAAAAATGGTTCAGGTAAAAGTATAAAAGCAAGTTCAGTGAAATCCAAAGTCTGATATTTGGTTCTCGTTGAAGTTCATCGAAAAGTACCTAAAAGCGTCTAATTTATTCAGTAAGCAACAAATTATTAAACTGTTAGCTCATTTGCATAGTCCACACAATATAACGGCGTCAACTTGTCAAAATAGCTGAAATATCCAAAGCCCACTTTAATGGTTGCACGACTTTTATAACACTTACGGTTCCATATAACATCCTTCATAGAAACAGATCTTAACTGTTTTGTCAGTATTCCATATTATGTTTCTCCAACTCTGAATGAAATCAAGTCATTTCCCCAACCATTTGAGTTTATCAATAAACAATATGGTAAAACAATAGCAAACATTAAAGAAATATAATGACATTTCCCTAAGTGTACTTTCACAAGAATACAATTTCACAAATGGTGGTAGTAGGGAAGTACACATTTAATAAAAGTCATGAAGTATAAAAGTATTTTTTTAACTTCAATTCTGGTGCTATACTTTTCAGTCTCATACTTTAAGTTGTTGCTGTTTTAAATGTTCATAATGGATCATTTTTGATAGCGTAAATGATGAATTATCAACGTCAGCAATAAATGAATAATAAACAACAATACATGTTGATTATAAGTCGATAAAACTAAAGCATCTCAATTTATTAGAGTAAAAAGTAAATTCCAAAAAACTTTCTCTCATACTTTGGTCTGTTACTTCGATCTCTTACTTGGTTGGTCTCATACTTGGAAGTAGAGTTGAAACTAAGCAACTTGGTAATACTTTGAACTGTATGGGGATAGTGTGCTTCTCAAAATTCTTCCGCAAGTTTCACTTTGCCACGCAAAAGCTCATCTTTCGTTGTTAGAGTTTCGCTTGTACAGAGTGCAGAGATTTCTCCCTGGCCGAGCTTTGGTTTGGCTGGCCGAGCAAGCGAGTAACTTACAAAGCAAGAGTTTATGGTGCTCATGAAAAGTCTCTCGAAAGTGAGCTCGAGCTCTACAAAATCCCATAAGTTAACATGGGAGATCCATGCACATTCTTTCGCAAACTTGATCGGAGATTGTACTCTCTCAAAATCTTTCATTTCACTCGGTTTTCTGTCGTTTCAACGAGATTAGAAAGAGTATTGCAAAGCTAACGCAGCAGCAAATCTTTTACTGTGGCTATATGAATTCAGTTTGTCTTTATGGATAGTGTACTATAAAAGCGATACTTGTGACAAATTTACCGAGGCTTTCCGCCGCACTCTAAATTCCAGCTAGGCAAGATAGACCGCTATTCATTTTTACACAGTTTGCTGCAATTTTAATGGCCTGGTAGCATAGTAATATTATAACAATACTTAAGAAACATTCAAATGTGTTCAGAGTCCAGATCCAGATGCATCACATTCAATTTCAAAACTGTTTTTACAGTTTTTCGTGAACTTGAAAATTTAGAAATATATACGCGTAGATTGCCCTTATATATGAATATATATGCTCAATTTTCATGACTATATAAAATGGCTGTTGAAACAAAATATTTTATATTATGTAATTTTTATATCTTATATAATTTTGAAGCTTATGCTTTTGGAAAGTCAGTTTGTATTTCAACAGCATGGTAAAACTGGACTTCAGGACAAATTTTCTGCCAAAAAGTGTACGGATATTGTTCTATTACAAACAAACCAAAAAATATTCTCTATGAAGTGTCGTATAATAGACTTATGCTCTCGCATTGATAAAAACGGTTTTCTAAATAGAGCAGTTTGAAATGATTTGTTTATAAAAAATAAGCCTGAATTAAAAGACCATGTAAATATTTAAGTTGGAACGTTAATTATATCTCTTTTTAATGATTACAATACTTCTTAATTAAGAAACTCTGGATAATTGTGTATGAATATTTTGTCAGGATTATATATACAAAGCAAATTTGCAAACAAGACACGCAATTGATTCTTAAAATGGTCATGTTTAGAGAAATAGAAATTCTATTGCGCGTACTTTTTCCTTGAACTATTGCATTATTATTGCGCATTATTGCTGTTCAAGATAAATAAATATTGGCAGTCCCGTAGCAAAACTTTGCTTCTTAGTATATCTTATTTAGTGGGAAACTTGTTATTCATCATATCTGAAAAAATTTTAGAACTCAATGAAATGCTGATGAATTGATAGACATTCTTAAAATTTCTTTCAATTAAGTTATAAAAAACCTTGAAAGTACTCATCCTGCTGAACCATTTCATCTAGAAATGCTCTGTCCACGCATCCATCCGGATCTTCAGTGCCACCCAAATAGGTTGGAAGGGAGTTTGCCGGCAAGTGTTGCAATAGGCTTTCTACGCTTCCGTGGAAGTGTACCTGGGAACCACACAATTTTTTGTGCTAAACCAATCTTCTATAAATTGTAAGATTTTTGCAGTTTTTCATTCTTACTCTGCTCTTTAACTTTTCCTTTAAAAACGGTTTTATCATTGACCAAAGCACGTTTATAACGCGGGGATAGTTTATAGCGTGATATTCCTTAATCCTACCCGCAACCCCATTCTGAGTCCATTTTGCCATGGCTATAAATTTCATGTGGTTAGTGGCCAATGCATGCTGCATACCAAAGTCGGTATAATCCCAAATGGTAACATAACCATCGCGCTGAGTATCTACGTATTTTGCCGCAATCTGTGTCATCATCCACATACAGCCTAGCTCTTCCACAAAACTGGCCACTTTGGGATTCCACAGTCCTGCACGCAAAATGAAGATCCTACGTCCTTTCGCGTCTCTTTTTAGTAATGGGGTGATCGTGCCAATTTTGTAGAAATTTGCGTACAAACTGGGTAGCAACGTT
Source organism: Entomobrya proxima (assembly GCA_029691765.1). Taxonomy (NCBI): domain Eukaryota; kingdom Metazoa; phylum Arthropoda; class Collembola; order Entomobryomorpha; family Entomobryidae; genus Entomobrya; species Entomobrya proxima. The sequence continues at coordinate 41,237,236 of CM056168.1, read as the reverse complement.
ACATCCCAATTTTTTAAGTCGTTTATGGCAGCATAATATGCCTGAATCTGGAAAGCAATTGTATGAACATGAGCATACTAAAATAATATGATGTTTGTGCAAAATTACTTGAAAATTGAAAAACTTACCAGTGCAATGGCTTTGTCAACATTTCCATCCTTTTGCCTCAAACATCTAGCAATAAACTCGTCACATTGAACAGGAATATCTAAGCTGTGCTTTTCTGAAAGTGAAACGGAAAAAATTTCCTGAACATTTTGTTTTTGGAGTTATTATTGTAGTCTGAAAAGATCAAGTGTTTAAAATTACCTTTAAAAATTGTTCTGATTTCTTGCACTTGTGTCGGAATAAGTTTTTCAATTCCTTGATATTTCACTGCAGTTAACTGTTGGCCCTCCATTTTCAAAAGTAAATCAATTTTTACAAAAATAAATTAAATATATTTAGCAAACTTAGAAAACAGTTCGCTATAAATGCTTGCCGCATACTTGGACAAAGAGTACTAAAATGAACTGACTATTTGTTATTGATTAAAACAACCTATGATAATTTTTCTTGCTAATGAGTTCCACGGTCAACTGGTCATCATTAAAGATGAGTCGTGTATTTTTCTGCTTGGTTTAAACTTTGTAACGAACTCTACAACCTGAAATGAAGGAATGACCTTGAGCATGTTGATTACATATTGTGAACTTCGCATCAATGTTGCCTGTGTTTGCAAACACGTTGGATGCTACACGTTTCAATTGACTTTTTAAACTATTTTGCGTCCTTATGCCTTGGATCAGTTTAAATATAAACTCTAACAGGTCAGTATTCAGTATTTGATATAACTAGCAACAAGTTGGGTGAAGTTGAGGTTTGCAAATGCGTTTTGTACTCTTTCTACTTTTTCTGACACTTTTATGATAAACGCCTAATCAACAGTACAAAAAAGCTTGCTGGATAAAAATATAGTATGTCAGCAGTAATGAATACGTGTATTGAATCGTCTTTAAAATACCATTAGGACTTTTGATTATCATACATTATATTTTATTAGCGGAACAGATGAAAATGTTGATGCATAAATATTCGTTATATTGTAGTCAATACAAAAAAAGTAAGTCTTTAAAGTTAAAAGTAATGCATTTATATTTTTGCAGAACTTAGTTGTGGGTAAATGTTAAGGTTAAAACTGTGCAGCAGTGTGTAAAACGTGTTAATGAAAACCTTTCCTTGGCTTTATGGTCTTGAATTTCTGTCCTTTGCTTTGTTGTTACTTTTTCAACCTCACCAATCTTATCGAGTCTCAGCTTGAGACGCTAAAACGTCCTCATTGCCCTCAACAAGTAAAGATAGAACAGAGGTCCATGCTTATTTGCACAGCAGACGTACTCGGATATTGTACTGCTATCGATATAAGCCTGTTATGCAATATGAAGTATTAGTTGAGAAAGCTGTCGCGTTGCGTTGCACAAAACGGCTTGCATTGAGTGAACAAAGGACAAAATGAAAGCGATTTATTTTTTGTGAAACCTGGAAAATGACTTTCTATAGAAAACCATCAATTTTCAGTTCAGAAAGTAAGCATTACAACAAAGTATAGTAAAATGGGCATTTTATTTTACAAAAATATTTTTCATTTTTCTTAACTTTACCACAATTTGTATATATGATTATGTTCATAATTACAAACTTTAAGTAATACCTATTTAATCAAGGCTAGGGGTTTACTTACACTCACAAATAAATTTTGCATTACGAATAATTACGAATTTTAATTTTCAACCTGAATATGTGCTGTAGATTGAAATATCCGCTGACAAAGGTGAAAGTTAGCATGCATTGGATTCAGTATGTTTCAGCGTTTCCTGACATGCCTATACTTTTTGTCAGTCTTGGCAGAAACCTTTAAATAAAAAAATTACGAGCAAATTAAATTTTAACCAAAAATAAGGATCAGTATTGAATCTTACCAGAGCTCACGAGACAATTAGCAGAATAATTATTATCTTGTAAAAAGTGCAAGGCTTCATTTTGTACGATGAGAAATTGCTTTAACGTTTGCTTAATAACAAGTGCAGTTAGTAAAATGATTAAAGAAACTCTTCAGGATCAGCACGACTATAATAAATATAGATAAAACGATTTATTGTCAACGTCAACAGAAAACAGTAAAGGTTGTGCGTCATTCCAATACCTATTTTATAGCTCTGTTGTGTTGTCCATATCACTAGGGAGAAATAGACAAAAGAACTTAGTCCCAAAAAAGCGAAATGCATTTATTATGCAAGAACCAATAAAGTTTACCAAAAATCAATCTTAAATTCAAATTAAAAGTTTCATAAAATACAAATTATTTGACAATTTCCTTGAATAAAAATACATCCAATATGTTTTTTAAATTTATATTAAATAACTTTTTAAAATGGAACCTTTACACATCCGAAAATATTTTAATGAACTTATAGTAATAACTTCCTGGAATAAATCCATCACACATCCGAAACTTTTTTTACATCCAACAACTTCCTTTCTAAAAATCGCTGCTTTTTGCTACAGTTGCATTTTTAAGCTTTTCTGATTGCAAAACAAGCCGTTTCAAATCAATCAAAAAAAACGAAAGATGTCAATCATCGAAAAGTTTGTTAGTCGTTCAATCGCCTGTCAAAATCACAAGTATTCATTTGTTCACGGAATAGTACCTGTACAATGGCAGATAAATCCCTTACAACTCACTAGGCACAAATTTCCTGAAACATTTATCGTTTACACAGAGTATTTTGTTAGCATTCTTAATTTTTTATGTTGCACTGTTGTTGCTATAAACGGTAATGTTATTTCTACGGAAAGTTCCGCAATGTCAATAGTAGTTCGTCTTGTTTCCGTACTCTTAGCTTCACAAAGCCTTGTCAGTCTCAAAGTGGGTAAAAAATGTGTGACTGATGGTGACAATATTGTATTGAGTGCTAACCTAGTACTAAGGTATTATCAGACTTTACTAAAAAACCATTCTAAATTTGTGCAAAACTGGGAAAGTGAGCATAAACGCAAACTGCAATTATTCGGAATTGGTTTGCTATCATTTAATTTCGCACTCAATAGCCTACTATTTTTGGTTCTGATTGTACTCTGGCTTAAACTTGACCCTTTTGGACACATTATCTCTTACTTTGTATCGGCCAACTTGGATACAGTATATTTGACCTTTATCTTTTTGGCAAGATATGCTGTCTTTATTATACATGTAAAATCTATGATCAATTTGACATCCTTAATTTTGTACTTATTTATTATATCACACCATGCATTTTTATTAGCTTGTTTGATATTGCAAAGTCAAACGTTATCAAACAGTTTGGTTTATCAAAATGCTATTCGTAATTACCAAATTGTTAGAATTTGTCACAATAACATTTCTCCTCTGATAAATTCTTCAATTGCCTTGATTATGCAAATGGCGCATGTCAGTTGTGTGATACTGTTTTGGATCCCGATAAAAGGAGGTCAGTTGCTGCCAACTTATTTTCTTGTAGTGTTTCCGCCATTTGGGCTTATGATGACTACTTTAACCGTACTCATTCTGGCGGCATCAAGCTCCCATAATCAAATTGCGTTGCAGACAATGGAAAAATTGAAAAGGTGGAATTTAAGAATTTACTTTTTAAGACGGAAAAGGCATACAGAATTTGAAAAAGCTTTATATTCTATTGTGCCCTTTAAGTGGAAAGTGGGTTCTTATTTTGCAATTAATAATTGTACATTCGTTTATTTTTTGAATAAAATGCTAGAAAATTTAGTATCTGCTATGTTAACCTTGAAGACGTACTGAAAGTTTGGTTTACACAAAACATTATTTTATCATGTACTCGTAACTAAAGCTGTTAGTTACAATAATGAATCAGTTAGTGTGAAATTTCAAAAGATATTAATGACTAATATGTAACATTCGAACAACATTTTTTATTAAGCTCAGTATTATTAATATATTTAAAGTGTGAAAGCTTTCAAATATACAGTTCTTCATGTATCGTTTTGTGTTGCAAAATGTTATTTAACCTATAATTAGCCAATATAGCATACTATAAGAAACATAAGATTTTATGTAAAATTAACTGTATTTTATATACATATTAATATATATTTCGTTTGCAATATCACATTGTACAGTTGTCAGGTATGGTACATGATCAACTTAATAATTTAAATTAAAAAATATTTTCAACGGATTCCATATCACTCGCTATTTGGTAGAAATCCTGTGTATCATCATATCTGGAAATAATTTGCTGTAACAAGTTTAAATTAAAGTATTAAAGTATTATTTTAGTATTTTTCTTGTAATCAAACCTTGAAAGTAGTCATCCTGATCAGCCATTAAATCTAAAACTTCATTATCTATGCATCCATCAGGTCCTGATAATCAGGATCTTCCGTGCTACCCAAATAAGTTGGCAGACAATTTGCTGGAAAGTGTTTTAATAAAACATTTGTGCAACATTTGTGCAACATGTTTGAAGTTAATGCATACACATACAGGTTTCCTCATATTTTTACCCTCTTTTTCATTTTTTCCTTTAAAAATGGCTTAATAGCAGCATAAATCACGCTTACAATGCGAGGATGATTGATTGCATGAAACACTTTAATCCTGCCAGCAATCGAATTGTGTAGCCATCTAGCTACAGTTAGACATCTCATGAAGTTAACGGCCAAACCATACATAAAACTTACAATTTAGTCGAAATCTGGGTACGCTTCTAGAAATTACGAAAACGACTGTCCCAAAATTGTTGGAAAGATCAGTTTAATATTGGGTTTGCGAGTAAAAGTTTCAACAATGCCTCCTCCAAATGCACCATGAAACAATCAGAAAAGAAAATTTTTTGCACAATTACGTACTAATTTTTGTATGTACAGAATTTTAGTTGTTGAAAAATAGCAATTTTGTGGTACATACATATCTTCATCACATTTATCAAAGTCCTTGGAATATTTTAGGACAGTTGTTTTCAAAGTACGTTTTGTAACTCATTATAATTTCTGGAAGAGTTGCCAGATTTAAACTAAATTGTTTGTATTATGTTCGAACACAAAAGGTAATAGCTATTAAAGTTTCAGACAAAAATTAGTACTCATGACACATTGTATTTTTGCCTATCACCCGAAAAGTTTTGGGACAGGATATTTATACTTTATCTAGTGCATATTTAATCAAGGCTATATTAAGGATGCCTTTACATTATCACAAATTTAAGTTTTGTATTAGGAATTTGAACCACTGTAAATTTTCAACCTAAACAAGGCTGTAGTTTGTAACATGCGTTGATAAAGATGAAAGTTAGCATTTGTTGGATTCAGTATATGTTTCAGCGTTTCCTTACATGCCTATACTTTTTATCAGTCTTAGCAGCAACCTTGAAATAAAAAAGCATGAGTAAAAACTACAAGTAAATAAACCATTTATTGTCAACAATAAAACAATAAAGGTTATGCGTCATTCTGATAAATATTTTATAGTTCTAGCTCTCTCTGTCTCTCTTGTTGTCTTTATTATAAGCCAGAAACAAGATAAAAGAATCTGTAGTTCCAAAAACTGAAATGTATTCTGCAAGAACAAATTAAAAGCAAGCAGCATGCCCCATGTGTAAATGATTTTTAAAATTTAAATAAGATAAACAACTTCCTTAAATGAAACATCTATACAATCAAAAATACTTTCTCAATTTATAGTAAATAATATTTCATTGTTCTGGAATAGATTTATCATACATCCGAAGATATTTTTTTAGCCACTTGCTATAAAAATCTCTGCACGGCTTTTTGCTACAATTGTGTTCCTAAGCTTCTTCCAATAGCAAAACAAGCCATTTTAAACCAATCAAAACACCAAAGATGTCAATCATCGAAAAGTTTGTTAGATATTCAATCGCCTTTCAAAATCACAAGTGTTCATTTGTTCACGGAATATTACCTGTACAGTGGCAGACAAACCCATTACAACTCACTAGGCATAAATTTCCTGAAACGTTTATCGTTTACACGGAGTATTTTGTTAGCATTTTTAACTTTTTATGTTGCATCATTGTTGCTATAAATGGTAATATTATATCTACGAAAAGTTACGCAATGTCAATAGTAGTTCGTCTTGTTTCCGTAATGTTAGCTTCCGAAAGTCTTCTCAGTATCAAAGTGGGCAAAGAGTGTGTGACTGACGGTGACGATATTGTATTGAGTGCTAACCTAGTACTAAGGTATTATCAGACTTTACTAAAAAGCCATTCTAATTTTGTGCAAAACTTGGAAAATGGGAAAAAACGCAAACTGGAATTGCAATTATTCGGAATTGGTTTGCTATCATCAGTTGTGGCGTTCAATAGCTTGCCATTTTTGGCTCTGATTGCACTCTGGCTTAAACTTGACCCTTTTGGACACATTATCTCTTACTTTGTATCGGCCAACTTGGATACAGTATATTTGACCTTTATCTTTGTGGCAAGATATGCTGTCTTTATTATACATGTAAAATCTATGGTCAACTTGACATTATTAATCATTTACTTGATTATTATCTCCCAGCATGCATTTTGGTTAGCTTGTTTGAAATTGCAAAGTCAAACGTTATCAAACAGTTTGGCTTACCAAATTGCTATTCGTAATTACCAAATTGTTAGAATTTGTCACAATAACATTTCTCCTCTGGTAAATTTAGTAATTGCTTTGATTTTGCAAATGGCACATGTGGCTTGTGTGATACTGTTTTGGATCCCGATAACAGGAGGTCAGTTGCTACCAACTTATTTTCTTGGAATGTTTCCTCCATTTGGGTTTATGATGGCTTCATTAACCGTTCTCATTCTGGCAGCTTCAAGCTTCCATAATCAAATTGCGTTACAGACGGTAGAAAAATTGAAAAGGTGGGATTTAAGTAGGAAAAAGCAAAAAGAATTTGAAAAGGCTTTGTGTTCTATTGTGCCCTTCAAATGGAAAGTGGGTTCTTATTTTGCAATCAAAAGATATACACCCGTTAATTTTTTGAATAATGTGCTAGATAATTTAATAGGTGCTGTGTTAACTTGGCAGATAGAATGAAAGTTTGGGTTGCACAAAACATTTCCAATAAACTAATTTTATCATGGACTCGTAATCGTAACTAAAGCTGTTGGTTACAACAATGTGAAATTTGAAATGATACTAATGGCTATATAACATTCGAACAACATTTTATTAATTAAGCCCAGTATTATCAAGTATATTAGTATACCATAACAAACTCGGTATTTTATGTAAAATTAGCTGTATTTTGTATTAATATTATTATTATGTATATTTCGTTTGCAATATTTGCATTGTACAATTATCATGTATGATACGTAGTCAACTAAAAAAATAAGAAAAAAAGCCATTTATTGCAATGGATGCCATATCATCCGCTATTTGGTTGGAATGCTGTGTTTCATCATATCTGGAAATAAATTGTTGTAACAATTAACAATTTCATAGGAAACATATTAACTTTTTCAATTTATTATTTTTATTGTAATAATCAAACCTTGAAAGTATTCATCCTGATCAGCCATTAAATCCAAAACTGTCTTATCTATGCATTCATCAGGATCTTCCGTGCCACCCAAATAAGTTGGCAGACAGTTTGCTGGAAAGTGTTTTAATAAACTCTCCTCGTTTCCATGAAAGAATATCTTCAACAATCATAAAACGAAGCTTAAATAACATTTTGTGCAACATGATTGAAGTTAAGGTATGCACATACAGGTTTCATTATATTTTTACCCTCTTTTTCATTTTTTCCTTTAAAAATGGCTTAATGGCTGCATAAAGCACGCTTACAATGCGAGGATGATTGATTGCATGAAACCCTTTAATTCTGCCCGCAATCGAATTGTGTAGCCATCTAGCTACAGTTAGACATCTCATGTGATTAACGGCGAAAGCATGCTTTAGACCAAAGTTCCTAAAATCCCAAATTGAAACGTAACCCTTGCGTTGAAATTCCAATTCCTTTGCGGTGACTACTTGGGTCATCATCCAAAGACAGACTATCGTTTGATCAAAGTTGTGCACTTCTGGATTCCAGCCGGTTGAACGTAAAATGACGATCCTCCGACCCTCAGCGTCTCGCTTTACTAAGGGAATGACTGCGCCCACATTGTAAAAATCAGTGTGTTGACTGGGCTGTAGTGTTGCGTTCCAGTTTTCAAAGTCTTTTGTGGCAGCATAAAATGCTTTGATCTGTAAAAAATAACAGTTGTAAAATGGTCTGTAGAAATAGCTTTGAACTTTTATAAAAAAAAGTTTTAGAAATGTTACCAGTGTAATGGCTTTTTCAACATTCCCATCCTTTAGTCTCAGACATCTTGCTATAAACTCGTCACAATGCACTGGAATATCTAAACCGTGCTTATCTGTAAATGACACCAAAAAAGTGTGTTTTCTCAAATTATGTTTTAGTTGGAACTGAAATGATCAAATCCTAAAAATTACTTTTCAAAACTGATCGGATTTCCTGTACGTGTATAGGAATAAGTTTTTCCATTTTTTGATAATCTGCAGCAGTTAACTCTAGATCCTCCATTTTGAAAATTAATTAGTTTCCAAAAAACAAACAAACTAAATGTTAACAATTTGAGAAAAAGTTGTATTAATAGAGTTCGCCTTGTTCTTTAAACTTATAACAAAGAACACCGTTTGTGCTTTGTTGACTGACAGCGGCTCTAAAGGCTTTATTGCAAATGAGTTTCATGATCAACATAAACGATGAGAAGTGTGTCTGTATTCATCCTTATTTCAATCACCTAATTTATTGTGTACTCTGGTCAGCACGACCAGAATGAGTGACGATAAACTGGAGTAGTGGAACGTACTAACCGTTTGCAATTTTGTGCAAACTATGCACTTATTTAGTTTGTTTGTCAGTCTACAAACACACTACAATGAGCAACGTGTTTCGGGGCTTATCAAACTAAATATTCATATCATTATTCCTCAAATGCATTTGAAGATTAAGACAAATGATTAGTTTTACAGGTTAAAGGTTACCACAATTTGAATTCATCAAAGGTACCTACGATTTGTTGGGAACTTTACATGATTTAGGGCCAGCTTTCGATACATCGAGCAAACCTAAAGTACACTTGTGATTTGTAATTGCAATTGGAAGCCAGTTTTCATAAATTGTAGGTGATTTATCGAATTGCTTATAATAATACTTAGAATAATACGTGTTTCGAGAATTCTAAGAAAAGTTTCAAATTTTACTTTTGCTCAAATACCTACCTTCCAAGAGTATTTGTGTTTTATTGATCACATTTTTCCATATGTCGGGTTCGTTTTATGAACTTGCCCTTGACTGTCAAGGCTTGACATTCAGAGTTACCTAATTGAGCTTTCAGCATGAAATTAAATAGAAACACTGTAACAGGAATTCAATGAACATTACAATTAAGGAAAAATTATAAAAAATATCCACACGTGTTTTGATAAAAGTTCTTGACACGATTGTCAAGTCAAGAGTTTAAGGAAGTTTGCTGAATAAAACTGTAACGTCAGCAGTTTAAATATAACGTTTGATCAAACTGCTTTTGATAGAAGTAGTGAGTTTGAATAACATAATATCAAGTTATTATGTGCACAACTCAAACAAAAGAGTTCATTCAACGCATACATATATTTTACATACAAATGGAACATGAAAATATTTAATCAGTTTATAATGGTAAAGCATAAGAATGAATGCATGAGAAGTAATAAATCAACAAGTTCATGGAAGTATTAATACATTTTTATTTGGTGCATAATAAATTCGCAAATATCAAATTGGTAAGTGCATTTAGTGCTTTGAAGCGTGTCATAATGTCTGGTGTGAATCAACACTTTTCCCATGAAGCTATGTTTATGAGGTGAGCTTCATAGCATATTATGAATTTCTGTCATTTTTACCTTGTTGCTGCTTCAATTATCTACCTTATCCATCTCAGTTTGAGCTGTGGGAAGTTCTCTCATACACAAGTAAGGTAGATCAAGAGGTGCATGACCATTTTCATAGCGGAAGTACTCGGATATCCAATTTCAATACTGCTACAGTTCATTATGATGTATAAGGCATTTTTGTTTTTTGTAGTAAAGTTACTGCGTTGCCGCAAAATGCTTCTCATGCAGTGAACAAAAAGCAGTTTGAAAATGGTCTGTCTATATGAAAATTGTAAAAACTGAGAAATGATTTCTTGTTGAAAAATTCAAAATTGTTTCTTATATATGCCTTCAAATTTTTGATTCAATTGAGAGTAAAACTAATTAAATCTTAATTCGTTTAACATAAGTACACATGACAGAAATGTATTAGCAAAAATGGAGCTAATTAGCATAATAATTTTTGTGTATCATACAAACTATCTCAAAATTGATAGCTTATTACTGCATATTTCATTATGAGCACAACACGCGTTGTTAAATGCTTTACCTACACACATAAATAAACTCTCTATAAATTTCAAACACTAACAGCATTACAAAATAAATGATTGAGGACGCCGAATGCTACACTTGCATGCAATAACGGAATAAAATATTACGTGCATTTTATTTTGTAGAGAAATAACAGTGCATTGCATTTTATTAAAATTTAAAAAATTGTTCTTTATAATCTGCATCTGATTAACTCGAAGGTTAATATACATTTTTATAATTTTGCAATAAATATGGATTTGAGGCACTGCATACTATAGCATCCGTTGATGAAAATCTACTCGTAAGTATGCTTCTCGTAAGTACTTCATCGTTTCCCTCCATGTCGATATGTCTTGTCGGCGGCATTGGGATTATTAGACTTGGCAACAGTCTTAAAAAAGGAAAGCAAGACAAAAATTAGCAAAACGCAGACAAAATTAATTGCCACACAATAAGTAAAAATCAGCATTATGAAAACAGTTATTAACTTACCAAAGTTACCAAGTTCAGTAGTAAAATAAGTATCTTGAGTAAAGGCACTACTTTCATATTTTCAGAGTTTGTGCGCATTTAATTCAAAAGTGTGGATGCGTCAGCAGTCACAGTAGAAGTCAGAACATCTAGCAATGTCTGATGATCTGTGTTTGCTTAGATATCAAAACATAAATCTATTGTCTGAAGCAAATCAATCGCATAAGTCACCGTAATAAATAGAGATAAATAACTTCCTTTTTAATCGTCTCTTAGGAATATAAAATAGAATGATCAATCATCCAACTTATCCCAAGTGTACTCAGTTACCACCCTCAATTCTTCGACACCAGATTTAAATGCCTTAATCAACTAATCAGTTTTGCTTATTTAACTGCTATAAAAATGCGTTGTAAATCTTCCATACTTTAGCCTTATCACAAAATCTTTGACTGAAGACATTTGAAAACTTTCGTTTAATTGGGTTTACTGTTACGATTGAAAATGAGTATAAGAATTTCAGATTAATTTAAACTTTTTTCTAAAGTAAAATAAGGCAGAATAATAATGATCCTACTTAAAAGTAAAAGTTTTAAGTGCATAAAGTTACTATATGAAACCATAATAATGAGCGATTAATTGTTAATCGTGAGACACTATGGACAGTTAGTACATAAAAAGTAAATCTCTAAAGTTAGGATTTTGAATATTATGGATATTCTCCATATTATGCTATGTTGAATAACTTGTCGAAAAATTGTTGGTGCTGCTGTTTGACGTAAACTCTTCTCCGCTTTAGCTGTTGACACAAGACTAAGGTAAAGAACATGTACATTTTCTTTTCACACAAAGCGAACTCGGATATTGTACTATTATAAAGTGAACCTATTAAAATCTCAATACGTCTTCTACTGTGTAGATTTGCTGCTTAGGTAGTCAGTATAGAGAAGCAGTATGGCTATGTTTGCTTGTGCAAAAGAACATGAACACTTTAAACACTATATCGACAATAATGTTGCCTTGCAATTTAGAAAGAAGATATACATTTAACTCAGATAAAAAGGCGATTCATCTGCCACGAGGTGAAAGTGGAGAAAGTACCAAAGTAAACTTGCGAGCAACATGTGTCCGTTTAATTTTTAAAACGAGCAGTGAAGTCTTTATTTTTTGTAAAATAATAAATGTGCAATGACAATTTTTATGTTTGTAAAACTTATAAGCGACACGCATCTTATAATATGTGACTATGTACTTGTATTTGCCCGTCAATTAGTAATCGGATTTAAATTATATAATTTTGCGATCACGTAGAAAAAGTTAAGTAAGGTTTTACAGTACAATCATATCTGTTATTTGATTGGAAGCCTATGATTCATCATGTCTGAAAATTTTGGAACAAGAACAAAGTTTTAAAAATGACTTCCTTTGGCTAATATAATAATCTCATTGTTAAAAATACAAACCTTGAAAGTATTCATCCTCATGAAGTACGGCATTCAGAAAAGCCATGTCTATGCACAATTCTGGATTTTCAGTACCACCCAAATAAGTTGGGAGGGAGTTTACTGGCACGTGCTTCAAAACATCTTCTTCCTTGTCGTGAAAGTGTATCTTATCGAAAATACAATATACTCTTATACTTCCTAAATTTCATACAGAACAGTTAGAATTCGTACACAAAGGACACATTTTTCTTACCCTGCGTTTCAACTTTTCCTTCAAAAACGGCTTAATGGCTGAGTAAATCACACTTACAACGCGTGAATGGTTTACTGCATGGAACGCCTTAATCCTCCCTGCAACGCCATTTTGAACCCATTTAGCTACTGTTAGAAGTTTCATGTGGTTAACAGCCCACGCCTGCTGCAGGCTAAAGTTTTTAAAATCCCAAATGGTAACATAACCATCCCGTTGAGAATCCACATGGTTTGCGTTTAGAAACTGAGCTAGCATCCAAATAGAGGCTAAGGCTTCCTCAAAACTGGTTACTTTTGGATTCCAGAGAGCTGCGCGTATAATAACAATCCTTCGTCCCTGATCATCTCTTTTCAGCAATGGAGTAACTACTTCGGATTTGTAAAAATCCGAGTGTACGCTGGGCAGTAACGTGGCGTCCCAATCTTTAAAGTCTTCTGTGGCAGCATAAAACTCCTGAATCTACCAATTTACAAATCAGACATGAAAATGGAAAACCCATTTTGAAAATGCAAAAGATTCACATTAAAATTTTTAATTGCATTACCAGTTTAATGGCTTTCTCAACATTTCCATCCTTCAGTCTTAGACATCGCGCTACAAACTCGTCACACTGATCAGGAACGGTTAAGTTGTGCTCCTCTGAAATTCAGGTTTTGTATATTTTTCTGAAGTTCTAATATTATTTGTAGTAACGTATGAAAATCAATATTATACCTTCTAAAATTTTCTTAATTTGTTGTACAAGCTCCGGAATCAGTTTTTCAATTTCCTGATATTTGGATTCACTTGAACTTTGGCCCTCCATTTTAAATTTTTACAAATTACCGAAATACACTTTAATAAGCGCAGCCTTAAAAGGCGGATTTCGGCAGCAAACTGATAAACGTTTATTGGAATATAGCGGACCAATTCATAATAATAAAACATGATTTGATTGATAATAGAACAACCATGTAGCATATCAGTGGCGTGTCACACAACTTGAGTTCATGTACCTATACACTTTGTCCTTGATATTCAAAGTGAGGCGAACTTTGAAGTTTATAATTTAAATGACGTATAAAAGTAGAACTGCAGCAAATAAAACAATGTAGAGTGCTCTAGCATAGCAAATATTAGCACACGTGAAAGTACTTTCTGATAAACGCTTATCAACTCACGTATGAGAAAGTTAGCTAGACACAAATTTTAACAGATTGAATAACTAGTTTGATGTAGTAGAGACATTTGATAACCTAAACGTTACATCATTTGTAGCTCTTAATAAAATATTCAGTTTTAGTCTAAGTTTGTCAAAAACCACAATTATAGTTTGAGCAGCATTTGGAAGACTGTATGCAAGTTCGACAACTTTTTATGGGAACACTTATTAAAACAGCAATAACATTATTGAAGAGTCATGTAACACGTATCATTTCACAAATGTTCTTGAATAACAAACAGTGCAACAACTTGCAATAAAATGGACATTTTCTTGATTTTTAAATTTCGGTAAAAAATCATTTTTATAAGAAATTTTATTCATAAATAACAGGGTATTAATTTTAAGTTCAAATCATATGCAAATCTAAAACTTGATTTTACATGACAGTTTAATCAAAATTATACAAAAACAAAGTTATACGTCAAAACCAAGATAAAAATGACAAAAATATTATGGTAGATAAGTAAACAATTAATTTTTTACATGAATTGATAAAACTATTGTTTGAGTAATTAACTTCCAGCGATTATCAATATCATCAGCAATCAGCAATTTGTCAAAACTTACTTGACAGGAAGTCTGTACTTCATCATATCTGAAATTTTTGAAGGTGTTTATGAGATCGGTATTGTATATTTCTTTAAAAACTTTTAAACCAACTCTAAGACATGTTTGACAGTCAAACCTTGAAAATATTCATCCTGTTCACACATGAAATTCATAAATTCTCTATCCACACACGAATCAGGATCTTGATTGCCACCCAAATATGTTGGAAGGGAGTTTGCTGGCACATGCTTTAATAAACTGTCTACGTTTCCATGAAAGTGTATCTTTATAAACCACAAACAAACTTTATTTTGTATTTTTTCATGTGCCATTAGATAAAATAGATGATTTCCTTTTTACCCTCTTTTTAAATTTTTCCTTTAGAAAAGGTTTGACAGCTGCGTAAATCAGGTTAACAATGCGGGGTTGGTTTATTACATGAAGCCCTTTACATCTACCAGCAATACCGTTCTGCATCCATTTAGCTGCCATTAGCAAGTTCCAATGGTTTACTGCCCAAGCCTGCTCCATGGTAAATTCTGAACAATCCCAAACGCTAACATAGCCTTCCCTTTGCGTATCCACATAACTGGTAGTAATAAACTGGGACATCATCCAAGTGCAGGCTATGGCTTGGTCGCAACTGGTCACTTTTGGATCCCATAATTTTACACGCACAATGAAGATCCTTCGTCCACTAGCGTCTCTTTTTAACAGTGAAATGTGGGGACCAACTTTGTAAAAATCTGAATGCATGCTGGGTACCATCGTGACATTCCACTTTTTCAAGTCTTCTATGGCACCATAAAAGGTTTTGATCTACGTTGACATGGAAATATGCAAAAATAGTTAAAAGTTTTTGTGAAAATAGTACGCAGGATGTTTACCAGTTGAATAGCTTTATCCACATTTCCATCTTTGAGCCTTAGACACCTCACCACGAAGTCGTCGCACTGATCAGGAACAGTTATATCGTACTTTGCTGAAAATTGACAGACTCACATTTATTTTGTTTTTGAGATTATTCGCAGATACGATAATGCATGAAAACATACCTTGCAAAATTTTTCGAACTTTTTGCACGTTTGCTGGAATCAGTTTCTCTAATTCCTGATATTTTGATGCACTTATATTATGTCCCTCCATTATAAAAAGTTAAGAGATTGCATGAGAACAGTGTTTCACTAACTGTTAACTTAACAGTGTTAAGACAGACTGAGCTGAAAAATTAGTGCAACATTATTTTCAAGTTATCAACAGTTATCGTAAACACTTTTCATGCATAACTTGTTTTACAGCGATTGTATTGCACATGTAGCTTTATGATACGTTGGCTATAAGTTATATAAGCACAGGTTGAAGGATAATGAATGGTTTTCGTAGTTACTCATTTATCCTTGACATTCAAAGTTGACTGGAGTGATAAAAAATGTCAAATATCCTGGGAGTTAGTTCAGGAAAGCAGAACATTCGAAAAGCATAAGTAGTTTATAATCACTATAACTAGTACAAATACAAACAATATGTAGCACATTCATTACTCGTTACCAGATTGCTAAGCGAGACGATAAACAGTTTTGAGATATTCATTCAACTGCTTTTTTGGTAATACCGATGCGATTTTCTGCAATCAACTCATACTTTATGGGATTATTTTAATCTATTAAAATAAATGCAGAAATGTCTGGCAATTTTGCACTTGATGGATTTATGACTTTCCATTTCCTTGTTCATGTAAAAATGTCATGAATATAATAAGCATAGTGAATTTTTAAATACTTAGTTTCTTTGGCCTTGGCATATTGAAATGGAATTTTTATAGCAAATGCGTTAAGAATAACTGAATAAGGAAATAATAATAAATCCTGCTTTAATACATTATGTTCCAAAATTATGTGTTTATTTTTTACGGAATTAGAATGTTGGATCAGTAAATCATGTAAGACATTGGAATACTAATTAAATGAAAAGTAAATACTGAAATTTCAAAGTCCATTTGGATTATGCAGGATCCTAAATTATTTTCATACGCGAATACACCAGAGAGATTCTGGATTCCAGAATCTAAAACTCTGAAAAATTTTCAACGTTCTCAACCTTCTCGTGTTGAGTTGAAATGCAACATTTATTCGAAGTGATAAGATTTTTATAAGTCACTAGATAAGTTCTGGTTATGTATTTATACTTTGCATTACATTGCATTCACTTTAGGTCAAACTCAAAATGCGTTTATGTAAGAAAATACTAAACTGATAAATATTAAAAAGCACAAGCATAATTAATTTATGCTTAACACAGAAAAATACCTCTGCACAAGTTGGAATTCGACCATTTCAAATTTGAGCCTGAAATCAAATACGATATAATAACTGTAACGAGTTTTATGTGTTGCATAACATTAACTAAGGTAAAGTGTTATGCAAACTGCTTACAAGCAGAAGCAAAGCATACGATTCTTCAAATCAATCAGGCCTTCAACACAAGAAAATAAGAAATATGTTTTTAAGCCCATAGTTTACTGTGCTTTAATAGAATGTCGTTGTTGTGGCTAGAATACTAAGCTATTTTTTGTCATAAACCGGGAAGAAATACGACTCAAAGCTGTTCCTGTTGTTTACTTTCCTACGTAAACGTTTGCAAAAAATCTTGTCATTGCTGCTTCTTCTGCACCTTCAGCTTCGGAGACTCCGAACCGGAGCTTGAACTTAGGAATGCAGTTCAAAGCTGTTTTGTATTTAAAAAGCATGGGAAATCTGGATTTCAAGACGCATTTTCTAACAAAATGTACTCGGAGATTGTACTACAACACAGTGCATCCTTTAGACCCAAAGAGGTTGCTCTATAGTAAAATATGTGAAACTTACGTTTGTTTGAAATT
Source organism: Entomobrya proxima (assembly GCA_029691765.1). NCBI lineage: Eukaryota > Metazoa > Arthropoda > Collembola > Entomobryomorpha > Entomobryidae > Entomobrya > Entomobrya proxima. Next base: position 41,219,990 of record CM056168.1, on the reverse strand, counting down.
ACCGTTTCCGTTTGTATGCTTTCTCCCAATACAAACCAAAAACCACAAACACCAATCGTGTATAAATATTTACTTTTTCTCCTTTAATTCCATATGTTTCTATTTGAAAAGAGTTTTCATGATATTAAATAATAGAGAACGAGGTTGGTATGCTAACCAGGTTTGGTCTGACAAGCTAGCAGAGTGTGTCGCCATACAGACTTAACTCTAGAAGCAATACGATGCTGTAATCATAATTGTAAAACTTCAGGTAAAATCCCTTTTTCAAATTAAATATTACATGAAAAGTGCATTATATTACCCACCCGCCCCCTTGTAAGTGAAAGTAAAGAAAACACCAAACTGAACTTGAAGACGGAACCCAAAATATTAATCTCGCTTCAAAAATGTTATTCCTTAATCAAACACATATCTATGACTCCCAGAATTGTTGCAATTCATTCTGGCAAAATAATTAGTATTACTTTTTATACTTGCATATGTTTAATTTGTAATAGAAAAATGTTTTACACTGTATAATGTTGTGTATGTATAGTGCCTACAAAATCCTTTAAGAATCACTGCTTGCTATTTGGTGGGAACATGAACAGTGGGAAAATATCTGAAAATAATTTTTTTGTAATTTTTCTTGCAAAGTGAAAGTCAAGTAAAAACCTAGAATTTATTTCAGAGATGCTTTCACTCAACACTGAATGTACATATTATTTAAAATGCAATACTACTTATATTTTTATTACATTATTGCTAAAAATTTTATCACAAATTATTTAAAGGATTCTATCTCAATTTTTTACGTAGCAACGTCATATAAAATTTGCGTAATAATTATGCAACTTGTGACTTGCAGGGATGGATATGCAAACCAAAGAAATTGATACGTATCTACTTTTACTATAGAATTGACTTTTGTAGCAAAAAATTGAAATTGATCAACGAGTTTCTCTTCGAGTTCGAGATGTGACATAATGACATTAACTATGTAGACGGCATGTTCAAAGCATAAACTTTATTTTTTCATGCATATATCACTTACTAATCTTTTGAAGAATGTCGTTGTTGTGGATAAAATTCCATGGTATTTTCGACGTATATCGGGAGAAAATACGTATCAAAACTCTTCCTGTAACTTCTTTCCCTCGTAAACTTTCGTCGGAAAGCCTTGTCGTTGCTGTTCTTCTGCATCTTCCAGCTCCGGAGCCGGATCTTAAGCTTCAGAAAGCAGTTTGAAGCAGTTTGTATTTAAAAAGCATGGAAAACTTGTGTTTTAACCAGACATTTTCTACCAAAACCTGCTCGGGGATTGTACTTCGACAAGCTGATACCGTCAAACGGAAGAATTTTTCTATACTGTATAGTATTATATTATATTATGTAATTTCATTGATGTTGCAAAAATATTATTTATAGTGACAGCATAATGATTCAAAAAGGTTAAGATGATCTACAAATTTAGCAAGTTAACAAAACGTGAACACTGATTTGAAAATGCATGATATTTTCAGTGTTTATTTCAAAGGGAACAAATATTATTGCATACAATAAATGGCAAACCCATTTGTGAGTTTTATAAAAGTTTTAAAATCCGAATTGTAGTTTTCAATAACATCATATTTCAAGGAAGGCAAATCATTAAGATTTTTCTACGCATTTATTTCTCTTCCGTAGGCATTTTCATGCAACGCAGTTTCTGAATTTCTATTACGCATGCACATAGCAGCAGAATCACGATCACGGTGTATTTCTCCCTTTAAAATTTTCTATATAATATCTACATAGGTCCATCTAAAAGGGTCTATTCCCCCAAGTCATGTCTAAAATGTAAACACATTGCATTGTAAGCCTGGTAGCTTCACTCTAACATAGTATTATTACGTAATACCCCATCTAGCATTTCCCTTTTTACAACGCTTCACTGCAAGTATGTTATACCATGATAAATCCCCCATCTAGACCAAGAATCGTCTTTTAGTATATCTTAACACTAGCAGAAATGTCAGATGTTTACTTTATTCACTTTTAAATCTTAGCTTGCTAATAACATTTAGAGCAAACATAAGCTCATCTTGTCAAGACAGCTAATAAGCTTGATTGAAGATTATCGTTAGTGGTATATAGTATTACACACGTAATACATTTTTTAGCTTGAAAAATCATCTCTGAAAAATATTGTTATGAGTGGGGCAGTTGAAGTCGACACATTACTAGAACATCTAACTAAACTTGTTGGAAATCAATCTGGCAGCATGGAAACTCGGGAGCAAGATCCTCTAAGGGTTGACATTGGCAATTCTGACAATGAAACAGATCCAAGTGGTAATAATTTGATTTTATAGCTTTTATATTAAATTTAAAATCACTCTTAATTTGAATGCTAATTGTAGTTTATATTTATTTTCAGAGGTGATAAGCACTGCCATGTACATGGCACTAATGAAAAACATCCTGTCACTGCAAAAACGATACTCAGACGAAGCCCTGGGCTACTTAATAGACATGGCACAAAACTTCCGCAAGGGAAAAAGTCTTGACAAGTTTAACGAGTTGTCTGTTCTAGTGAACTGTATGGTGACACAACCTGCTGACGCCCAGAAACGCGCACAACTGGAGCAACATTTACAGCAAAGTTTGGTTAATGCCGACAAGGTACGTAGTATTTTGGAGCATTTTAAAACTTTCTTCGATATAGACATTTTGCAAATATGGCAAATTATAATCTCTGCTTTATTTGTGCTATTTCTGATAATAGGCAACATTTGACAAGGAAGAACTAATCGAAAAGTTGCGTCAGGAGATTTCACAAACGCGGAATCAAATCGACGAGCAGCTTCATGATGTTTACTCTGATACCCTTTCAACTCTTGGAGCCATACAAACCAAGCAGAGTGGAGGGAATGCGAGTCAGGTAAGGAATTTGAAATACTATATTCAATATTTAAAACAATCTTTAAAAAATAGTACATCAAACTCAATAGCAAGTTCTATGGTTACAGGTGGAACAGACAGAGGGACCATGACAATTGCTTTCCGAACAGAAAAAGACGGATCAACCAGTGGACACCGCGTTCAATAAAAATGATCCGTTGTCTATTTATATAGACGTGTAAATACCTGTTTGCGTGGTACATGATTGAAAATATTATTTTAAGTGTGATGAAAGATAACAAGTTGATGGAGAAAAGCAAGAATGAGAAATATACTAAATGTTTTACTAGTCTCCTAAATAATTGTAACTCTTACCAAATCTTTTATATAAATTAATTTTTATAAGAACTTACTACCCATTTCGTTCAAATTTATAAGCGAGTATAATATGTTTTCAAAGCGCACACATAAATAATTCAAAATGCAAAATTAGCTACAATAAACAAGCTTATTATAAACAACGGCGATTTTTTAAACAGTGACATGTGTAAAGTACAATGGACAACTTGTCTTTCACACTCACAACGATTGATTGACAGAGTTTTTTGAAACCCTGCTTATTACTGCCAATGCCAAACCTTCAATAATATACAACATGCAACATTGAGGCAATATATTATCATGTATAAAATGTGTAAAATTAGTATTAAATCTTTTTAGACATTTGTTAAAAACAATATTTTAATAAATTGTTTCTTACTAGTATTTTGTATTGTTATATCATGCAAGAATAATCCTAATAAACCAATAAAATCTATGACCATTTTCCCCAATATAATTTATAAAATTATGATGCATTTTTGCTGACGTTTGTTCACAAGCATCGCTTTTATAGTACCCTATCCATATAGACAAACTGAATTCATATAGCCACAGTAAAAGGTTAGCTGCGTTAGCTTTGCAATACTCATTCTAATCTTGTTGAAACGACTGAAAACCGAGTGAAATGAAAGATTTTGAGAGAGTACAATCTCCGATCAAGTTTGTGAAAGAATGTGCATGGATCTCCCATGTTAACTTATGAGAGTTTGTGAGCTCGAGCTCTCTTCTGAGAGACTTTTCGTGAGCACCATAAGCTCTTGCTTTGTAGTCACTCGCTTGCTCGGCCAGCAAAACCAAAGCTCGGCTAGGGAGAAATCTCGGGAATCTGCACAAGCGAAACTCTAACAACGAAAGATGAGCTTTTGCGTGGCAAAGTGAAACTTGGGAAGAATTTTGAGAAGCACACTATCCCCATACAGTTCAAAGTATTACCAAGTTGCTTAGTTTCAACTCACCTTCCAAGTAAGAGATCGAAGTAAGAGACCAAAGTATGAGAGAAAGTAAAGCTATTGGAATTTACTTTTTACTCAAATAAATTGAGATGCTTTAGTTTTATCGACTTATAATCAACATGTTCTGTTGTTTATTATTCATTTATAATAATGCACTATTGTTGACGTTCATAATTTGTCGTTTATGCTGTGAAAACCGATCAAAACAGCTTCCGATAACTTCATTTATAAGTTATAAATTATAACTGGAAAAGGTTTAACTGGTTTATTAGGATTATTCGTGTATGATATAAGAATACAAAATGCTAGTAAGAAAAAACTTATTAAAATATTGTTTTTAACAGATGTCTAAGGAAATATAATACTTATTTTACATGTTTTATAAATGATGATGTATTGACACAATCTTGAAAGTTGTGTGTATTGAAGGGTTGGCATTCGCATGGAAGTAATATGATATGACTGGAGCAACATTTACAGCAAAGTTTGGTTAATGCTGATAATGTATGTGATTTAATTTGCAGTATTTAAAAACTTTCTTCAACAAAGACATTTTGTTAATCTGACAAATAATAGTCTCTGCTTTGTTTGTGCTATTTCTGATAATAGGCAGTATTTGACAAGGAAGAAATAATCGAGAATTTGCGTCAGGAGATTTCACAAACGCGTAATCAAATTGACGAGCAGCTTCATAATGTTTACTTTTTGCTTTAATTGCTTTAATGAATGAAAGGAGTGCCAGTCAGGTAAGCAATTTGAAATGCTACGCTAAGAAAAATCTTATAGTAACATAAGAGAAAATAGTACTTCAATCAATCTTCTACTGTTATATTACTTCTTTTGTTACTATTGAACAAATAATAATATGTCTTAATTAGACTGATTTTGAATTTTTGCCAAGTTTGACATGTAAAATGTCATTGGTTCAATGTGCCTGTAAAGGGAACCAGTTGACTACTGAAGTCAAATTCAATCTAAATAACATGTTTCTATGGTTACAGATGGAACAGACAGAGGGACCATAACAATTGCTTTCCAAGCAGAAAAAGACGGATCAACCAGTGGACACCGCGTTTAATAAAAATGGTCAATTGTCAATTTATATAGACGTGTCAATGCCTGGTTGCCTGGTACATGATTAAAAATATTATTTTAAACGATTACAGATAGGATATTGATAGAGAAGAGTAAGAATGAGAAATACACTTAATGTTTTACTAGTCTACTAAATAATTGTAACTCTTACCAAATCTATTAGGGATATTTTCACTCGACCCACAAAAAATTTATTGTTATCCCGCATTTTATCATGCCTAAATTTCACGAGTCAAAAAAATCAATCATCATTAGCCCTTCAATGATTTTTTGAGGGATAAAGAATTATTTTTGTTAAAAAAATAGTAATTTACAATTGCAATTACACAATCTTAAATATTGTTTGTTTATTCTAACCAGTGTGGCAGCCTCTAGAGGCAAACCAAACTTTTTTTTGAAGCACTGCTACACAAATTACAAGCAAGGAAATGTAGTTATTGTGAATTCCAAACCACATTTATTGTCTGGCATCATCATCCATCATTACATCTTTTGACATGGGTTCCGAAATACATTGAAATTGTATTTCAAATACATAATACAAGTACTTTCCTTAGTGAAGTTATACTTCCAATTCAAAATACTCGATGTAACAAATTAAATTTTAAATGCAAATAATCAAATACTTTCCAAATACAAAAGTCATGTAAACATTTAGAGAGAAAATATTTAAGCTTTTCACATTGGGCATAGCTAAACGATCCAAACCCCTTAATCGCCACATTTTCTCTGCGTGATCTGAAAATAACACCTCCATAAAATAAAAATCAATCAGGTGAGACACAAAGTAGGTTTTCTTTGTCATTCACATAAACAACTTGTATATGCATTTATACATTTTTGTAAAAATAATTGTTTATCCCTTATAAATTCATTAAAAGTCTAATGATCGATGATTAATGTTTTGACTCGTGAGGATTAGGCATGATAAAAAGCGTGTGTAATAATGATTTTTAGAGGGAAAATATTTACATGCCAATCTATTATATAAATAGTTTTTATAAAAACTTACTACCCATTTTGTTCAAATTAATAACGGTTATTAAATAACCAAGTAGGTAAATTATGTTTTTCAAGGCGCACACATGCATACTTAAAAACGCAAAATTAGCTTTTATTAAGGGGCTTGTACTCAACGGTGATTTTTAAATAGTGAAATGTGTAAAGCACAATCGACAACTTTCACTAACAACGATTGACAGAGTTTTTCGGAACCCTTCATATCATATTACTTCCATGCGAACGCCAACCCTTCAATACACACAACTTTCAAGATTGTGTCAATACATCATCATTTATAAAACATGTAAAATAAGTATTATATTTCCTTAGACATTTGTTAAAAACAATATTTTAATAAGTTTTTTCTTACTAGCATTTTGTATTCTTATGTCATACACGAATAATCCTAATAAACCAGTAAAACCTTTTACAGTTATAATTTATAACTTATAAATGAAGTTATCGGAAGCTGTTTTGATCGGTTTTCACAGCATAAACGACAAATTATGAACGTCAACAATAGTGCATTATTATAAATGAATAATAAACAACAAAACATGTTGATTATAAGTCGATAAAACTAAAGCATCTCAATTTATTTGAGTAAAAAGTAAATTCCAATAGCTTTACTTTCTCTCATACTTTGGTCTCTTACTTCGATCTCTTACTTGGAAGGTGAGTTGAAACTAAGCAACTTGGTAATACTTTGAACTGTATGGGGATAGTGTGCTTCTCAAAATTCTTCCCAAGTTTCACTTTGCCACGCAAAAGCTCATCTTTTTCGTTGTTAGAGTTTCGCTTGTACAGAGTACCGAGATTTCTCCCTGGCCGAGCTTTGGTTTTGCTGGCCGAGCAAGCAAGAGCTTATGGTGCTCACGAAAAGTCTCTCAGAAGAGAGCTCGAGCTCACAAACTCTCATAAGTTAACATGGGAGATCCATGCACATTCTTTCACAAACTTGATCGGAGATTGTACTCTCTCAAAATCTTTCATTTCACTCGGTTTTCAGTCGTTTCAACAAGATTAGAATGAGTATTGCAAAGCTAACGCAGCTAACCTTTTACTGTGGCTATATGAATTCAGTTTGTCTATATGGATAGGGTACTATAAAAGCGATACTTGTGACAAATTTACCGAGGCTTTCCGCAACACTCTAAATTCCAGCTAGGCAAGATATACCGCTATTCATTTTTACACAGTTTTCTGCTATTCTAGTGGCCTGGTAGCATAGTAATATTATAACAATACTAAAGAAACATTCAAATGTGTCCAGATTCGGATGCATCAGATTCAATTTCAAGACTGGTTTTTACAGTTTTTCATGAACTTGAAAATTTAGAATTATACGCGTAGGTTGCACTTATATGAATATATATAATATGCTCAATTTTCACGACTATATGAAATTGCTATTGAAACAAAATAGATGATGTTATTTTTATCAAGTGTGGAACAAAAAATCGTTGTTGGGTTTTATCGAGAGTCACACAACAGCAACAACACGATATAAGAGGGAGCATCTAATAATTGAGCTTAAGTAAAATGCCTTAATATTTGTGCTCCAGTCCTGAAGAAAAACGGTTTCTCAACATTCAATATAGTATATAGGCTTAGGATGTAGGAAGGAATCGTAATATCGGCCTGATGAACAAAGTAATTTTAAGCAAGTACATTTATTGCTTATTTTCATGTAATACGCATTTGATACTGTTAACAGATCCAATAACATTTTTACATTCCACAAGATACCAAACCGTGCTATTTCTGTCCAATCAAATCAAGTGTACTCGTAAATAAAAACTTATGAACAAACTGAGAATGTATTTTTTTATATTTTTTTAACATGAAGACTGTCCTTATTAGAATTTTCATCTTATTTAATCATGACAAAACATCTTACATTTTAAAAGCTCTTTGATATTTCAAATCATGAATCTTTTATTGCTCAAAGGGATACTTTTGAATTTCTGGGTACTTCAACCCCGTATCATTAAGCACCGTAACAATCCACGGATCCTCTCCCAACATTCCCGACTTTAGCAGCTTCACCGCAGCAGCCACATTTGCCCCCGAAGTATAACCCAAATACAATCCCTCCTTTTTCGCCAACAACCTCTTGTACTCCACAGCCTCCTCATCACTAACACTCAGGGTTTCATCCAAAGTATCAAACTTGAACAATCTTGGCACAGCCCCATAACCCGATCCCTGAAGCAAATGCAATGGCTTGGTAATGTCACACCCTCTGATGGGTTGACTTCCTTCGGGCTCCACAGCAAAGCATTTAATTCCCGGCTTGGCCTTCTTTAGATATCTTGACACACCCATAAAAGTTCCAGCAGTTCCCACAGTTGCCAAAAAGGCATCAATGCGTCCTGCAGTTTGACGCATAATTTCCGGTCCCGTAGTTTCCTCATGGGAAGCACAGTTATTGTTGTTGTTAAACTGGTCCACGTAAAATGCACCCGTTTCCTTGACAATGGCCAAACCTTTCTCCTCGGCAGCACTAACATCAGCCAAGGTTACGTTTCCAGGAGTGCCCTCAACTTGGTCAACCAGTTGGACGTTTGCGCCCATGGCACGCATCATGGTAGCTCTTTGGGGACTGTTGCCCTTAGACATGGTGACCGTTAAGGGATGTCCTAAAACGGCACAAACAAGAGCCAAGCCACAACCCTGGTTGCCACTGGTAACCTCAACAACAGGGGCACCAGGCTTGAGGGTACCCTCTTCCAGAACTTTTTTGATCATTCCATAAGAGCTTCGGTCCTTAATGGAACCTCCTAAAATAGTCCATGAAAAAATATTTTGAATATTTTGCCAGGGTTTTTAAATAACAGATTACTTACCGGGATTCATGAATTCACATTTTGCCAGAATTCTTCCCGGACCCGGCCAAATTCGGTCTAAGGCCACAAGTGGCGTATTTCCAATAAGTTCTAAAGCCGAAGCTTTAATATCTGTGGTGGGAGCAGAGCTCATTTTTTCAAAAGTTGAAAATCCAGAAATTAGGAAAAACCTCAAGTTTTAAAACTGCTTGAAGCGTTCAGGAGAAAGGACGAATGCGGAATGAAACCAGAAATTGAAACTGCATCGATTAGATATACGCCAGACATGCAACATTGAACATCGTTTCTAAGCGAGACGAAATGTTATTGGCTTTTTCGTCTGAAAATGTAGGCAGTGGCTTGATCATGTCAATTTGAAGCATACATAAAAATCCACTTGTTGTACCACCAAACCAGCTTAAACGGTTTATAATAGGGAAAAAGCTTTAAAATAAATATGTATGTATTGTGATTGCATTGTTGTGTTGCTAGCACGAAATTTTGGTGATCATCTATCATCCTCAGTCTTGAGTGTGTTTAAAGATAAGTAATTTATCTTATTTGGATGCTGTTTCATGTTTCCATAGTGGCGAGGCTCTATGTACAGCCTACAATTATATAACAAACAATTAACTCACACTTTCGACTTATGAAACTGGTTATGAAAATGAAAAAACAGACAATCAATTATAAATCAACTAGGCATTTTCAAGGTTAGAAAAAGGATAGGGCATAGACCAAGCCAAGGATGGCATTATCCATAATCCATAGAAGCTTCTTTGAACACGGATTCCAGAAGATTTTTTGCTTTGCCTTAATATATGCAACACGTGCATATAATCTTATGATCTTATGACTTTTGATGACAACCAAAATGTCAGATGCAACCGGTCAGATGCTGATTTTTGAAAGACTATAACAATTTACTATGCAATTACAAAAATAAGGATAATTTCATTAAATGCATAAATGCAATTAACATGTGATATTGAAATTGACATGTGATAACAAATTTAATGATGTATAAACAATTCACTTGCAAATCATAAGTGATAAAGTTATAAAGATTTGCAGCAGATATACTGAATTTTTTGAATTGTTATATACATAGTTTGTATTTTATATTGAGTTATGGTTTAAATTTGATTTGCACAAATATTAATTGAATTAAGTTAAAGCATCATTTATAGCACAGTATACGTGACAAGCGACAACTACACTAAAAAACCTTAAAGTTTGGTTAGCAGAAAAACATAAGCTGAAATGTAGCCAAGCTGAAATGTACCTACATCGCTTCTTTATACTAGAATTTACATTAGCAAACAACCAGAAAATATGCTCATATTTTTCCCAAGTTTGTGGTATCTGGTGCATGTATTCTTCCAATAGTAGTACCAAGGTATTTTCATCTTCTACCAAGCCATTGTGCTAGACCAAAGGCTTCGCTTTCCCCATTTTGCAACGCATTACATACGCATAGCCCATAAAAGAGCATTTCTTATTGCTGTACTACAGGTTGCATTTGAAATTCTCTGGTGAGCTCGAGCTCCTCTCCTCTCCCCAAGCGAGATCCCAAGGGACATAACGGGAATTCCATGCACATTTTCTACCAACAGTGCGCGGAGAATGTACTTTGACAAAAGCGTTTAGCTAACTAGATTTGTTTTCGCTCCAAAATAGTAATGTACTACATAGGGATTTCTCTCTACGTAAATCTTGTATCATACAAGATAGAAAATATTATGATTTGCTTTTTCTGCTAGCAATACAAATTGTACTTTAAAACATGTTTAATGATAGAGCGCATTTAGTGGCAAACTATTTATTTGTAAGAACATTATGCATTATTTGTCAAAATTCAAAAAGCTTTGAATTTGCAACACAATTTTAATCAAACCATCTATTTTAATTAGCACAATAATAAAATATTTTTAATAATTTGTACAAAAATATCAACTTGAATAGTCAATAGTTGAACTTCTGGATATGTGAATTTCCAGACATTTAGGATGCAAATTTTAAAAGTAAATCCATTAATCTTAAAATTATTGATATATTACCTATTATAATTTAATCTATTTAGTAGTATTCTAATATTTAAGTTTAGCACGTTCCATTCTTTTTAGATATTATGTAAAATTATAACCAACTCAAAATTTGTTTGCCTTGAGTGAGATTCAATATTGTTTCAAAACATAATGTTAAACCGGAATTCCTTCAATTTCATATACATCAAATTAAGTAGTAGTTAAGTAATGTTTTTGGATGTTCGCAATGCGAACTTCGCATAAATACCAACAAATCCGGTAAAATACCAAGTTTTTCTCGCTCAATACCAGGAAACTGTACAACTCAGAATTCTTCCTTGCCAAGTTTGTCGTCATGTCGTCGGCAAGTTGCCGAGCAAGTAACATTCAAAGCGCGTCCTTAGTCCTTATGGTGCCCATGAAACGGCCCCACTAAGAGCTGTTTGCACTTTTCCATAAGTTAACATGGGAGTTCCATGCACATTCTTTTACAAACTTGATCGGAGATTGTACTCTCTTAAAATCTTTCATTTCACTCGGCTTCTTTGTCAAATTGAACGAGCGACGAGTTCGCGAGCGTACATACAAGATGCTACGACGTTTTACACTTTTATGAGGATTCAAGCTTTGCGTATCTGATCTTTCACAATATACGTATAAAGGCAGCTTTTATATAGGTATAGTATATCTTTCAACAACCTGCTCTACGTTTCATTTCTGTATGTTTGATATGCTTTTGCGAATCTTAATGCAAATGCATGTTTGAAATTATTGCTTAATTATTTTTTGTAAACATTACAATACTTGTCAGGGCTATTAAATGCATTTAATGGGTAATTATATTATGTCAAAGTTTTGGAATGCCCTTAGTTGCAATTATAGAATTTTAGGAATGGTTAAACACATAATATTATGCAAAACTTCTTACAATCTTACATGTATCTAATATTTACATAGATTATCAGTACATTTTTGAATATTTAGAAACTACAAGGTTGCATTTAACATGATATTATGACAGTTTCGTATTTCACTCACCGAAAAATGTGCTTGCTTAGCAAGTGTTACGCATGTTTAGCAAATGATGTGATAATATGATACAAATCTACATACATATATAGAGGACTTTATATGGACATAATATTGTTATGCATGTCTAAGTACTTTTTACCAAATATACTTACAACTTACCCTAACGGAATGTGTCCGATATACGAAACAATGAGCGGAGAGAATCGCTTCACTTGACTCTGCTTGACTTGGCTTTTAGTTTTTATTGCTTGCACTCCAATGCGATCTTTTTTTCACCCTCCTCCAGTCGAGATTCTACTATTACGCAGTATATGCAAACAACGGCAGGGGATCAAAACGGAAATATATGAATAAAAATGTTCCTTGTTTGCTACAACAGGGACCGGACAATGCAAGCTCGAGCTCTAGCAAGTCGCTGTCCTAATTTTGTACAAGCCGACGTTTCTCTGTTCGTATCAGTCGTCAAGTGGATTTCGTTAGAGCAAGTGGTTATAGTGGAATTTCTGAGAAAATATTCATCTATTTTCATCGAATTTCATGCAAATGTTTTAAGAGATTGGTAGTCGTACCTACAAAGTTTGTTACTTGAGTTAGTAAGTTTCTTATAGCTTATATGACACGTTATGTGTACAAAATTTTCAACAAATTTTCTTAAAATTTAAAGAATTCAAAGTTTTAGTAAATTATTTTACAAAATGAATCATACCGTATCAACTTATCGAAGTCCTGACCCCGACGCTAATGTACTATTGTACATTGACAATTCCAACATGTTCGAAAGTGCGAAGAAATATTCGGGTCATAAGAAAGGCTTTATTAATGGCACGCCAGACTTTCTCTGTAGAATTGACATTGGCCGGCTTATTTCACGAGCTGTTAGAGGAAGAGAAGTGCTCATTGGGAAACTTTATGGTTCTGAGCCACCAGCATTGGATTCAGGTAAGGTTTTAATAATTACCCACGATCAAAATTAAATCATAACTTTTCATAAAAAACCCGAATTATCTATATTAACAGTTTGGGATGCAATCCGAAAAAAGCGAGTTCACGTGGAAACATTTCGTCGCTCCAAAGTCACCGGAAAGGAAAAGGAACTGGATGCTGCCCTAGTTGCTGACGCGGTTGCCGACATAATTGAAAGTAAAAGCCGAGCTGGAGAAAATCGCACAATTATTATATTTTCAGGAGATCGAGATGTCTTGCGTGTATTGCAGTACGCTTTCAAATACAACTATACCGTGGAAATTTGTGCGTTTCAAAGATCCATTAATAAGACGGTGGAGAGAAGTGCTGCAGAGGAGCCTCAAAAGTTAAAAATAATTTATATTGATGAGTTCTTTGAGGAAATTACATTTCACCAAATGCTTTGGAGCGAACGTATCATTCCACTGGATAGGAGCATTGTGGCAACGTAAGAAGTTATCAGATCAAATCAATTTTCATGGAAAACTTTTATGGATTTTAAAAATTATATGATTTGTTTTTTAGAGTTAACATTCCTCCGGATGCCTCTAAGCAGGTCAAGCAAGAGTTTTTCCGTGCGTTTGTGCAAGAGTCTTGGAACGTTTTCCATTTGCCAATTATGGGCAAATATTTGGATGGACAGTTCAAGCACATTGTGCTCATTCCTTGTGTTCGTAAACGGGAATATGACTCCCAATTCAATTTTTACAAGTACGATGTCTAAACTTACAAGCTAAACTATGCAATAAATTTCAATAAATTTATGCAAATTTTCTTTTAAATTTTTCTCCAGGCATATCCAGCCGTACATGCACATGCTTCAAGAGCGCTTTAGGTCCGTATGCCCACAAGTTACTTCCTTCAGACAATTTCTGGATCGGGACAAAAATCTGGAGAGTGACACAGTGGAAATTGTAAATCGTTATCAACATCTTCAACTGACCGATGATGATGATTCTGAATTGGACGATGAAGTGGATGAGGACGTGTTATTTTTCGATTCCCATTCTAAATTAAGCGTTACTGCTTTATCCGAGCTAGACGAGGATGAAGACATCATTGATAACGTGGCTGATAACAAGGATTATCAAGCCGTTTCCCGAAACAAGACCAAAGCCAAGAGCAACATTTATAGTAAATCTTGCGCTTGGAAATTTCGGTGTGGAAAAGGTCTAAAGTGCGATTTTAAGCATAGTGAGCAAGAAAGGGAGTTTTTTAAACTTCATTATGATCCCAGAGTTAGGAAGTTTTACAAGATTAAGCCCTGCTATCATCCGTGGTGTAGGTATAACAACAAGTCGTACTTGTGTCCTTATGCACATAATGTGGATGAGGCAAGGTGTCTTTCCTGTGGGGGAAATGAGCAGAACCCGCATTGGATGGATCAATGTCCTTTGAATAACAGGGCATAAAAGAATGCAAAAATGTAAAAAAAACAGATTTAAAAAAAGTTGATTATAGGCTAGTACTTAACGAAGTCTTTTCGTGTCAGATTGTAGTACTTAGTAGGCAATTAGGCTAATTGAATTAGCATAATGGAAAGTAGACTAGAGTACATGATAGTTTGAACATTTTTCCAATTCTTGTAAAAACTAGATTTTAAAATCTGTAATGTTGGTTGTAGCATAAACTAGTTCTGATAAAAACGTACATGTTTTTACATTTTTGAAGCGTTTAGTTAAGCTAAATGTTTAGAGATCTCTCAAATGCCATATTATACTAATGTTTAAGAAACTTCGATATCTATTATAAGATTTATACTTTTTGTAAATAATAAAATCATCGACATGTGTATGATATATATTAAAATATGTCATTTCTTCATGATGTATATAAACGGGGGAACGTGAGACACGAAGTTATTTCTTAAGCACTAAGCATACATATAAATTGACATGAAAATGGTATTTTGCATACTTGCATGATTAAAAATAGGTAATAAAAATACATTTTTTTTCTTTTAAAAATTTGTTGCGCTTTTAATAAAATCAATAGAGAATTACTACTGCGATAAAACTTGCACGATTGACTTAACACAATACTTTTTCATACTTTATCTAGTCGATATAGATAGTCATTTTGTGATTGTCCGCGTTATCAGTTAAAAAAGCACATAAAATGCAGAGAAAATACTGTGTTCGTTTACCAAATATTATGAATACCTCGGTATGGTCATTAGCATTTCTCTAACAGCTAACACAATACTTGTCGATAGTCGATAAATGTATTCGTACATTGAATAATTAGCTTAGGTATAACATTTATAATTAAAACATTTTAAAACTCTGGAAGAAGGCTAAACTTTCGTCTCAAAATTCTGGGCCAAAGCCATTCGTCGTAATACTTCAGGATTGGGATTTTTCCTACTTTCGATTTCATGAAGAATTGCTAGTCTGCAAAGCATAAAGCATACGAATTCCAATTAGATACCTGTTACAAGTTCATTACCGTTTAATTTCCATAATTTCTTGTTTAAACTCACCGAAGTACTTCATAGCTCATCACCACATTCTCTAGCTCATGTCTAAACAGCCTTTTCAGCATGGAGTCAAAACAGTCTAGCTCCGGCAGTCGGAATAACTCCCACCTCAGCTTGGAGTCGAGCTCAGCAGGTGCTTGCGAGTAGATTTGCAGCCATTCCGGGATATCTACACAAGTCAAGCACATAAACATCATTAATTAAAATCATCTTCCATTTATCCAACCATGCCTTCTTTTGAATAGTTAAGATACTTACAACTTACCCTGTAAATGATACGGTGAGCCCGGCACCAGCACATTATGCTGTTTAAAGTCTGTGTGATGCGGGGCTTCCAGTCTTTGGTCTCCTGTGGCGTGGGCATGATGATGCATCATCATTCGATGATGGTACTCAGCCGTTAATACAGGTCCTGGGTTTCCCCCTCCGCCGGGGGAAGGTTCCATCCCTTGGGGATGACTGGGAATACTTTGGTACAAGGGCATGTAACCGGGACTGTGATGAATTGCTGGCGTATGACCTGGTGGTCGCTTCAAGTTGTTTCCGGGGTAAAATACGGGAGCGCAGGGATGTTCATATTGGGCTTGTCTGGTAATATGACTGAAAGCAGAAGAATAACACAAAGTTGTTATTTAAACCCGATAACCCATTTAGATAGCTTAACTTTCAAAGATAACCTACTTGACATAGTAAACTCCATAGTCCGTGCTTTCCACTCTTTCCCAACCCGTGGGTAGGCCTTCCTTTGCCAACGGATGTGACCAGTGTGTTGTCTTTGTGTTGTGGTCAATGTAGTACAGCCTCTTTCCATTTACCGTTTCGTCCACAGACCAACCCGCTGGCAGTGGAAGATCTTCACAGCTTCTGCTCTTTGGTGGAAACTCAATCCGATTCCTTCCAGCCTCTAGTTCGCTCAGGTTGGCGTAAGAATTGGAGAGATATGTAGCATGGGGGAAGTTCTAAAACATAACAATTCAAAAATCAATTAACTTTTAGCTCATCATTAAACTCATCTTAACATTAGCATTAACATGAACAATTAACTTACTCGCTGTTGCAACAACGTCACACTACTATTCTGCTGCTGTCCCTGCGGAATTTGATTCCCATTCGCAATCGACTCCAGACTCACATCCGACCCTCCATGATAACAATTCCCATTATCCATCGTCAGTCTCCCCCTCGCCTGCTGCTGTTGTTGTGCACTAGCCACCATACTGGGATTAAACGCCTCCTGATAATGACTTGCATCACTAACGCTGCTATAAATTGACTGTTGGTGTTGCTGTTGATGATGCGGGGATAAATGAGGTGACTGTTGCTGCTGCTGTTGTAAGGTAACTAAATGACCCAGAGTTGCTGCAGGATGACCATTACTTAAAATCTGACCATACTGCTGCTGCTGTTGTTGCTGACCGTTATTCATCATTAATACATTCATATTCATCGAATTTTGGTGAAATTGCTGCTGTTGTTGCTGTTGATGATGATGCTGCTGCAACCTTTCATATTGTTGAATAGCCCCCAAATTCTGATAATGGGAATAAGCCTCCTTGGCGGAGGAACTTGTGGAGGGTTGCTGCTGCTGTTGCAAAAATGCCAACTGTTGCTGCTGCTGCTGTTGAGGTACACCTCCACCATTATGAAAGCTTCTAAGGTCCGTCGTAGAGTGAAGCTGCTTGCTCTACAATTAAAATCAAACCCAGCACATTAATTAACCTCCAATTAACAAACTAATGAACTAATTCCCTCAAAATCTTTATTAAACCCTCACCTTACTCTGCACCTGTTGCTGCTTACTCTTCTCTTGCTTAGCCTGCTCCTTGGCCGCCTTTTTAGTATTCACCTTATCCGCAGTCCACACGTTAATTACTACACAAAAGAACAATCAATCAAATAACCTGAGTGCGGTGATTACTTTAAAATAAATAACGACTAAAGGGATAAATAATATCATACACATCGTGACAAGTTCTATATAGCTTGCAAAAACTCCATGGAACTCAGTAAAGGTGCAAAGTGCACCCTTAGTTAACCTTTTCAGGTTCAAATTAATTATTTCCTTATCATTATTACGGTAATCATGAAGCAAATGAAAGTGAACTGAATCAACTTCAAATCAATAGCTTGAAAAAAAGGGACTTGAAACAATAGCTGAAAACTACTTAAAATCGCTAAAAAATACTTTAAAATAACTTTCTTAAACAACTTTAAAATACAACTCAACTTAAATGAAACATTAACTCAAGGAAAACGCAAAAATCGTAAATGATACCTCAAAATCTTTGAAATATTCGTTAAGCTCTAAATGTTGACAGCAATAACAATCGCAAATAAAAAGTGCATTTAAAAGTTGAGCTGAAACTCATAATCCCATCAAGTATCGTCATCCAAGTTTCATTGCCTTGGTTATGCAAACTTAGTTGCATTGTGGAATTTTTAATTTGAGGACATTTAGATCTATTTGCTGCATTATAACCGTAATAGTGATAAGGAGATAATTATTTGGACTTAAAAAGGTTAACTTAAGGTGCACTTTGCACCTTTACTGAGCTCATGGAGTTTTTGCTATATAGAACTTGTCACGATGTGTATGATATTATTTATCCCTTTAGCCGTTAAAAATAAATAAAATAATAAACCAATTAACCAAATTTTCTTACTTGGCACGACCGTCGGCGTATCCTTCTTCACGTACTTGCCCACCACCCCATCAGTCAGGTTCCTCAGGTCCTTATTCTTCTTGGACAGCATGATAACCACCTCCACCTTAAAGCCTCTTTAAAATCTCAAGGCACCTTAAAAGGCACTTAAAAATCCTCTTTATCTTATCACCTTCTTCTCAGCCCATCTGTTAACTGAAACTTAACACCTTATCAATCAGCTGACCAAATCTTCTCCAGATAACCACTTCACCTTTCAACCTCGTCAACCTGTTCGTCACCTTCGTCACTTAACTCACTTCTCAGAAAAACGCCCATTCACATTAATCCCCCGACATTCCATTCATCATTCATCACAATAATAATCACTTTAATCACTCATTCATTCACACAAAATTCTTGTCAAATCAATCAGCATCTTAAAGTCGGCAGCCCATCATCTTTTTAACAACTTATTATTTATTTACCACCGTCAGTCAGCCGACACCGTCTGTCTTCCTGGCTGTGAATGAACTATATAAAACTTTAACAATTAGTCACCCAACTGATTAAACTAATCGTAAAACTAATCATAAAAAAAATAATCAAAGAATCAAAAGATTAAGCCATCATGTTCCTAAAATGAACAGAACAGAAAGGAATTTGAGATTCACGATTCACGATCCACATTCCTACATTCTTCTGATGGGTATACAAATTGGGGCCGGTCACCAAAAATGGCCAACTTTTTATAAGAAAATGGATGGAAATGGGGCTGTTTTTTGGGTGGCGATGAAGTATGAACGCTGCCAAAGGAATGCCTGAGGGAAGGGGCCGACCCAACAAAATTCCTTTGAAAAGCAAAGGCAGATGTTGAATGGGGCTGTAGATAGATGAAGAGGGTGGGAATTTGAAGGGATTTTTGGGATTTTTTGGGGAAATGTAAGACGGACGTGGGGTGTGCATGACCCCACCATTGAAAGCTGTGGCGGAAGAAACGGTCAGTTGAGTTTTGAGAGGGATTTGGGCTCCCATGGAAAAAAGGATTGTTTTGGTTTGGGAATTTGGTGATGAAAGGAATGATTTTTTGGAGGATTCTGGAGGAAATTAAAGGTTTTTGGAGGATTTTTTGGAGTAATTTTGATGACAAGTGAATTCACACAAGTTGATTAGTGAGTGGAGTGGAAGGAAGTTAAATTGGGAGTGAAATTAAGACAATTTTGAAAGGTAAGTGACAAGTGAAGGTGTGGAGAATTGGAGGGGATTTTTAGATGGGTTTGGAGGGGATGGAGGGTTTGTGGAGGTGATTGGTGTAATTGTGGCTTGTTTTGTGATTTTTTTGAGGTAGAATGATGCAGAGATTAAGAAGGAGAGGGGATGGAGGAGGAGGAACAGCTGAGGTGACGATAAGCAAGGTGGCCGAGGAAGTGACAAAGGAGGTGACCAGCAGAGTGGAGGGATTGAGGAGGAAGAAGGAGGTGGTGAAAGGAGGAACGGAGAATAAGGCTGGGAGGAAAAGGGAGGGGAATGGAGATGGTGGGAAGCGGGATGAAGGGAATTTGGCGAAAAAACCGAAATCTAAGTTTCAAGGTGAGTATGGAGGGTGATTCCAAGATTACGAATGTTTTTGGAGGTGATGATGAGGTTGATTTTAAGTGATTTTTGGTGTGTTTTAGATCGACTGAATTGGAAAGTGAAGAACTTGAACATGCCTACTACGTCCACGCCCATTAGGGAACCCAAAAGCCAGACAGTGACCAAGATTGATATTGACACGGCCTTTGGTTTTGATGAGAGTGTGGAGGAGAAGATGGAGTATTCTACGGTACTTAGTCCTATTGCTCATGCCAGTCCGAAGGATAAACAGCCTGCGTGGAAGATACATCCGTTAAGTCAGAAGAATGTGGATTTGAAGGAGGGAGTTATGAAGAAGACAAGGGTTGATGGTGGTCACCTGCAAAATGGGGTGGTTGAGGAGAGACGAAGTCCTAGAATACCTAAGGGACGAAAAGTGATAACAATTCCAATTTCATCGGGAAGACCTACAGTGCCTTGTACAAGTAGTAGTGCTCAAATCAAGAAACCTTTAATACCAATGCCCCCTCCCAGTTTAGCAGTAGAAGATAAAGATAAAACGCCTGTGTTTGGGGATGTGGGTTTACCCAGTGAACTTGAGTCAAATCCTTCATCCGCAGCGACAACTCCTAGTAGTGAAACTGAAGGTGATAAACTTCCGATACAAGTACCAGTTACCACCGCCATAACTACAGCCAAAGTTAAACTTACGGAGGATAAACCGTCTGCAGTGGAGAAGCGGTCAAGGGGGCGTCCGGTTTCTAAGAAGCCTGTGGTGCCTGAAGAATCGGTGGAAATTGTTGAGGAGAATGTGGTGGAGTTGGAGGAGGTACCTAAAAAGACAGCCCCCAGCAGAAGAGCCAAGCGAAATGTTTCTGCAGCATCAGCAGTGGAAAAAGTGGCGGAAATTGTTGAAGAGGATGTTGTGGAATTGGAGGAGGTTCCCAAAAAGACAGCCCCCAGCAGAAGAGCCAAGCGAAATGTTCCTGCACCACCGTCTTCAGTGGAAGAAGTGACAGTTATACAAACTAAAAGAACCACCAGATCAAAGAAACCTGCTGCTGCTGCTGAATCCCAAAAGATGCCATCCACCTCATCAGCAGCTTCCACCACAAAGAAAGTTCCCCCCAAAACTAAACCCACTAGAACTAAAGCCTCGAAAAAGGTTAAATCAGCACCAGTATTAGAAGTGGAACCAGAACCAAATTCTTCTTCCCCCGAAGTATTTGAATTTGAAGCTGATGACGAACTGGAAGTTACTGTAAGACCAGTGAAAACCAAAACCACCACCACCAAATCTCGAGCCCCTAGAAAAACCAAAACTACTGCTGCATCCTCCAACGTAACAACAAGCAAGTCAAAGGTTCCACTTCATCTTGTGCGGAAACCCCAACTGTTTGATGGAGGTAACATCACTCCTGTAAACGAAGACCAGCAACAAAAACCCACAGGGACGGGGTCATCCCCTTTCTCACAATTACTTCACCGTTACAACGAAGATGAGGACCAGGACGACAAGGAGGTTGAGCTGCACATAGATCCCAAGAAAATCGTTAGAACGTATGCTTCCAGGTTAGTACATTAATTCAAACAAAGCTTAATTGATTCAGAAATTCAGATTCAGTTGGAAATTGAAATGATTCATGAATTATGATTTTGTCAAACAGGAAACGAGTAAGCTACTCCGAAGAGCGGGATTGTGAGGCAGACTATGACTTTATTCCCAAACCCACTCAAGAGGAAGAGGAGCACTACCTCGCTGCCGTAATCCCCTCCACAACCTCCTCCAAACCCAAAAGAAAGAAGAATCCCACCTCTAAATCAAAAAAGAAAGACCAAGAAGAAGACTTGGACGAACAGACAAGGAAATGGCTCGAAGAGAAAAACAAGGAATTTGAAGACGTGGCAAAGGTCAAGTTAGTAATTGAGCAATCGTTCAGTGACTAGAATAATTATTATTCTGTCTGTGTATCAAAACTCAAGTTCTTTTCTGTATACTTATGTTGTATCATACTAAAAAATCATTGACCTTAAACCTGACAAAATAATTGTAATAGGTTAGCATGCAATAGCTTCTTGATTGTATAATTGTTAATCTAGTTGTTATCCTATGATTCTTCTATTGTTTATATATAGTGCATAATGAGTAAAATCGTGCTAATTACTATTTTTACTAAAAAATAATTTTGCTTGGCTGTGAACTAATGGTTTTGTATATTGTGTGTAGAAAAACACGAATAATTGTTTATTACTCTCAGAGATTTACACTATAAATAATTAGCATACACAATAATAATATAATTTTATAATTATTTTGTAAATTCTGTACTACAGCAATCCAATAGCGTTTTTCGCTGCTGCTGTTTTATAACTTATAATCATAGTCAACTTTTAACAATATATTTTTTATAACTAAGATTCCGAAATGTTTCGTCCCGTCTCACTACACACAAATTATTACCAAATTACGCATGTCGTTGTGCTTCTGTTACTCTTTTGGTCAATTTTTTAAAACTTTTCTGTAGTGACTAAAATTGCTAAAAACCTCTTTGTTAATATTTTGTTGTGTATAGTATTGCTCCATTTTTCTGTAAATTTTATTATTGCAACAAGTGTAATGTGTGAATGTGAGAAAGATTTTTTTGACAAATCATTACAAAAAACTTGTCATGTTTATATCATTAATTTTATTTGAAAACCAGAACAATTTTACCAGACTTTTGTCATTGTACGCGCTTTTAATAACCAATATTTTTTTTTTGTTTTTTATCTCGTTTAAGAATTATGTACATAAACTGTAATTCATGATGTAAAATTGTTAGAATAATTACTCATCAATCATTTTTTGTTTTATGATTTGTGTACAATTTATTATTATTAAACTTTAATAATTCTCAATTTTCTACACTTTAGAACCTCTGCCTTTTTGTCCATTTTTCCTTTGTTCTCTGTTAGAATTACTACCGGTTTGTCTTGACTTTCGCTGAGTGTCCCCACTCAACCCATAAAACTCCATTCTGCTAACTCCCCATCCTCCCCCCGCCTTTAGAACTCTATCTTCCTCTTCCTGTTGATCCTTCAAGTTTATGGGAATGCAAGTGGGTATTGTAGTGCTCCACTTGCCACTTCCCAAGCACTGCAACATCCTAGCTCCCCGAAGTTCGTAATCATCATCACACTCGAAAAAGACCTTTTCCCCGACTCCATAGTAGAACTTGACCGGACTGCTTTTTCCTCCGATCATTGATCCGGGATAAGTACAAGCTTGCAAACCTTCAAGAAAAAAATCAAAAACTTAGAATTGGCCTTGTGATCTAGTGACATATTTTTAATTTCCAAAACTTACATTTGACGTTAACCGAACTACTCCACTTGCCATTGGGTCTACAAGTAGCCACCGGATTTCCTTCTAACATGTATCCATGCTCACACTCAAACTGCACATTATCCCCACTCTTATACGGCCCGGTACCTTGAACATACCCATTTTTCAACTGCCCTGGTGGCTTGCACTCTACCTCAACACAAGTAGGCGGTCCACTACTCCACTGCCCCGTTTTCTCACAGGTAACCACACTTTGACCCTGAATCATGTACCCACTCGGACAACTATACGTTATCTTTCCACCCACAAATCTATCCTGAACTTGTACCTTGGGTGCTACCATTTCATCCCGGTCATAACTGCGATTAGTTTGTGAGCTAGTGTACCTTAAAGGAATTAAGTTTTCTGGCTTGGTATCAATTTCCGGACATTCTAAGCCCTTACACCGAGGCAGGGCACTGCTCCACTTGCCACTAGGCAAGCAACTAATTTCTTTAGGACCTACCAAACTATCTCCCGATTTACACTGAATGGTAACCCTAGTGCCTAGTTTGATTTCTTGAGTGCTGAAACTCAGTTCTGTGTTTTGGGGCAACTTGGGACACTCTACACCCTTTACCACAATCACAATCTCGTGAGCTTGTCTTGCGGGGGTGACGCAACGGTAAATACCCGAGTCTTCAGTTTCCGCGTTTTCTATACTAAGTCGGTATTCAAGGGTGCTATCGCGACCTTCGTCTTGAGCCCATCCTTCAGGATATTCGCGCTCGCCATTGCTAATCTCCCATTTTGGGGTGCCAAACTTGCGGATCCATAAACATTCCATGTGAACCGTTGTTCCAGGATAAACTATTAGTTTGCCATCGCTGCTTTGCATGATGCTGCCATTGTGATACCGAAACAGAATCGTAGGGGGTTTATCCAAGGACAAGTCGTGGAATTGGGAAAGACCCTCGCATTTCGGGGTGACGCCAAGCCACTGACCCGAGATGCATTTCCGTTTGGTGGCGCCCTTGAGAATAAACTTGCCAATGTCTTCACAGCGGGATATCTGTAAAAAACGAGTACCAAATTGTGACAAGTAGTCCAATTTATTTTGAAGCGTTATCAGAAGCTCTTACCAAAGTGGCAAATGGAGGCAGATCGAAGTGCTCCTTGCTAATTTGCTGCTCATTATGAAAAGTGACCACGTGATTACCCTCCCGATTGTACAAGCAGCTACTGTTAATTAGCTTGAGCAGCTCCTTAATCTCCCCTGTGCTTGGACTCTGACCTTCGCACATGTTTGTAAAGTTTTGAGGCTTTGTCCAGTTGCTATCGTTACAAATGATTTTCCATCTTGACTTGGTTTTCTTTTGTTGGTGGGCACAACGGTACATTATCTCGCTAGCGTCGGGAAATTGGACATCAATTTCAGGATCTACGGGACGACCTTCCCAGTAGAGAATTGTACCGCGTTCCTTTGGAGGTCGACCACAGGGTCGTTTGCCATTGGAATTTACTCCGTGATTGGAAATACCGGTTTCTAACCAGACGGAACGACGCTTGGTGCTCTGATCACCAGGTTTTTGGTCGGGGTCGTTACTGGGAGTAAATGGGTGGTGGGTTGAGTTGAGGCTGGAGGGATGGTAACAGAACGGCTTGGCGGGTTTCCATTCTCCGAGGGTGCAGCGTACTGGGCCGGGCTCTATTTTTTTGAAGTCGCCTCCGCAAGAATAGTCAATCTTAAAGAAAAGAAGCACAGAACATCATGTTTTCATCGTTAAAAATCAGTAGTTATCTTTAAAACCACTTCCGGTTCATTTACCTCAGTGCCATGAATCACTATATTGCCCGCACGGTAGCGACCTGCATAACCGCCATACTTGATTTGGAAGAGTTTACAGGGTGCTATGAAAACAACAAATGGTCAAAGTGAAAGTTCTTTGGGAAAGGACTTCATTCTTTTGTGATTTTATCACTTTTGACTTCTAACCTGCCATGCACTCGGGAATATCGCTACTATCCCACTCGCCATACCAGCACATCATTTTATTCGAGCCCCGTAGCACATAGCCCTTTTGACACCGAAAGTGAACCAGTTTGGAGTGACGTACCATTTCCTGGAAGTACAGGGTTTTGCTGCCGTCGGAAAAGGTGCCGTGTTGAATGTAGGGCGTTTTGCATGGCACTTTACGAATAAATTGAATAAAAAGGACAAACAATGAAAAAACTGAGATAAAAATTAATTGCAAATTCTAAAACACAAAGGAGCTAATTAAAACTACATACCAAGCAATAAATTTGAAACACACACACAAACACACAGGAAATTTCCCAAGAAACTTGAGGCAATCAATTTTCTTGGGAAACACGTTTATTTAATTAAAACACACACACAACACACAGACAGACAAACAGCCACATACACATAGCATTCACAATACGTACAACAACGACTACATAATAATTACATACTTCACAAATCTAATCAATTTTTATAATAATTATATGGTCTAAACGTGTACTACAATTTACATTTAAACTTGTACTTAATTTTTTGAAAAACGTTTACTTTACTTAAAATCTTCATCAATTTTCCTCAAAGAACACAACTTGCTCTTCTTCTTGATAATCGCTTTTTATCTGAGGAGGGTTATCTGTACTACTGCTACTACAATTCATGGACTTACAAGCAATGCAAGTGGGACTCCGTGGCTTCCACAGTCCGTTTTTGCACTTGACCGTGTCATTCTGCATGTTGAGCTCGAAGCCATGACCACAGACCACGCGCATGAGGGTGCCCTCGTTGTAGGTTGAGTTTTCGTTCATGGAACCGGAAATCACTGAGGCGTGTAGGTTGGCAAGGCCGTCAAGTGGATCGCAGCCGTAAAAACCTGAGATTCAGAAATAAGAACAAAATATGGGGCAACATGAGAAACCATTCATTTTCCAGATTTAGTTCGTTTTTCCCTAAGATTGAATTACTACCTCCATCGTATTCATCTTCTTCGCCACCTCGGCCCTTTTTACGACCCCTTCGGGCTCCTGCAGCACCGCCACCGCCTCCTCCACCCTTATTGTTATTCCTGGCAGCAATAGCTCCCGCTACATAAATCGGATAACATTTCATTACAAACCCGAAAAAACTTCAAACCCGAAAATGCTTTTCATTTGAGCTTACATCCTTTTGAGCCTATGCTTCGCTTTCTTCTTCGTCTGATCCACCGGAAGTTAGGATGTTGACTAGGCACACATCTATTAAAACACCAAAGAAAATCCTGAATGAAATTTGTAATTTCTTTAATGGAAATGGTTCGTTTGCTTAAATGAATTTACTTGGGCGTTTCAATTTTTGGGGACCACTCTCCCCGAATGCACGTCTTTCCCTGTGGCCCATCCGCTAGCACATAGCCTCGATCACATTCAAACATAATTTGTCTATTGTTGGCCACCTTGGTCACATAGTTTCGGTAGTCGTACAAGCCCATGTTGCCCACAAGGAGCACCCGCCCGTTGGGAATGCTTCCAGGAAATTTACAAAAAACTGTAATTTTATTTTGACGGGTTAAATGCTTTCCGGTAAAGATTGATTGATTAAAGAAGTTTGAATCTTGTTTGGAAAACTGTGCAATGTATTTACTTTGATTGCAACTGGGCGTTTCCCCGATCCAGTCACCGTACTGGCACTCAGTGACGTTGTGACCCACGAGGGTGTAGCCATCCTTGCAAGTAAAGCGTGCTCGCATTCCGTGACCCGTTTTGGGGGCGATCACCATTCCGTGCTTGGGTGCTTTTGGAAGACTTTTGCAACGGGCTGCATTACAAAATTCAAAAAGATAGCTTTACTTTCTGAGGAACTTGCCAGTTTCAAGAAAATCATTTCCGTACCTGGTTGGCATCTTGGCGCTTGGGTGAAAGTTCCGTTAAAGCACTGCGGAGGAAAGTTACTTTGCGAAGGTTCGTACCGATTCTCGCACAGGATTTCGACAAGCTTGCCATGTGGCACTGTGCTACCCGGTTTGTGGTACTCGCGAAGGACTTCCGTTTCGTTGGATGCGCTACCCTCGGGCGTTTCCATTCGAGAGGTGATGTTTCCAAAGGGAATTATGGGGATTTTACAGGGAGCTAAATAAAATGATTCATTTTACAGTTCAATTTTCATACAGGCTCGTCATCATAAATGGTTTTACTTTAGGACCCGGAAAAGGTCGGTGAAAGTTGTTTCTATTTCAAAAAGAGAAAGTGTTTATTTCTCAGAGTAAGAATGAAACCAACCAAAGCAATGTGGAGCAGGGTAGCTCCACTGTCCATCCGCTTGACACTGTGAGCTGGACCGACCCACCAAAGTCATTCCAGAGTTACAACGAAATATTATGGAAGCACCAAGGGCTGTGCCTTTCTCTATGTTTTCCAACCAGCCATTTGCCAACGCTCCGGGGTGACCACAATTGATCTCTGCGTGCGAATTCAATTTTTATTGCAAATTGTACAGAAAACTTTCTATCCGATTTTTAACAGAGCTGACCGCGACTGTCGTCAAGAGAAAACTTTGTATTTATAGCGAAGATAGAGCTTTGGTTCTCGAAGAAAAATCTAACGCGCAACAAAATTTCTATCGACCTTTTCCCGTTCCTAGTCTTTAAAAACCCTATAAATTCGTTTACCATGGCATTTGGGAAAGGGCGTGCTCCAAGTTCCATCCGATTGACAAACCGTGCGCTCATTTTCCCCTTCGAAGGTCATCCCTTCAATGCAGTGGAACTCAATAACGGCATGGAGCGTCATTCTAGTGCCCTCCAACCAGCCATTATAGAGAATGCCTGGACTCCCACAGTTGATCTCTACCCAAACGTGTTATCATCAATGCATGATAATGCTAAATCATTCATTCTTAGATGATAAGTGAATAAAAAATGTGTTTAAAGGGGTTAGAGAGAGAAAGCAGTGCACAGCTTCACAGCGCAATAGCAGTGCAGTTATTTTTTTCTTAAGATTATTTCTTAAGACAGCTCTATCTCCAAAGATTACTTAATTTTCTCTACGATTATCAGCGCAGCGTGTCAGCTCTGCCAAAGTGCGTGTTATTTTTTCTTATCTATAGCTTATCAGCGCAAAATAAATTTGAATCAAATGATCAATTTTTACCTTTGCACTGGGGCTCTTGTCCACTCCACCGTTTATTCGGCCCACATCTCCTAGTCGCTTCCCCCACCAACATATAGCCATACTTACACTCATAATTTGCCGGACTGTTAAACGTGGTCTGCTGAAAGTTTACTTTACCGTTACTCGGGTGTTCTAAATCTGGACAGTGAACCGCTATAAACCATTCATCCAAAAAATCATGAAAAACTAAATTCTTGCAAATTTTTCATACAAAATTTTTCTCCTTAAAAACTTACGAACACAAGTGGGCAAATCTTTAGGCAGCCAAATGCCTTCCGGTTGACAAGTGTGCTTAGCCCTGCCCACTAGCTCAAACCCAGGCTGACAAACGTAAGTGATTTCACAACCCACATGAACGCATGCTTTTTCCTTCATCCCATTTAAAATGTCTGGTGGCTCGCCACAGCTCTTAGGCTCGCAGGTAATATCCGGTCCGAACCATTTTGCAGTGCCATTGTAAAAGAAGCATTTTGTGCGAGCAAAGCCTTTAGTGGTATATCCGGGTAGGCACTGGTACATTAAACTGGTATCCAGATCGAAAGTGGTTTGACCCACGGGTGCGTTATGTCGCGCGTGTTCGATAAGCGGTGGTTCCGTACAAAATACTAGACCCGCAATTAAAGTAGATAGGTTGTCATGTAAAATAATTATTCATCCTGGAGAAATGTTCAGTTAACAGTGAGTTTTTCACTTACTATTTTTTGTGCACTGGGGTGGCGTGCCAGACCAGGTGCCATCCGCTTGACAAACCCGTTCCTCCATGCCAATCACTTTAAAGCCATCGGGACAGGAATAGGTAGCCTTGCTGCCGAAGACCTTACCGGAAGCGACCACGTCTCCAATGTTGTCTAAAGGGGGTTCGGGGTCCAAGCATTCTTTTTCTGGTTTTATGCAGCTTAGACCACAAGCGCCGTCACACATGCATTTTTTCCTCTTGCTTTTGCAGTCCTCGTCGCTGGTGCATTTGCGAAGGCAGGAGCGACCTTGGAGCTGGGCTTGGGCTTCATCCCGCGGACAAAGTTCGGAGGGCACGTTGCGTGGGTTTTTGTAGTAGAGGCGACTAGTGGTGTAGAGTTCAGCAGAAGGGTGATGCCACGCCCACGTGCTAACTGAAAATGCAGAAAAAAAAGTCATTAATCATCCCTAAATTTTCATACATTATCATTAAACGTTTCATGTCTCATCCTAAAACGCTTGCAATTTACCTGTAATAGCTATAAAGAGCACGCCAAGACCCTCCACAATAATCAGTTCTCGGGTTTTCATATTCCTTCCTTCAAAATGTATTATTTATAGGCACAAACAGCAAAAAAGTAACAACCTATTTGTCTTTTTTTTCGTCACAATTTTTTTCTTGTCTTGTGTGTCACGTTTCCTATTTACTCCACATAATACGTACGCTTCTTCATTTTTATTCTCCTTGGTACAATTTATTCCTCTGTTTACATTTACTTTTCTTATCAAAACCTGGTTTCTCCTTTGGGACTCTCTAACCCTTTTACTTTTTATGACAACAACAATTGTTCAGCCATTATTTTTTTCCCCTGTCTTTTTTTTCTAAGCCTCTTTTGCTGCTGTTTGATAAATGAATCAAACATGAGGAGAAAGTTGAGCAGTGTGTTCTATCTTCGTCTACTTTCTATTCTCAACTGGAGAACTAAGTGGAGGAACTAACCTCATTATATTTTACTTTCTCCTGCAACAACACCACCACCACTCAACAAAAGAGTGTGCTTTCTCCTTATCATTATTACATTTCCCCTTTCTCTTTTTTTGACAAAAAATGCCAGAGAAAATATTATTTTATTGTTAGCAACATGCCCATGTCTGCTTGTTCCACTCTAACAATATAAAAAAGATGACTATGCTGAGATAATACTAATGATATGATTTGATAATAACAAGAGTGTCTTCTGGTGCCAGTGGAGAAAGTGAGGAAATTGGTGAAGGAGAAAGTGTGGGAGGATTCACTTTCTCTCTGCTGTTTTTATGCGTATATATATTCATACTAAAAGAAAAGAGAAAAAAAACGCTTCAAAATGGAATTTTCTGCAGAGATCTATCTTTTTTCATGGAAAGAGAAGAATGCGCCACATTGTATTGTGAGTGTGGAACAAGCTGAAAGAAAAAGGGAACAGTAGAGAAAATTTTCTATTGATTTCCAACCATGTAAACATGATCATCATGATCATCATCATCTCATTGTAGTTGTTATAGTAGTTGAAAAAGAGAATGGAAAATTGTAAAAAGGAACTGAGTCTCTGTTTCGTTTCTGTAGTGAACAGGAAGGAAGTAGCATCTGACTACTAGAGCACAATAGGAGAAAGTTTTTCAGAGAGGAAAAGTAGCAGAAGCAGCACCAGCAGAGCAGTGTCAGCAATAAAACTTTCTCTTTTGGGAATCAAGTGTGGAGATGAAGCAGATTGAACACGCTTTCTACTTTCATTCTGTGCTGCTGGTGAAAGCAAGCTGGAAAATGAAAGATGATGGCGAGAAAGCGATAAAAAGGCAGAGAGAAAGTGGTTTTGTGTGAAAGAAAGGGGAAAGCTGCATTGAATAGCTTTTTGAGTTTTGACTGCTGCTGCTGCTGGAAGCAAAATGGAATGAAAAGGAAAGCGTATACACAGGGAAATGGTTTTCTGTTTGTGAATGAAAGAAAAGAAGTGGGTGAAAGCTGAAACCGTAAAACTTTCTAAAAGAGAAAGTTGCTTTTGAATAGCGTAAAGAATTTTTGGTTTTAGTGATATTGTAACTTTTACGGTTGGCTTTGTACTATATTTTTTGTACTTTTTTAGCTGTTGGCCATGTCAGCAAAAAATATGAAGCGTGACTTTCATTTTCATCTTTGGAAAAAAATGACTTAAAGGGAGCATGAACATTGAACATCATGACCAAGACATACATTTTAGTAGTAAAGGACGCGTACTTACTGAGCCTTGAGCCAAGGTTGCTACTTTGAAAAAAATCTACAAAACTTGACATGAATGCCAAATGACAAGAACAACAGGAAAATTTGTATGAGTTTTTTTTACTTCCTTCAGTAAATTTATATAATAAATTACAGTTTATACTCTTTTTTAAAGAAGAGGTACATTTTTCTTTTAGTTTCTAGTATGCTGAGCAGGTTTATAACTGAACAAAAGAACACTTTTTTAAATTGCGCAGCAGAATAATAGGATGGATGTTTGTTCTACTTCGTTTTTTATTTTCAGTTTGAAAACTTTCAAAAACGGTTGACTATCAAAGTATTATAGACTTACGGATTACAATTTTTATACAACTTTCGCTATCGCTATACAAGGTTTTTAGTCAGTTTCCACAGCGTGATTCACTTATGAACTCACCGAGAAGTAGCCCACAAAATGCAATGATAGAGCAAATTCCGCGTGGTAGTTTTTTCTTTGAATATGGCTTTACGTTTTTACTGACTAGCTCGTCCAGCCTGCTCTTCGTATTTCTTCATGCGCTCAAGAATAACAGGTCTGAAGTGACGAATTAGACCCTATAACCACAAAATGGTTAAACAAAATGTTATTAAAACTTGACAAACGCTTAAAGAAAATTTGAATGCATGATTATTTTTAAGGTTTTACCTGAACAGGCCAAGCAGCACCATCTCCCAACGCACAAATAGTGTGTCCTTCAATCTGTTTACTGATTTCCCACAGCATATCGATTTCCTCGGGTTTTGCTTGTCCCTTCACTGCAATCCAATCCAAAAGCAAAACAGTTTAAAATCATTTTCGCACAACTTTAACTATCAATTTAAATAATTGAATCTTGGCAAATCTTACCAAATCTAGCCATAATCTTATTCATCCATCCCACTCCCTCCCTGCAAGGCGTACACTGCCCACAACTCTCATGCTTGTAAAACTCAATCAACCTATGAATCGCCCTAATCACATCCGTCTGCTTATTCATAACAATAATGGCCGCCGTTCCCAATCCCGTTTGAGCCGCCACCAACCCATCAAAGTCCATCGGCACATCTTCACAAACACTCTTGGGAATAATCGGAGTACTACTTCCTCCCGGAATCATTCCCAACAAATTATCCCATCCCCCAATCACTCCCCCCGCGTGTCTTTCAATCAATTCCTTTAGTGGAATCGACATCTCCTCCTCCACAGTACACGGAGTATTTACATGTCCACTAATGTTAAACAACTTGGTACCCGAATTCCTAGGCCTTCCAAAACTAGCAAACCAGCTTCCACCCCGTCGACAAATTGTGGGTGCTACAGCCACAGTCTCCACGTTAGCTACTGTAGTGGGACACCCAAAAACTCCAATGTCTGCAGGAAATGGGGGCTTCAACCTGGGCTTTCCTTGCTTTCCCTCGATACTTTCAATCAGTGCGGTTTCCTCCCCACAAATATAAGCACCTGCACCTCGGTGCATAAAAACGTCAAAGTCGTATCCTGAACCGCACGCATTTTTACCAATCAATCCAGCTTGGTAAGCCTAGAACCCAAAAAATCCACTAAAATTAACCCATTTCCTTTAAAAAATCATTTAAAAAATCGCACAAATCTTTAAATTACCTCATTAATCGCCAACTGCATGTTACTAGCTTCATTGTAAAACTCGCCCCGAATATAAATGTAGGCTGCCCTAGCTCCCATTGCCCTTCCAGCGACCAAGCAACCCTCCACCAGTTTGTGGGGGTCGTGCCTCATGATTTCACGGTCTTTACAAGTTCCTGGCTCACCCTCATCCGCATTTACTACCAGATATTTAGGTCTTCCGTCACCCGGTTTGCTCATGAAACTCCACTTCATCCCTGTGGGGAAGCCAGCTCCACCTCGACCTCGAAGACCACTCGTTTTGATTTCGTTAATTATCCAGTCTGCGCCCTTGTCCATGATTTCTTTGGTTTTGTACCAGTCACCACGTTTCAGGGCACCTTTGAGCCTCCATTCGTGACGGCCGTAGAGATTGGTAAAGATTCGGTCCTCGTCGGATAATGGACCGAATTTAGTCTGGAAAAGAACGACAATCAATCAGTCAATCAATCAACTAGATCCTTGACACGGTTTAATTAATTGAAATTAATCTGAAGGTACCTTAGCTGGAGGAGCGGACGCAGCCGCCGCATTATTCTGGATTACTGCTGAGGTGTTAAATCGCCTCGCCTGCAACCCAAAAACCATTCAATCATTTAGACTAATCACTAATCAATCACTTAATCGTACACCGTTGAAACCGTCGTTATTAAAACTGGGTATCCTTACCAAAATCCTGGAGACTTGGGCCATCATTTATAAACGCTGATTTTCCGCTCCACACTGAATAAACCTGGTAATTTAACCACACAGTTTCCTTAAGAAAGCCTTAAACTTTACTTATCTCTAAGGTAACTATGTTAACCGTTTTAAAGACTTACCGTTAGAATCCGTTAAGAAGTTGACCTCTGGAAATATGTACGCCCGGTCATATGGCTGTGTTCTCAGAGCTCAGATGTTTCTTTATG
Organism: Entomobrya proxima; assembly: GCA_029691765.1. Taxonomy (NCBI): domain Eukaryota; kingdom Metazoa; phylum Arthropoda; class Collembola; order Entomobryomorpha; family Entomobryidae; genus Entomobrya; species Entomobrya proxima. The sequence continues at coordinate 41,186,202 of CM056168.1, read as the reverse complement.
GACCAAAATAGTAGGTGTTGAAGCTGGCGCAGGAAAACGGGGTAAATGGAGATGCGGGGGTGCATAATGCGTAGCTTCAACCTATTCTTAATGCGCAGAAATAAAAATGCATTGCAGCAAATTTCATGAACTTGTAGTCGCTGAAGTTTTTAGAAAATTATAGTTTTGGAATAAAAATCAGTAATTTAAACAGCAAATTTGATAAAATTGGGTACATTATGGACGTATTTTGGGTTCCGAGGTTGGCCATGCAGGAACATTTATGAGAAAAGGGACGTTCTAGCAAGTTTATTGAGTTGCCCCAAACAAACAAAATTCAGCTTGAATCTCGTAAATAAATTGATTTAAAGTAGCATCAAATGCAAAATAATGCATAAATCTAAATAAGAACAAGACAATTTTGAGTATTTTACTAAAAAAATTGGGTAAATAATCTCATATTGACTAATGCTACAATAAATTGTATAGCAATTTACCAGCTTAGTTTAACCTTCAATTTGCTTATACCCAAATAATTAGTTTACTTTACAACCTATTTGAAAATGTTCTATTATTGACGATGTATTCATATGGATAGCAAACAATTATAGCTAATTAATATTTACCTAAGATATACCAGGTACACAAACATGCATTTATGCTAACATTGCTAACAAATTTAGTTTGGTATCTAGTGTAAATTTGCAAATGATGTTTATTTATAGACGGCTGACAGACATTTCTTTCATTAAATATTTTGGAAATAGACATTTTACGTCATTTTGATGTGAACTTTGTTCTTTGTAAATACATGAATGCAAACATCTCATCATAAATCATCACTCAATATACAATAGCTGCTTTGTTTAGCAACCTGCTAGCTTGCGTAAATTGTATAGGTACATTATGTTAAGTACACTGTATTGTGTACACTTGCTTGTTTTCTCCACTTACTTCTTTGCTTTAAAAGCTCAATGCCATTTCACGTCCTTCTCCCCTTTCATTTCCACTTTTGCTTTTCCGGATCTACTCGGCCCAAAATAAAATATGATCTCCCCTGCATACTTGTTCACACGGGCTTTTAGGCATAAAGTGAACCTGTCCACATAATCTGTTGTGCAATACTTGTATACAATTTGCTTTGCTGCTGTTGCTATTTGCTATATATATTGATAATGATGATTTCTCGTTATGAAGAATAAGCTGCTAAAGTGATGATTTTACACTTGAGACACAAAACCAGGTGAAATTTCCCTGTTTTTCTTAGCTTCCATAGAAAGCCATATTCAATTTTATAGACTGTTTATACGACTGTTTTTTGCAAAAATGTATTTTAATGGAGGAGAACAACAGCGTTTCTAAGAGCAAACTAGTTTATTCCGCTTTTTGCCAACAGATAGATCAATATCGGAAAGGAAAGTTGTTGCGACGGAAAAGAGATTTTTGAATTGAGATGGAGATTTTTAATCTGGAGATTATTTAAACAACAGGACTTATTTGTTAGCTGAACTGACTTGAACTTAAAGTGTTAAAAAATCTCAAATTTAAAGAAAAGTGTTTATACCTCTTATCTACAACTTTATATCTATTTCGGGAAACTTCTGCTTTGCATCTAAGGTAAAATATGTTTCAATTGTAACCTATTTGAAAACATTTGTTAAGTTTTACTGTATGTTTAATAGTGAAAGTGGAACAATTTCAACCAAAATCTTGTGCCAAAATGTTTTCTCTAAGCTACTCATAACCCTATCATCATCATCGGATCACTCCACTTTACATACTAATGACAAGCCAATAATACCGCATTGCACACTATGAACTATTTATATATGGTGGATTAAGATTCTTGGCTATCTTATCTCTGCCATTGTGTTGATTTAGCATAAAGCATGTATAAAAAAGTATATCGGCTGGTCTGTGTCTGGGAAAAACATTTTAGTGCATTGTGTCATTATACATATTCATGATATGATATGATTCATAATGTATATAAAACGGTAGTAGTCAGCACATTTTTAGTGCAGAGGGAACAAAGTGATGGTTGAAGCAGAGAAAACATTTGGAAACCGTTTTGCTTTTGTGCTATGCGAAATTGAAGAGTTTTCTGCTGCATTAGTCCAGTGACACTGATAGACGTTTCAGCATTAAGCAAACTAAATTATTGACAATTTCGATAAATGCAGAGAAAAACAAAACGAAGGCTGTTTGGAACCTGTAGATTCTTCTGAAATTTTACCTGTTAAATAAAATATGTAGCTTGCTTGCAAAAATCTATAATGCCAGAGGCATTTCTTCGTGTAAAATGCAAACTTTGGAAGTATATTTTTCTCTAAAAACAGGCCATTATGTTACACATGCAAATTAATGCTTTCTCTTATATAAGTGGTTCGTTTATCTAGATTCTAGAAACCTAGTTTAAACACTTTTAAAACAGCTATAAACACAAGTATATGCAAAATGTTTTAAATTACAGCAATTTTTCACAAAATTCTGTGTAAATTGCCCTTTGAATTATGTCTATTTGCTATATTGTCAACCTGATTGACAAACCAGAGAACCAGAAGACAGTACCATAGCTAGCATACCATGTCGTACTAAAGTTTATGAATAATTAACCATCTTGTGGCCGGGGTGACCTGCTTATTAAAAAGCAAAACAAAGCAAAACACATCAAGCAGCAAAGTGAAAGCCCACAATACAAACTTGCGTAGGCTGGGCCAAATTTTTAAGAGCACACCTATTCCAGAACTTGATTTACCTAGTTCAGTTCAGCTTGATTCAGTATTTTCCATAGGTCGGAACATCCTATTTTAATATTCTACTATTACGGTAGCAATGACAACTGTCTTGTATACGAAAAATAGGCATGCTTCCAGCTTTGGAATAATCCGAAACCATATATTTTTCCAACTGCTGCATTAATAGGCTAATATATTGACTTTCCTTTCTTTTTAGCTGGCACTCAGCACACAACCCAACCGTCAGTTTGTTCCGGAAAAGTGTCTAGCCAACACACACAAACTGACTTACAAAAATTGTAAGTATATTTTGCTCTGATATTTTGTGCTAAATTTTGTAAACTGCCACGTAGCCATATAAGTATATAAAATCTGCATTTTGCCAAAGTTTCTAAAAGAAGTCGATATGGTTTCTTTAAAAAACAAATCACCAGAAAAGCGTTTACGCTCATCTTCCAATCATCGGTTAACAGCAGCCAGTACATCATTCCCATCTCCTAAAAAGTCGCCAACTAAAAGAAAACGAGGCCGTTTAAAAATGTCGTCTGAAGTGAAGGAAATGTCCTCCCAAACTCAATTAGGCACGAAAACCAAGTCAACCTCAACTCGCCCCGATGACCCACCACCTCACGCACAAGAAGGGGACCATATAAGTAAACTAAACCGAGATAATAGTAGTCGCTCACCCAGCTTCTCTGGCACAGACTTTGCAGACGTTAACGAAAAGCCTGTGGATGACGTGAGCATTTCCGCTTTTTACGAACCTAGAACGTTAACCCTTCTTTGTCTGGCCATTGGGGCTTTGGTGTACGTGGCCTTTAACAGGTGTGTATTAACCAAGTCTGATAATCAACAAAACTCAAATAAACTAGACCTACTAGACAATAGCAATAATAATCAGGAAGTTGATGTAGTGATTATGGAAAGTAATCTAAATAGAAGCAACGGGGAGACTGATGCTCTAGCAGTATTTGTGAATAACTTGGTGGAGTGGACAATGGGCACTTATTGTGCCCTAGTAAAGCATCTGCTGATAGACACTTGTGCCATTTTTGCTTTTTACAGGGATGAAAGCAACATTCAAGATAATCTCAGCTCGGGATTCAAATGCGCCGTGTTCTTCTTTATGCTTATTAGCGTGTTGGCGTTTCCTAATGGACCCTTTACAAGACCGGTAAAAAAATAAATTTCTTAAAACAATTTATTGAAAAAGACCATGTTATAGTTAATTAGTAGAAAACTTTAGAATTATGTTTAGAAAAGCTACATTTTGAAAGCAGAGAATCATATCTGGTATACCTAAAATACAAAAATTTGAAATGTTTGAAATTAAGAGGAACTTAAACTTTGCAAAATTTAGAAATTCTGAAAATTTGAAATTTGCAATATTTGAAAATTTAAAACTTAGAATTTTGAAATATTTGGTATATCGATAAATTTGAAATGTTTAAACTTCACCAAACTCAAAATTCTAAAGGTTTGAAGAAATTTGATTGCTGAAAAATTTGCTATTTTTGGCATTTTATAGCATCCAGCAATCTGGCGAATGGTATTTGGCCTCAGCGTCCTCTACCTTTTGGCCCTAGTCTTCATTCTCTTTCAAAACTATGAAACTGTAAAATCCATCTTCTACTGGATAGACCCCGAGTTGCGAAACTTTAGCATTGACAACGAAAAGGAGTACGGTGTCAACTGCAGTCAAATCACCATAGAGCGAATATGGAGTCACTTGGATGTATTCGCTCTGGCCCACTTTCTCGGTTGGATTATGAAAGCTGTACTTCTTCGACACATTGGAATACTCTGGACTATTAGTGTCACCTGGGAAATTACGGAAGTGGCTTTTGCTCACTTGCTCCCAAACTTTGTGGAGTGTTGGTGGGACGCCATAATATTGGACATTTTTGTTTGCAACGGGCTGGGAATTTGGGTTGGGATGAAAATTTGCAAATTGTTGGAAATGCGAGAATACAAATGGAACTCAATCAAGTAAGCTCAAACAAATCCTAAAACTTTTAAAATTTCAAATATTTTCAAAGAAACATAATTTATTTTCATTTTAAATCTCCAGAACGATCTCAAGCACAACCGGAAAGCTAAAACGAGCCGTGCTCCAATTCACCCCAGAGTCTTGGACACCAGTCCGTTGGCTAGATCCCTGTTGTACTTACATGCGATTCCTGGCCGTTTGTCAACTCGTCATATTCTGGCAAATTGCAGAGCTAAACACGTTCTTCATCAAGCACATCTTTGAAACGCCGCCCGCGCACAATATCAATTTGTGTCGGTTGGCCCTTCTCTCTGCAATTGTTGCGCCGGCTTTAAGGTAAGAAGCAAAAACTCTTTTTTCTTCAAATTACCAAGCTGTCTAAGATTCTTATCATTCAAACACTTTCATTATTCACGCCGCAAAAAGAAAAAATCTTATATATTTTCTTTAAAAACCTTTCTATTCAAACTGTATACCAATTTCCCACAGCTTTTTCTTCCAAACTTAAGCTTTTGCTATATTAGTAAATTTATGCAGTGTGGAATAATTACCTTAAAATATATTAACAACTTTGCCCCCCTCACCTGGAAAATCTGGTTCTAGCAGAGGGTACTTAAGTCATCAGCTTTTTACAAGGTTAAAACTTAAAACTAGTAGCTGAACCTCGTTCTCTAAAAAATTAAGGCAAAGTACTCATGCGGTTTATTAAGCTAAACAATAACCCATCTAATAATTCCTCTGTCCACTTTTCTTTCCAAACTCGTCAGTGTCAGCCGGTCAGCAAAAAAAATTACTCTGAGAACAAAACCGACACACAGCCTACTTAGATTACCAACAATTATCAAGCTGCTATCAGTAGCCGTACACTTTCCCTTTTGTTCGATTGACAGATGTGTTCCTTTAAAATAAATCCCAAATCCCAACTTTTTATCTCATGTCCAGTTCGCTTTTGTCTGTGTTGAAAGAGGATGTTCTCTTTACTCTTTTCCTTTCTTTATATCCGTATCAAATTGCATAGCAACCCAATTTATTTTGCATACTTGTAAATATTTGCATCTCTTCCCGTTACCAAAATTAAGACATGAACACAAACTATACTGTCAAAAACTAACTTCTGCTTTTTTTGTAATAATCCTGGTCTCTTTTCGAAACAAAAGATATTACCTGGTTGTCTCTTGTTTTTATTACCGAACCACATCACAAATTTAAGTAAGCTTCCATTTCCCAAGTATTTTCGGTAGCTCCATGTAACACACACGCTTTTAAAGAAATACCATAAAACAGTCTGAGAAAAGCCAAGGGAGAAATTATGGTAATGACAAAAAGCTCGGTGCAATCTATGTCCTGCTGTTGCGCCGCTGCTAACTGGACGCTGCTTTATTACGTGACTCATCATTATGCATGCTTATATGCTTATGGTCTGTTGGTCAGTCGTAAGTCGCAAGAAAACTGTAGTATAAGCTGTAAAATAAGCTTTTTATTAAGCTTATGTACAAGTGTAAAGCTGTAAAAAGCGTTTGCGTTTTTTTGTGTTCACAACCACGTTTTCAAAAGCTTCTTGTTATCACCAAAACATAATCTCCTTTTTCTGCTGCTCTGGAGTCTGGAGAGTTAAGAAAGAAAGATCAAAGTCAAGTGGTATAAAAAAGCAGAGCAAAAAGATAAAGAAAAATGTGTAGTTTTTAAACCAGAAAATAGTATAACACGCTATTGTACTCTGCTCAAGGCAATAAAATTGAGGTAAGAAGCAAAAAGCAGTAAAACTTTTAATAAAACGTGCACTTTTAAAATAACACGGAAACAAGTACAAAATCTAAGAGATATGATAAGATAAAGATAATAGTGATATCTTTTCGTAAAAAATCTGGTTTAATTTGATAACATGGTTTAGATGCATCGATGCACTCGAAACTGAAACATTTCTTTGGTGTATCGAGATTTTTAAATAAAAAATCGGTCAATTTTTATGTCAGACGCATCAAAATTTTATCCATTCATAATTTTCCAAATCAAACGTTTTAGGGATTGTATTTTCCCTGAAAATCTACCCTTTTCTGTTTCTGGTGCTGTACCACCTGCCCTAATTATAATTACCATTAAACACGAACTCCTCCAGGGTGCACACTATCCCTTACAGATTATTTCACCTAGAAGCATTTTTCAAAGGCTCCCTACAAAGCAACTTATACAAAAGTTATAAAATACTGGATCAAAACCTTAGATTAAACATATAAAGAAAAACGTTAAGGACCTACTTAACCAACATGTTATCACGTCCCCCATGATAGGCAGCAGTAACTCCATGGTCAGCTAATATTATAATAGTCCCGCAGAAACCCACCTACCCACCCATACAAACTCCCCTTCCGCTCACCACTACGAACCCCTTACCCATCCCCCCTTACCATCCAACCCGTAATAAACTCTCCAAAAAAACACCCCACCCAAAACCGCTTAAAAATGTGTAGTCCACGTTGCTCTAACCACCCACCCACCCCTCCGTCACCCCCAAACGGTGCCACTTTGAAAACAAGAGAACCACATACCAGCTTCAGCAGGTTAGTGAATCGCGAGAATCCACTATCATCATCAAATTCCCTCAGCAGACAGAAAAAAATAATCTACGGTTCCGTTGACACCAAACGTCACTTATCCGTCAGCAAAATAAATGCAACGGCCGATAAATCTCGATACAGCAACATCCGCAGGAGTACCACATCATCATCACTTTTCACAATCCAACAATATCGACCAAAATAAAACATACTACCTACAACACACTAAGTCCGCACACGAGGGAGAGCTTATGTTATTACAAATTGCACCACTGACCCCAAATGAACTCTAACCATACGCCTACACAATATTAACAACATACACGAGCTTAACTCACTTTCCTTTAGCACATACATACACAAAAGGAATTAGCCATTCTAGTCCGAGGCGGCAAGAATGTTCAAAATCTCATCTTATTGATACTAATATTTATGCTTTTTATCAAAAGTCTCAATTGATGCTGTCTGGCGTGCTTTTTAACAAAATAACAATTACGACCGAGGCACAATATAACACTCAACATGTCTGCCACCTGACCAACAAACCATGAACCAGGCCTAACATACAGCACACCCATTCCCCAAAAACCTGCGAAAACTCACCACCACATCCCACCCCCACCTTGCAGCATATGTCCGTGATCTCTACCTCTTCCTCTATACTCACTCTAATCACACCAGAATTCCAACTACGTTCCATAACCGACCATGTCAAGATTATTACACTCCCACGCATACCAAAATCCCCCCTTTTCTCCACTAGTCACTCGCAAACACTATGGTCCCCCCCAGTACAGCCAGAGTGCTGGCCCCTTGCACACTCCCCTCCCAAACACCCACAAACCCACGAACCCTAACAAGGAGGCAATCTTGCCCGGGTAACAAATTAATTGCAGTCTAGCATGTAAAGCTGTATCCCATAAGACCACCAAACAACGAAAATATTCAAACTGATAAAAAACCCCACCCCACTCCCACTATCCTACCTAAATGTAATCATACACCTCAACAACACAATAAAAATCTAAGAACCCTCTGCCCAATACACCTACCCCCGTAAAAAATCATTCCTCCCCTTACAAGGATGCCTTCATAACCAGCCCCCACGAATGAAAGCCACCTCAATTAATCCCCCCGCCCAATAATTAGAAGCCAAAAACCCATCCTCTGTCCCACCCAACAACAAAATAAAGAAACGTCCTCACCCCCCACCAGCCCCTATCCGCTAGCCAAAGTCCCAATTGCCCCCCAAAAAGCCTCATATACACCAAAAATAGATCCCGACCACAGCAACAAATAAACTAAGATATACTGGCATGCAGAACACCCAACACGCCACAACTCCATCATAAACGACCATTCCTTGAATAAAAATTCCTGAACCCCTCCCAATCAAACCTTACCCCTCCACCCTCCCCCCTCCCTAAACCTAACAATGACTAGACTTCCAAAGGCAAATGATATAGGTTAAGGCCTCGCGCGGGTTAATACGATAGAATAACAATAAAATTAGACCCCACACGCCCATGGCCAATTGAACAATGAGTGCTCAATTATAATTCTTTAAGTGATAATCATTATACCTATCCAAAGTCATTTACAGCTAGGAACGATAAAAATCAAAGATCCAGACCATATTTGATATACGTGCTCAATAGTACTGGTATAATTTACCCCCACATCTGCAGCGGGGAATAGCAGCACACTCGAATATAGAAATTCCACTCATGTCCTGGTTGTAGGTGAATAGCAAAAGGTGTGTGGACAATCCAAAAAAGCACATTATCATGTGAAGTCTATGTGTGTCAACTAGTGGACGACACAAATACTAGCACTATAAACTAAAAACGCTATACGGAAAAGTCAAAGAAATAAAAATTGTGAACCCCCCGCACGTACATATCCATCCATAACCCTGCAAATCATCCCCCACTAATGCCACTAATCAAACGAGCGACCACCCAAACAAACAACTAAAATAAGCCAGTTTTTGCCCCAAAAAACTTCCAATGTATCTATATACAACACTTTAAAATTTAAAAATAGCGCAAATTCGGGAACAAAAGTGCTGGCTGCTTTGATCAGTCATTGACACCCAACAATAGTATCCCAAGAATGAAAAAATCAGGATCATGGTCTAAAATTCATTGGTATAAATTGGCTACATAAAAACACCTTCTTTTATTCTAGCAAAAAGCATGATCAAACTGGTATTTAAGCGCTGGTCATACGTCATCTATATGTTTCAATATTTATGTATTGAACTCTCCATTTTTTTATTCTTAAGTGTCCATTATATAAAAAATCACGCAAACTAAAAGAAAATACATTAACTTGGTCAACGTATTTAGCGGAAAGATCAAAACCACCCGACGCCACCGTAAAACCCAAAACCACTGCACGTAAAGCGTAAAGAAGGAAAATGTAACACGAACAGTTGTCATCATCTATATTAAGTAAGGCTATTAATTGGATTACCACTTGGAACCTTTCCCCCAAAAAAAAAACCAAGAATATAGCACCGGAAAAGCACTCTGCACTGTAGAGAAATTTACATTCCATAAGGTACCAGATGATTGATTGACTTGCATCTTTTGGAAGAGAATTGAATGTGAAGTGCCTTTATAGGCGGACAATGCCCACTCTGGTCAATATTGAAGTAACAGTTGTTTTTTGGCAGCTGTATTAAAAACTCCGACCGAAATCACCCCAACCGGTACGAGTTACACTCTAGACTCCCCCAACCTCGCCACACGGCCAACAAAATTGTCAATCGTATTGAGAGCCACCCCTCCCACACACCCACCACGATATAATCCACATAAAACCGCACCATCATCATGACATACAACAAACATACAACCGTAACACCCATCCAGATCACCGCCACTCTATTTCCCACAAAATAATCACAATACTAAGTCCTAGCCCCCCCTCAAACCACTTCTAAATCAAATATTCTTGACACAAGATCCCCAAAAAATTCACTCAAAATCGTACAAACATGTACTAACCCTATCACGACCCCTGCCAAGAATCGTAAATGTACCAATTGATTCAGTACCCGAATACTTTAGCAAACAACTGCCCAACACATCCCCACCGTCATCCCACCCCGTAATACACCCCTCCCCATAACCCATGCCGACAGACCCAGTAAAGCCCCCATCAAACAAAAACAGTAGAAGAATAGCCCTGGGGCCCACCATCACGACTCACCGGTGCCGCAGAGGCTGCCCGGTCTGTCAACCGTCTTCGTGCACCCAATGTCCTGGAACTGGGAGTGCTATAACCGCAACCGAAGCCAGTAATCAGCTGCAAATATGGACGCACATCTAGATTGGGTCATATCTTCCAACCAAAAATATCATCGTATGGCGTACTAATACAACAGAGCACCATTCCATGGTATGCCGGAAGCCGTCTGGCGTAAATCGTATTACAAATCGTGCGGGAAAAGATGGAGGTCTGAAAACAAGAATTTCCTGAAGTAGTAAAAGGTAATCCACTCCTCTACCCTGAAAACCTTCCGTCTGATGCCCAAGACCCATAATGTCAACTGATCGCCACCATATCACATCACTTGGCAACTCAGGATACCCGACATCATGGATCCAGTTTGTGCACGAGCTGAGCAAGAGGAAAGCCCAGACCTCGATCAAATGAACTTTAACCCATCACATACATGTCACCCGACACAAACAAAATCACACCCTCGACAACGCCCGCCCAAATGTACACTTGACCCCCCACAACCTGACCACATCCCCCCCTCGGCCCCACGATATCCCCCTCACACTACCCCTCCTCATACATACGCCGCAACGTACATCTACACCCCCCATCCCCACCTTATTCCCACCCTCTAGGCATCACCTCACCACGCTCCCTTTCCCCCCCACAACCCCTGCCCAAATATCCCTGATACACCCCCCACCCCACAATCTCATCCCACATCCACGGCAAATAAACCCACCCACCACACAACACCGTAAAAGACCTACAAAACAAACCACAACAATATACCATAACCTTATTGTCTATACCTTCAATTGTCAATATACCAACTAAGCGAAACCTATCAAAAAATATTAACAACAATAAACAAACCTCAACAACTACAAGAATAAAACCCAATACCCACCTTGCGAAAAAAATAGTATGCACACCAGCATGGTCACACGTTTACTAATTACGAATCCTTCAGACACACACTTTATGATCAACATTAAAATGTCTAGAACAAAAAAATAAAAGTCGTATCAGCTAAAAACCTCTTTGATGATGTTGATGATGCACACCTATTGAAATATTATTTTTCTCAGGGAATGACTTTTCTCTCTCTCCCGATCTCATTAAATTTTTCTGTTTCAAAGCATAGCTTATTCTACAAGAAAAGGTTTTTCGGGAAACATTTTCAGTTTCAGAAAACAAGTTGGCACAAATGCTGTACTGCTTCGGGCACAGCCAGAAAATTTTTATAAAATGCAAAACTACATATAATAATCCCCGTAGAAAAACAATACCATAATAAGTAGTGTGCATTGGAAAATTATTTGTGCCAGAGGCAGGAACAAAAAATGCAATATTCAGTCTGTTGTGTAGTTTATGAGTATAACCCGTTTATATTTTGATGATTGTAAAACAGTCCGTGTGTGTGTAATTTAGTTCCGATCTGTAATCTGTAATAATAATAATGATGACCAGAGAGAATATTATTATTAAGAGAGAGAGAGGGTGATGGAAGGTAAGCAAATGAGTAAAGCAATATAAAAAAAATTGACAAGCTACTGTGTTACTTGCGTGTGTTGTTTGTGTGTAAGAAGAACTAGCAGACGGATAAAGAGCGGTTGTTCTAATAAATGAAGAAAAAATTGTCTGAGAAGGAAGGTGGAATTTGTAAAAGAAGAGAAGAAGACTTTTTGATAATCATTTGTACGTAAGAGAGGTAGCAATATAAATATGTAAATTAGGATTTAGGTTTTTAAGCTAAAGATGAGGATATAGGAAGACCATACAAGTAGCGTAATTGGTTTGTTGTGCGTAATGCGGTAAACATTATTAATATTTTGGGATAAACAAAAATATTTTGGAATAGGAAATTGTTTATATATCCAAATACTAAGAACTTACAAGCTAGATACTTAAAATTTAGCAAATTTTCTAAAATTTTAAATATCGTTCTCCTACAAATTAAAGGAATATTTAAAACTTTCAGATTTACAGTTTACAGGTTATAAGGTTATACACACAAAATTAATCTTAGGGTTAAAAACTTGTGCATGACACTCAATTCCAATAAAACCTTTAAAAGTAAATTGGTCTCAGAGTTGAAAAGGGGTTAAAAAGCTTTTAAAAAGTGAAGGAATGCCGACTTTTCTCTCTCTTCTGATACCGATATATTACCAAGATAAGCTAGTAAGGCATATATAATCTTTAAACATTTTATATAAAAAGTCTCTTAATAATTTTTTGATGCAACCTTCATCCTTTTTAATAATCATATCTCTTTGTATTGTAGTAGCAAGATAGATAAAGTGAGAAACCTGGTAAATAATAATAATAACAAAGCATAATAAGCATACTGCAATGAAAGAAGGCAGAAAAGACTACCCATTAAGCTGCATACATGCATACCTTGACTTAACAGCCACACAGATAATAAGCCCGGATCAAAAAGCAACATCTTCAAAGATCTCTTTTTTTAATGATGCGTATCATCGTGACAGGCATGAAAAAGGGAGTCGAGATGATTTTTGATTTTTATTACGTTTTTCATAACCACCAAACTGCTACTGTACTTTACAATTTTCATCGTGATCAGCATTTTATAACTATTATCAAGTCTGATCACCATCACCATAATACCTTCATTCCTTAGAAATATTTAAAAAGTGCATATAGCTTTAAAGAAACATCTTGCATGCATCTTTTTTCTTCTTGATGATGATTTTTTAGTTCTCTTCTGGAGGAATATATAATATTCATAATGAATAGGTTTGGTTTTCTCGAATGATTTTTTCAAAGAGGAGCTTGCTGTTTTTGCTCTCTGAACAAGCTGCCACCACACTGTTTTTGTGGTCAATATTCATCGAGAAAACTCATCAAAGTGTATTTCCAAGTTTTGTCTTTCAAAAAGAGAAAATGTGGTTTGCTTATTCTATATTCTTCTTCTGGTAGTGATCAAGTGTTGCATGCAAGCACGTTTGCGTTTGATGTGTTATGTTGATTTTTAGTAACATCCAGTCTGCACGCTGCTGAGCGAACGCAAAGCATGCAAATACCAGTAGCTAGGAAGAGGCAGTAAAATAGGAGGATTTACAAGAAAAAAACAATAAAAAGATGACCAAGATTAGAGGAATTGATAAGAGAGAAGAGAACAGAGGAGATAAAAAACGAAAGGAAATTATATTGCATTGTGTGGTGTGTCGTTATTAAGAATCGAAGATTCTTTCTAATTTCCTATTCCGGCCGTGTGTCCGTCCGGCCGTCCGTGTTAGCCAATTTTTCTCCGAAATGGCTGATCCAATTCCAACCAAATTTGGTATACAGACTCAGGTGGACCTCCGACAGAACCCTTATGAATTTCAGGTCAATAGGTCAACTCCAAAGGTCAGAGGTCACCAACGGTCAAACATTTTTACATAGGACCTATATCATGCGGCACATGATTTTAGGTCCATTTTTGACCAGGATTACAAATCCACAGTCCGTTTGTTAAAATTCGGATTGTAAGGTCCTGAAATCAGGGCCTTAATTTTCGAATCTGCAAATTTAATGCATCCATGGTGTGTGACACATGATTATAGGTCCATTTTTGACCAGGATTACGAATCCAAGGTTGGTTTGTTAAAATTTAACTATTTAGGCCCTGAAATCAGGGCCTTAATATTCGAATCCGCTAATTTAATGGATATATCATGTGTGACACATGATTATAGGTCCATTTTTGACCAGGATTACGAATCCAAGGTTGGTTTGTTAAAATTTAACTATTTAGGCCCTGAAATCAGGGCCTTAATTTTCGAATCCGCTAATTTAATGGATATATCATGTGTGACACATGATTATAGGTCCGTTTTTGACCAGGATTACAAATATGATATCCATTAGTTAAAATTTAACTATTTAGGCCCTGATTTCGGCCCTTAATCGTTAAATTTTTCAAATTAATGGATATATCATGTGTGACACATGATTATAGGTCCGTTTTTGACCAGGATTACAAATATGATATCCATTAGTTAAAATTTAACTATTTAGGCCCTGATTTCGGCCCTTAATCGTTAAAATTTTCAAATTAATGGATATATCATGTGTGACACATGATTTTAGATCCGTTTTTGACTAGGATTACAAATTTGATGTCCATTAGTTAAAATTTAACTATTTAGGTCCTGATTTGGGCCCTTAATTGTTAAATTTTCCAAATTAATGGATATATCATGTGTGACACATGATTTTAGGTCCGTTTTTGACCAGGATTACAAATTTGATGTCCATTAGTTAAAATTTAACTATTCAGGTCCTGGTTTGGGCCCTTAATTGTTAAATTTTCCAAATTAATGGATATATCATGTGTTACACATGATTTTAGTTCCATTTTTGACCAGGATTACAAATATTATGCCCATTAGTTAAAATCCGTTTATTTACGGGCCGAAGGCCCCGCCCCGGGGTTCTAATCTTCGATTCTTAATTACGGCATTTGCTATTGCTTTATTGTAAATTATATAATGCGGGGATCAGAATCTAAAAAAAAGTGTAAATTTTGGGAAAATCATACATGCAGAAATTTCCAAACATCTGAACAAACATAGCTAAGATTTTACAGAACCAAGTTATGATCAACCAATCGATATAGCAACAGGTTTGCCATCTCCGTTTCTTAAGTTTATTTGCGCTATTTATTCATAAAGCTTCTGAAATTCTATTTTTCTGCATTCACTTAATAGCTTATTAATTGCATATCTTCTTTTGTAACTCTTGATTGTAATCCAACAATTGCTTTTCGTTAATCTATCAACCCATCTATTAAAACCTATCCCGATATTTATGCACAATTTTAAATGCCAAGCTCACGACATCACACTCGTCAAAAGAGAACAACATGCTATTATACAATTCTCTGTAGATTTCATGTCTTTAGAAAATATTACGTTGTTTGATGTCAGTCACTGAAGGAAAACTTCAAGTGTATCCACGTTTCAACTTGATATCAAATAGAGAACCCTACATTTATAAACTAAATTCCGGTAGCTAGTGAAAACACCAGAAAACAAGCTGTTGCTGCTTCTGTTCAAATTCTTTTTTCTTTAAAGAAAAAAAAGCGGCTCTTTTATAAAAAACAAAAGTGGTTTACACTTTTAAATATATAGTCAATTTTTTAATATAAATTCAAAATTTAAAACTTGTTGTTTTTTATTTGAAACATTATTACCTGCTACTGTGCATCAACAGCTTTTCTCTCTTTGACTGTTTTTAAAGGAACTCGATTATTTATTAGGATTTCATTCGACTTTATCGGATTGCATGTGGGAATTTGGAAAAAAAACTAAACTTGAGCTTCAAATGCTGGTCCTCGTGGTGTGTTATAGATCTGGAACATTCTTGTATAATGATCTGATCATCAGATCACGCACCTTTATTCTTCTTCTTGTTCCTAAATACCTTAATGTGTATGCAGATCACAGAAAAATGAACTACAGATCAGTAGTAATTATGTGTACATTGTTGTTACCCTTTTGCTACTGTGTATTGTTCCCGAACAAAAAAGTGCGTTTTTTCAGTTAATAATTTGAACAAAGTATTGATTCCTTATTTGACGTGTTTTTCTAGTCGCCACATAACTAAATAGCCTTAAACAACATTGAAGTCCTATACCTAAAGCAGTACTTCTAAAAGTTTCAATCTTTTCCCACCACAGCTTCCACCCGGTTTAAAGTTTTTTCAAAGAAAACAGTATTTTTTAATACCCAGTAGCCAAGTTGCACTTTATTATGATGATTTTATACCTACCTATTATTACCGGGATAATGATGCCAACAGATTATTGATCAAGGTGATCTTCTCTCTCTAATGATCACAGAATTCATAATAATCCCTTTGAACAATGCACATGTTTAATTTCTTAGAAATAAAAAATCTCGTTTTTTCTTTCTCCTTTTTTTCGTGTGCATTGTTGAAAAACGCTAATGTGCGTGGTGGTTTGTTGATGTGGCATTGTGTGATCCCTTAAAATATTCTTGAGCTTTTTAACCCTTTCTTGGTATACCTGACAATTACGTATGGATGCTTAAATAATATGAGAAGGCACTACCGTTTTTTATTCAGCTAATAATTCACTTTACAATCTGCTGGTGGTTTTGTAGCTCTTGGTTGATGAAAACGCATACAAAATATTCTATGATTCTGTTGGAATCTTAAAACACAAAAACCAGAAGGGGAAAGGGGGAGGAGAAATTTATTGGAGTAAAAGCCAGTTTTTTAATAACTGGGCTTAAATAATAATAACGTTCATATTGATTGTCTATGTGTGTGTGTGTGTAGCACAACAATATTCAAAATGAATATTAAAATCGGCAAGACCCAAATGTACTTGATGATATTTTGACTTGTAAACGCAGTACCTACTGTTTTATATAACAATAGGTTTCATCAAAAAACAGTATGCCGGGAAATTCCTTAATTTCTTAAGAAATCTACTTTTTATACAAATCGAGAGAGAAAAAATATTGTACTGGGTAACTTATCACGTAATGTTTATAAGGATGTTTATCAGAGCTTTGAATCTTGGAGATCGGAGTTGCTGATAAACGTACGACAACCTGTACTGGGGAAATTGGTACAGTGATGCAAAAACCGTTTAGCTGTATTTTGACTAAACTGCGTTATAAATATTAAACATTAATAGCTATGTACAGTACATTTAATCAAAATTTGAACTTTATTGAAAATCAGATCCTATGTCTTAAAATTTAATTATCCTTCTATGTAAAACTGTCTTAATGTTTCCAAGCTAAATTGTATATTTTCTCTATTTTCTAAACCTATTTTTATTCAAAGTTCTATGCTCTGTTCAATCACCCATCCATAACCAAAAAAAAATTGCAGCATCCCACGCACATCCCATCCCTGTTTTGGTGTGATTGTGTGAAAATATCCAGTAGCTCACACACTCATACCTCAGCTTCTTCTTTCTTTTTTCTCAGCCCACACGACTGAGAGGAAACCTGGTCTCAGACAGGCCAGAGAGAAGTCATTGAGAAGGAGCGAGAGCTTGACTATCGGTATTTTGAGAGAGGAGGAGACGTGATCGTCATAAGAAATGTACAGAGATCAATGTTAAGCTTATGAGAGAGGCATGAAGTTGGGAAATAGAGAGCTACCAAGTAGCAAGTAGACTAGTGATATGTAGTTGGGAATCTTGAGAGGAAATATTCGTATAGATAAGTTTCTGAGGAAATGTTACAAGCTAAAACGTTGTTATTGAAGAACAGAACATTGTGCATATACTTTTGAATGTTAATAAAGTTTCTGATCAAAGTTATTGCACCATTAAATTCAGTAAAATGTGTTGTGTGCATGGGAAACAATTTTTGTGCGAAATGGGCTCAGGATGTGTGAAGTGCGAACCCGAACACAGCTCTTCAGCCAACTTGTGAAACTCATGAAATGTTACATTGAAGCACGCATTAATTCATCAGTTGAACTCTAAAAGACTTATCATACATTCGCACACTGAATTGACCTTTAGTATCCTGATTTCGTATCCATTGCTATTTTCAACCCTTTGGGAAATTGGAACCTGAACTTCTGACTAATCCGAGATCGCAAAGGACAAGGAATTTGGTATGAGGAAATGACATGTATGCTTATGAGAATTTGTCCATTGAGATTCGGCTGTTGCGTATGATTAATTATAGTTAGGGGCGTAGGCTTGGGTCCGTAAGATAAGCCACGAACCTGGCATGGCGAACATGACCAGTTTTCCAAAACAAGCATAATACAAATCTGGGATTTACGAAGGTTACATAAAAGTAAAGTGAACAGTGCATAATAATATTTCATGGGCAGTGCATTGCATGTACGAATTGCAAATAGCAGTTCATGGTGTTGCTGTTGAGTGATTGATTGCAGTCCTCATTAATGTGAACAATAGTGTTCCATCAGCAACAGTCATAATTCCTGAAAATCAAGGTAAAACAAAATTCATGCAAACTACATATTATGCAACTCGAAATTAAAGGTGAGTGATTTACTGTAGTCCTCACACAAACGTGAACTATTGTGTTTCCGTTATTTCATGAAAATACATATTCCCACATTACTGTTGTCAGATTGCTGACCAGTTAAAGCACATATTATACACACACAAGAAAAATTGAATTTAGATCAGACTAGAATATCATGCACACACATAAATTCATTGGTAATTAAGGTTATTGGGAAAATACTGAGTTTTGAGTGAAAGTGACTTGTTCTAAAAAATTGATGAGTCGGGAATTAAAAGGACTTGGAGGTCCTAAACGCGGCACCAGTACCACAAGGGCTGGGAAAACATACCGTGAAAAATCAATAGAACCCCAACAAGCCAGTTCATCAATAGCAGATAACCCAAAGCCTAATACACCGGAAATATCAACAGCAAAAGAAGATAACGAACAAAAAGTTCAAGTAGAAGAAGGCGACGTTGACCCATTCGAAGATTCTTTAACGGACACTGTTGAGACTCCGAAAGGGAGCCCTGTGCCAAACGAGTCGTCGGGGGAGGATGCAGATAATTCTGCTGAGACAGTAATTAAACCTAACCCACAACAGTTGTTCAAAATGGCTTATTACGAAAAACATGATATAGATCTGAAGATGAGTGATCAAAAAGATGAGATCAACAACAGAATTGATGAATTAGAACAACAAGTTTTGCGGAGACTACAGAAAGTAGAGGAAGATTTAAAAACCCTGAAAGGAGAAGCAATAGTTGATAATCTTATCGCCGCAATTAAGGGGAATCGCAGCCATACATCACCAACAATACCGGCACCGATATTCAACGAACGAATAAATGCAGAAAACTACCTACAAGATTTAGAAACCTACATGAAGGCATCTGGAGTGAAAGAAAGTCAGTTTATTACATATATAAAGGCATTTTTGCCTGAGCAATGCAAAACTTGGTACGCAGCTAACCAGGAAAAATTTGAGTCCTGGGATAAATTTAAAGAGATTTTCAAAGGGAGATTTGAGAGTAACATGGCAAAAACCAAACGCCTAAGAACTCTGCTCTTCAATCGTCAGTCTCTTGATGAACCAACAGAACAGTTCATTTACGACACAATGGACTTGGCAAGAAATTGCTTTCCTGATGCTGACGTACCGACGTTGCTAGAACATGTACAAGCTACATTACATATCAGATTGTCAGAGATTGTGGGATCCAGTTATTACAATGATGTCGAAGAGTTGGTGCAAGCTTGCGAGAAAGCTACAACAACACTTGTAGCCAAAGATCGTTCCAGAGGTGGACGGATTGCCGTCCCTCGCATGTACCCACTTCCAAAGAAGTCAAATTCACAAAAAGATCAATCTTTCAATCAATCAAGTGGAAATCAGAATAAACAGACTCAAAACTCTCATAACAATAGAGGTATGAGTTCACGAGGAAGAGGGGGACGCGGAAGAAATAGATTTAGAGGTTCTGGAAATCATAATCGTCAAACTGAAAATCAATCTCATCAGCCACAAAGTGAAGATCAAAGCCAACCTAGTACATCTTCCAGCCTACGTTATACATACCCACCAAAACGAGGGAATCGTGGAAACAATAACCCTAACCCCTCAGCAAGACCGAATAGATGTAGAAATTGCAGTGGGTTTGGGCATAAACAAGCTGAATGTCCAAGTGCACATGGCATTGCCATGAATGTTAACGAGGTGGAGGAGGTCGAAGATGATTTAAACGAATAAGGGAGGACACGGAAACCTCACCGTGTCTATTCCCAATATTTAATATAGTCACTGAGGGAACACCTTGGATAAATGTAGAAGTAAATGAGTCAAAAGTCAGAGCCTTACTTGATACGGGTTGTAAACCCAATTTAATTGACAAAAAATTAGCAGACCGTTTAAGCCTCGAGTTACTACCACAAGGAAAGACTGTGTTAGTATGCGCAAACAAAACAAATTACCGATCAATTGGGAAAGTCAAAATGACAATGCAAATTGGTTTAAAGAAATGCGAAGAAGAATATTATGTCATGGAAGATTTGCCGATGGAGATTTTCATTGGTGAGAAATTCATGGACAAATATCATCTAGTTCCTGACATACATTGTAGAAAATTCTGGTTTGGTTGCAAACCAAAAATGTGTTACCCCATTGACGGATTAGTAGATGAGAAAGGATACATATACGTATTACTTCCTCGAAAAGAGAAGAAATATACAGAAGAAGAACTAAATGAGAAAATTAAGAAACTTCTAGACAAATACCCAACTGTGGTGAGGAAAGATGGTACTATTGGGAGAACAAACAAAACATATCATGTGATAGAAGACAACGGCAAACCTGTCAAACTGCGGCCATATCGATATTCTCCGGAGATAAGAAAGAAGATCAATGAATATGTCGACAGCATGCTTGAAGCTGGTATTTGCCGACCATCCAGATCTCCTTATGCAGCACCAGTTGTGGTACGTCCAAAGAAAAATGGCGACTTACGAATATGTTTTGATTACAAACTACTCAACGCACAAACAGAAGATAACGCTTCTCCAATGGAATCAATCCATAGTATGCTCAGATCCATTCCATACGGAATGATTTACACCAGCCTTGATGCCGAACATGGGTACTGGCAAGTACTCTTAGCAGAAGAATCAATAGGAAAAGCAGCGTTCATTACACAAGATGGGCATTATGAAATGTTAGTAATGCCTTTTGGTTTGAAGAATGCGCCATTCACATACCAAAATCTGATGAGAGAAGTGCTCCATGGTTTCATTGGAGTGTTTTGTCAAGTGTATCTGGATGATATAATCATTTACAGCAGAACTGTGGAGGAGCATCTTCACCATTTAGAGCTTATCTTGCAGAGATTGAAAGAAGCAAACATTTCCCTTAATATCAAGAAGTGTGACTTTATGAAACGGCAGGTGGAGTACCTTGGTCACATCATCGGCCAGGATGGAATAAGAAAGAAGCCAGAGACTGTTCGTGCTATCAAAGAATATCCAGTGCCAGAGAACAAGAGTGATCTATTGAGTTTCCTCGGTCTCTGTAACTGGTACCACGCGTTCCTAGAAAACTTTATGGGCTACGCAGAACCGCTTTGGCGATTAATGAAGAAAGATGTACCATACATCTGGACTGGAGAACAACAACAAGCTTTTGAAATATGCAAAAAGAAGATCTGCAAAGATGTAGTTCTTTCAAGCATCGACTACAACCACCCTATCATTCTTAAGACGGACGCGTCATCGGTAGGAGTTGGAGCCGTGTTAGTAAATCGAATTGACGGACACGATCGGCCAATCGCGTTCGCAAGTCGTTTACTGAGAAAGGGCGAACGAAATTATCACATTTACGAATTAGAAGCTTTTGCCATTATATTTGGTTACTCCAAGTTCCGAGAGTTCATTGAAGGACATAAGTTCACAATCCAAGTGGATAACCGAGCCCTAAATTTCATTCGACTTATGAAAGACAAAAAGCCAAAAATCAATCGATGGGCAATCGAAATTGCCTCATGGAACGCAGATATTATCCTCAAGAGCGGAAAAGAAAATGTAGAACCAGATGTACTTAGTCGTCATCCAGTCAAAGGACTGAAAACAGATCCAAAAGTTACAGACGATGGAGATGATATTTGCTTTGCACCAGTGTGTAGTGCAAATTTTGAAAATCGTATAACCTTAGAAAGACTAAAAGAAGAACAAGGCAAAGATGCCTATTGCGCACCATTAATAAAACTCATCAAAGAGTCAAATGGAAAAACAAATGAGGCAAAAGGTTTCAAATTAATTGAAGAAGTTCTCATGAAGAGAATTTTGGTCTGGAACAAAGAAAAAAGTGATGAAGAAATCACAGGACTTATAAATATGATTGGGGACACCGGGAAAGAGAGTTGGAACAACACGAGTGAGCTTATGGAAGCCTCGTGTGACTCTTCTGATGAAGAGGAGGAACGGTGTAAAAAGGCACCCAAAAAGGGAAATGCTTCCTCATCATTTGCGTCGGCGGTAGGTACCACCGTAAAGAAAATCAAGGGATTTTCCAGCAAGGCGCGCCAAAGTTCGAGTAAACCGAAATTGGTTCAAGCTCAGACGACGCAGAACAAAAGTCCACAAAAGAAAAATAATTCTAAAGATGACAATACAATTGTCATAGGAAAAAAGAAAGGAGAAGAAATTGCTATTTCGGTAAAACCAAAGAACATCACAAACACCAAACAAGTTTTAGAAAAGAAGAAAGAAGAATATTTCGTTCCCGTAATTCCCAAAAGTCTACGGAAAGAGTTGTTGGAGTTATTTCATGATGCTCCTGAAGCAGGGCACTTAGGAGTAAAGAACACCATAAGAAGAATTCGCAGAAGAGCATTCTGGGAAGACATGAACAAAGAAATTCGTGAGTATGTACAGACATGTGAGGCGTGTCAAACAAGCAAGGCGAGCAGACAGCTGCCCCAAGGCTTGTTGCAGTCCATGGACATACCGACGAAAGTATTTGGTAAAATCTTCATCGACTATCTCGGTCCACTTGTACGAACCCAAAAGCAA
Source organism: Entomobrya proxima (assembly GCA_029691765.1). Classification (NCBI taxonomy): domain Eukaryota; kingdom Metazoa; phylum Arthropoda; class Collembola; order Entomobryomorpha; family Entomobryidae; genus Entomobrya; species Entomobrya proxima. Next base: position 41,163,164 of record CM056168.1, on the reverse strand, counting down.
AATGCTTACTGCTTAATTGTCGTAGATAGTTTGTCAAAATGGGTTGAAGTTTTTCCAGTACGAGAAGCGACAGCAGCAAAGACAGCTGAAATACTAGAGAAAGAAATTTTCCTGAGGTTTGGACCACCACAGAAACTTGTGTCGGACAATGCGAGTCAATTTACTTCAAAACAAATGTCATCACTTTGTTTGGGATATGGAATTGAACATGTTTTTACGGCTCCTTATCATCCACAGCCGAACCAAGCAGAAAGAACAATACAAGTCATCAAACAAATGTTACAGGCATATGTTTCCGAAAAGCAAAATAAATGGGATGAGTACATCCGTCGATTCGCATTTGCCATCAATACATCTGTCAATGACAGTACACAAGTGACTCCAGCGTTATTAAATCTTGGGAGAGAAATTCCGACAGCATTTGATCGAGAAATTCAAAAGATCACAGAATTCGATGACAAAGAAGTTCTAAATGAACTTAAAAAGCTTCCCGAAAAGCTACAAGAAATTATTAAAATTGTACGAGAGAACATCAAGAAAGTGCAAGCTGTTAGCAAAGTCCATGCTGACAGAAAAAGGAGAGATCATAATTTCCAAACTGGTGATATTGTACTTGTAAAGAATCACCAACAGTCCAACAAAGCTGCAAAAGTAATGCAGAAAATGACAAGAAGATATATTGGCCCATACCAACTTGGTGAAAAATCAAATGACTTGACGTTTGAAATAAAATTGATACCGAAAGGAGAAGTTATTTTCTATCGCCATGTCGCAGACATGAAAAAATATAATCACCGGGGCAAAAAGAGCGACATAATTTCACCAGAATGTCGTGTTAATACGAATGTTGTGAGAAGGAAAAGAAGGAAAATGAGAATTAACTTCGTAACATTAAAGAATTTTCACGCATAACATTTTTCGCGTGCTTAAAAATAGTTACCTATTAGTTTAATAAAAATATAAGTACCTATATACATATATACGTACACGAAACTTCATAATATTAAAATATTTAGCGTAGGAATAGGTGTGAAAGTAATTTGTTTTCAAGAGTAGTGTCAGATTGTTGACCTCTCAATTCTACGAAATTTACAGGAAAGATGAACCACCCGAGTTCAAGTAAATTCTGGGAGCAGAAGAGACGAGCGGAACTGTTGTACGGTAAATGCCGAGTCCGCCCATTTGACAAGAAGGAAAAATATCCAGAATTCCATCGAGCAGCTCTAATTCGTTTACACAGTCCTATTCCAATTCCACTAATACATCCATTTAAGGGCATAATTGACAGTTGGACCGTTCCAGAAGAATTCGTAGTGTTACCAATGGGTCCAGTCAAACCACAACTCCCCAGACACCTATATTGGGTGGATAACGTTAAGTTGGTTGACGAATTGTTGTCCCATCTTAATAGTTTGGAGGTGAAGGAAGTTGGAGTAGATATGGAGAACAGCCTTACGATGTGCTATCATGGTGCTTACCCTACCATCATACAAATCTCTACCAAATATCGAGATTTCATTGTTGACTGTCTACCAATGTGGCGAGAAGTACAAAAGTTAAAACCGATTTTGGAAGACCCTAACTTCATTAAAGTTATGCATGGAGCGTGGCAAGACCTGAAATGCTTTCAACAGTATTTCAATATCTATCCAGTTGGCATAGTTGACACCCAAATCATCCACCAAGCTATTCGTGGTGAGACGAGAAAGTTGGATTATGTTGTTGAAGATTGGATGGGTGAGAAGATGTCAAAAGATGAGTCATTAGGCCAATTTTCCGATTGGAACATCCGTGACGAGAAAGGGAGACTTCCAAAAAGATTAGAAAAATATGCACAGGAAGATGCATATTATCAATTGTTACTGTGGCAGAATATGAAAGGCTATTTTAAAACCATGAGGCCAGAAGAAAGTACCGTGTTCTATGAAGTGACACGTAAAATGACAAACAAAACCAACCAGAGGAAGATCCATGATAATTTTCGTGACATTCGGGATGACCAGAAAGTCAGAGCAGACAGAGTAAAAATGCTAGAAGAGATTTTCAATTGGAGAGATGGTGTAGCGAAAAGACGAGATTTGTGGCCAAACTACGTGTTGAAGGATCACGAAATGAACAATATTGCCAAAACAGCACACATTTCCACTAGAACTTTGAATGAGATGATATACACGTCACCAGAGGACATTAAAATATTGAAGCTTAAAAATATTGTGTCTTCTATTCATGTTTCAGTTAGCCGCAAGGGAAGTCAAATTGTTGACCTAAAACAGCAGCGAAAGGGTAGTCATATTGTTGACCCCAAAGAGAGAAAGCGTAAAGGTGAAACAACGAAGAACACAACTAAAAAGACAGGTTGTCAAACTGTTGACCCTGTCAAAAAGACTAAAATCTCATCAGTTCCATCAACCAAAGATATTGTGGAAGTTGCCAAAAGTTCAGAGGCCCAAACCGCACCTAAAATGACCAAAGAGAAGGATGTGGAGGCAGAAAATCCAATATCGCAATCAGAGCAGCATGACGAAGAGATGGAGGTGGATTTGCGAATTACTATTGAGAATGACCAGATGATGATCGCAGAGCCAAACCCAGATGAGCTGATTTTAAACGTAGATGCAGACTCATTAATTGACGATGTTGAACTTACTATTTCAAATAATATATCACATGTTGAGAATGATCATGATGAGAGTATGACTGTGAATGAGAATGTTGAGATTCCCTTAGGTAGCGAGGTACAAATAGGACAAAAAGTTTGGATTCAACTAGAGAAATCACTATTCGATTTGCCTCAAACTACGAGCAAAGCTAAGATGAGTCAGGATTATTGTTATATTTGTTGGAGAGAGAATCCAGGTCACGTTTCAGGAGGTTGTAAGTACAAAGACAAAATCTTAGTCACTCCGGAAATAGCGAGAGAAATAGCTAATAATCGTAGAAAGTTTAATGAGCTTTTCCCACAGATTAACAAGCAAAGACGTAGAAAACAGCATCAGAATGCTAAGCAAAGAAAGAAGGTTGAGCAGGTTAGCAAAGCTCAAGGGAAAGGTAAAATCCGGAGGGGAGGCGACCATCCCCAGGGGGACTTTGGGGAGGTGATGAGAGGAAACCTGGTCTCAGACAGGCCAGAGAGAAGTCATTGAGAAGGAGCGAGAGCTTGACTATCGGTATTTTGAGAGAGGAGGAGACGTGATCGTCATAAGAAATGTACAGAGATCAATGTTAAGCTTATGAGAGAGGCATGAAGTTGGGAAATAGAGAGCTACCAAGTAGCAAGTAGACTAGTGATATGTAGTTGGGAATCTTGAGAGGAAATATTCGTATAGATAAGTTTCTGAGGAAATGTTACAAGCTAAAACGTTGTTATTGAAGAACAGAACATTGTGCATATACTTTTGAATGTTAATAAAGTTTCTGATCAAAGTTATTGCACCATTAAATTCAGTAAAATGTGTTGTGTGCATGGGAAACAATTTTTGTGCGAAATGGGCTCAGGATGTGTGAAGTGCGAACCCGAACACAGCTCTTCAGCCAACTTGTGAAACTCATGAAATGTTACATTGAAGCACGCATTAATTCATCAGTTGAACTCTAAAAGACTTATCATACATTCGCACACTGAATTGACCTTTAGTATCCTGATTTCGTATCCATTGCTATTTTCAACCCTTTGGGAAATTGGAACCTGAACTTCTGACTAATCCGAGATCGCAAAGGACAAGGAATTTGGTATGAGGAAATGACATGTATGCTTATGAGAATTTGTCCATTGAGATTCGGCTGTTGCGTATGATTAATTATAGTTAGGGGCGTAGGCTTGGGTCCGTAAGATAAGCCACGAACCTGGCACGACACATACCTAATCTATTTGCTACCGTTCTCGTGTCTTTTTTCTCTTTCTCTCTCTCTAAAATTCTCTCTTTATTTCTTGTCTTTCGTGGTGGCAAACTGATATTATGGCTACTTCTATTACTACTATTGCTCTATCTTCTATAATAAGTTTGTTTTGTTTGTTTGTAAGTGCAAGGCACTCTTGCGGTCTAGCGTATATTTTTTCTGTTCCTCTCTAGAGAACCCATTCTGTGGTAATAATATTAATAACATGATCATCATCAAACCACCATATATATTCATACCGTGGCTTTTTCTTCTTGCATTCTTCATACTCATATAGATGAGGGTATACTAATATCAGAGTAAAATCCAGTAGCAGCTACTTCATTTAATTTACATAGCAAATAGCCGGGTGTCGTTCCACCAGAACATTAAGAAAAAATTGTAATGTGTAGTAGCAGCCCATATATATGTATTTTTACGGGCACTAATAATACCCTTTCGTCCCTGCAAACAACAACAATCATGAAACATCAAAATAATATCGCAGCACATCACTCAAAAAACGCTGAGCAAAAATATTTGAAAGATGAGAGCAGTATATTAACTATATGATATATATGCTTCTTATATAAAAAAGTGATACAATTTTTTGAAAACTGACTTTGAAGAAAAGAAGAAGACAAGTCACGTCAAAAAGTCAAAACAGGAGCACCAGTATCAAAAGTTGTTACGCTGGTCATAAAAATGGAAATCGACATGAAACATGGATAACAATTTTTGTACTGCTCTCTGCGTACTTTATGTAAAGCTATATATGTGCTTGTATACATACATTAGGGAAAAACCTGTGTTATGAATTATGTTATTGTTTTAACATTTTAATTGTGTGAGAGATGCTGCAAGAGTTGTAGTTTGTTGGGCTATTACTTAGAACTCTAAGGTGTGTGGGGTGAGAGTAACAGAAGCAAAGAGAAGAGAAGAGAAAAGTAATCTGAATTTTATTACTGGTGTGGGGACTGAACCCGTATAAAATACAGGAGTGTGGTGTGGTATGCTGTGTGTGTTGCATGATCTATTATTATGATTACATGATTAAATTAATGCTAAATATTTGATAAAAAATGCAAGTAATGAAAAAAGAGAGAGAAGATGTTGTTTGATGGGCAAAATAAAGTGCAGTAGCAAATTATACCAGAGGAAAAAGTAGAAAGCTGTTGGAAGAAAAAGTACTGACATTGATGAAGGTTCTAAATAGTTTAGACGATGTATCAAATATTAAGTTTAACTTTAAGCCAGTGTTTAAACGATGCAATATGTAGTATGTAATTTTACCATAAACTACAGTAAAAGCGCAAACATTTTCAAGAAACTTAAAAAACGTTACCATGAAAGCGTTTTCAGTAGCTCAAGTGCAAAATCGATTTGATAAGAATTGCATATTATATTTGTCTGTGTATTACAGCTTTGCAACATTCTATTGATAAATGAGGAGGGCGAAAAATATCCAGATTAAAATTCAGTACGTGTTCAATCCTTGACTTTCCTCTTGGATGGCATTAAAGCCATTGCGTATCAACAAGCTTTTTCCGTTGTTTTATGTACTAGCTATATTAAATAAATTGCTCTAAATCTGATAAGCTGAGAGAGATAAGCATCTGAAAAATGAAGATGATCAACAACAATCATACTTTATGAGCTGGTCCTTTTGTGTTTAAGTTTTTATTACTTGATAGATGAATAGATAAGCGGGGTTTAGTATGTTTATAAATTTGATGGAGAAATAAAGGCAAATGTGTTATTTATTTTTGTGTAGAGATGATGGTTTTTTCTATCTGTGATTTTTATTCAGTTGTTGATTAAAATGAAAGGGGGTAAAAGTGTCGTAGTAAATATTTTAAGAGTGGTTGTTTTGATACAACACGGTTTAGCATTTACATTCTCAATAAGTAATTTTACAGGTAAAACGTTTAGTGTATAAGTCATACATTTATGAACCAAAGAATCTCTTTTGTACTAGTCTCAATTGTAGTGGCAAATGTCTGATTTAAATAAACTGATTTGATTTATGCCACATCCCATCCATACATAATATGTGTTGTGTTCTAACTACGGTTGTTCATAGAATTTACAAGTATGCTAAATACTAAATCAATTTAACTGTAAGTCACACCAAATTTTCCATATTACCAATTTTTCGTAATAAAATGTATAAAAACGCAAAAGTACTTAAAACTGTAAAAATAAACAGATTATGTGTCAAAACTGCGCTGTTTGTTTTCTAGTCTACGCAAATTAGCCCACCTTGTACATTGTTAGTTTTAGAAAAAAGTACAAAAAAATCGCAAAAAACTAATCGTTAGATTATATCACTCACATAAGTTTGTATACCTGAATACATATATATATATAATCTGGTTTGTTTAAAAAATGTAATCACCATTTACGGTTTTCTGTCTCCTACGAAAATTCTCAATAAACTCAAGTTAAAACTTTATTAGAAAATTGTAATCACAGTTATTATTACCTTATTTTTGATTACACATGGAACCTGATCCTTTTGCTCATTGTTGTGCTTTATAAAGTCGCCACACGTTTGCATACCGTGCTTAGTTAAAACCCAAACAACGCAGCCCGAAAAACAGGAATAATTTGCATTAAATTTAATAAGCATCATGGCAACAGAGAGAGCAAACCAATACCAATAATTATTACATTACCATTATCAAAAGATTCAGCTTTTTATGACCATCCATCCAATAAAAAAAGGTTCATACACAAAAAGTCCATATATTTCTAATATCCATAAACACAACCATAATTACTGCAAAGATTTTTCTGCGTCGCCATAAAATACCATCCATCATCGCAAAATCGACAAACACCATTTTTTAAAAGATGAACACGGTAGCTATCTCCTTAAAACTCTGCTTTTGGACCATCCATGCAACATAATCAATACCCTGAAGATATTCCTATCAAAAATATGTTTTACCTGTCCATATTGCTTCTGTACCAAGTTGGTAGTTTCGTGGTAACAGTAGCTTACAAAAGTGGTTTATTATGGAAAACCAAAATTTTTTTGGTGCTCGGGTGTGGTACTCACGCTAATACTTTAGACAACGACGACGAAGAAGAAGCGTGTGGTAAGTGGCAAAAATGTTGGAGAGATGGATTATTATGGATGATCTTGCCAAAAGCAAAATCGCTTTAGTGTATCGCTTTAGTGTGGCGTCAAACAACAAGCCTATTGTATAAGCTACATGACAGCACACACAAAAGTTCTAAGCTCCATTTAAATATTTTTACTACGTTTTAATAAATTCTATTAAACAATGCTGCACCACAGAGCCATACTGAGTGGTCGCTTAACGCTTAGCACGCCACAGTCCAAAGTTTTTTTTTCTGCTGTGGTCAGCAGCAGCAGCACCTTAAAAACCATATATTTTCTTTTTGGTGGTGACGACCCCAGAAAAATACAACGTGGAACAACTTAAGAAGCAAAGACCAGAAGACCAAGTACGCTTGTAAAAACAATCAACGCCACTGTTTCAACCCCATCATCATCTATTCAGAGGAAAACAAGAGCATCTTTTACATAAAACTTGCTGGCTATTGATGGCTTGAGGATGTCCATATACAGGAAAATGTGCATTTTGTGTATTGTCCGTTCACACGAAAACAAAAGACGAGCTCATCATTGCCTTCACCAACTGTTGCGCTTTTGACAGGAAAACCAGATCACAAAATTTTACAACGGGAGGTTTTGCATAAACTTAAAAGACAAACGGATATTTGGCGCTATATGGCTTATAAGTCATATAAAACTGGACTTGTTGTATTGCAGCTAATAAAGCAACTGCCAGTTTTGAATGAAACGTTTTAAACTTTCTTTTAGGGGCATTTTGAAACCCAAATTATGATCTGGTTTACTACACAGAAGCCATTTTAGTTTTTAATAAAGCACAACTTGAAATAATGAAAAGGCATAAAGCATAATTTCTTTGGATTTTACTGTTCATTATCCTATGCAAATGCTGTTCCCTGTTACGGACGTGAGTTGACTGTTGACTTGATTTTCTGTGAGAATCAAAGAGAGAGAGTGCTTCGCTCTTAATATTTTTTTTGTCCAGACCAACAGCTACTGTTTATTGCACTGCAACTAACTACACATTTCATTGTTCAAATTTACAGACAGGTTCAAAAGATGCTTCTGCTTATATGCTCCGCTATCTTTCACCAAAATCAGAAAGGTATTTTAAACAGGTATTTGGTTCTATATGTGTGTACCATACCATATTATTACGGCTAGTGGAAAGGTGATGGCGTACATTATAAAGAAATAAAACATGGTAATCATGTAGTAGAGAGTAAGCTTGCCGAAGTTTCAAATTCATTTCAAATACACCATAATTTAGAATTTTGGCAAACTGACAAAAGATTCGTTAATTTGGTCAAAAACTAACCAATAATCATGTGTCGCATGCCATAGGTCACTCAAGGAACTTTAAAATCCGTCATGACCTTTGACCTTACAGGTCGAATTTAAAAATTCGGGCTTCGTTGTGCACAGGTTCCAGTGACCAGAAACCTTTCTACGTTAACAGAATTCCAAAAAAAATTCACTGGAATAGTGATATGATGTTTACAAAACTTGACCATCGAATAACGGTCAGGCGATTTCGAATTTTGGCAAATTGACAACATATTCGGTAATTTGGTCAAAAACTGACATATAATCATGTGTCTTATGCCATAGGTCATATAAGGAACTTAAAAATCCGCCGTGACCTTTGACCTTAGAGGTCGAATTTTAAAAATCGGGCTCCGTCCTGCACAGGCTCCAGTGACCAGAAACCTTTCTACGTTAACAGAATTCCAAAAAAATTTTACTGGAATAGCGATATGCTGTCCACAAAACTTGACATGCAAATAGCGGTCAGGCGATTTCAAATTTTGGCAAACTGACAAAAGATTCGTTAATTTGGTTAAAAATTAACCAATAATCATGTGTCACATGCCATAGGTCACTTAAGCAACTTAAAAATCCGCCGTGACCTTTGACCTTAGAGGTCGAATTTCAAAAATCGGGCTCCGTCCTGCACAGGTTCCAGTGACCAAAAACCTTTCTACGTTAACAGAATTCCAAAAATGTTTTACTGGACTAGTGATATGCTGTCCACAAAACTTGCATGCGAATAACGCTCAGGCGATTTCGAGTTTTTGAAAACTGACAATTTATTCGTTAATTTGGTCAAAAACTAACCTATAAACATGTGTCACATGCCATAGGTCACTCAAGCAACTTAAAAATCCGTCGTGACCTTTGACCTTAGAGGTCGAGTTTCAAAAATCGGGCTCCGTCCTGCACAGGTTCCAGTGACCAGAAACCTTTGTGCAAAAACGGAAATTGGAAATTCAATATGGTGTTAGAGATATGGCGTTTACAAAAATCGACTCAGGCAAAATTAGTAGTAAGACAAGCTTACTAATAAACTTGTGTAGCTATATAAATATGTATATGTATATTATTTTGATTTTACGTTTGCCACCGCATACATAATAATAATAACATGGAAATTGGAATAATAAAAAAGATATACTTGAAGTTGGTGCTTCCTACGACGACGTCTAAGACGACTCATAGAAAAAGAAGAATCCCATCCCATTAGGAGAATCAACCCTTTTCGTGAACATCATATCGGTAGCCAAGCTTTTTTGCTCTAGATGCTCTGCTTATTCTAGTCTACCTGTCGTAGTATTTTATGGGTTTGTATACATTTATATAAGCTACTTAAAAGGTTGTTGGGATATACAAATATGTGTGTGTGCATAGTGGAGTTATCCTTTTATTGTGATTAAAGACAATATGAAATTGAAAGAAAGAGTGGGACCTAAAAAAGCTGGCTTGATAATGGGTGCTGTTACACGTTGAATCAGGCTTTATGGCAATAGATTTATATTTCAAAGATGTAAAATCTTCAGTTCCAAATTGGTACTTCCAATGAAACATAACATTCCAAAACTACTCTAACTATTATACCAATACGAAATATAAGTCATTTCAAACCTATTGTACCATTTAACCAAAATTTTCTTAATTCAGCCAGAATTGGCGTATAAATTTAGCAGTTTTGAAATATCCAAAATTTGTATAAAATTGTCAAAGTTTTAAAAATTTCTTAATAATTTCTAAAAGTTTTTTCAACCCCGTCTCCCTCATCTCAAATGAAATGCATAACAACCCACTACGTAATCCTCTATCAAAATATGCGTAATGAACAAAAACAGGTAGTTTTCCCTAGCTCCTTTTGCTCTCCGTCCAAAACCCCTTTTCTTTTTCTTTACGTAATCTATCCCTCACTTGACTTTTTCTTACAAACTAACAATAATAATAAAAGCAGAGCAATCTTCTATCTAACCAACTTATATATCTATCTTTGCATTGCATTGTTGTTGTACAACAAGGGGTAAACACACATTCAAATACAAAACTTAAACAGGAGCATACTCTTTACTCTTTTATAAAACCTCCTACGGCATTTTAAGCTGCACACACCACCACCACCACCAGATCCAGTAGCCAGTTTTTAAAAGCATGATGATACATACTACTTTACTTACTGCTTATGAAGATCATCACAATATACATTTGACAGGTAGGTATCATCAACGTACGAGCTAGTAGACTTCTTACTCACTCCAGTGAACAACACTTGTTCACTTTTTTAATAATATTTCAACTGAACTATATTACTCACCCATGCCAAGCTAGGCATGCCATAGAGTCACGCAGCATTTCCATAGATCTTACCTATGGGCTCTCTACCTACCTGTAATCAAGTATTGTGTGGTGCTGGTGGTGTGTCTGTTGCACATCTAAAATGCATGAAGATGATACCTATGGTCCAGCAGCATAAGAAGAAGAAAAGGTGATCTCGTGTGCAAGTCAGTAAAAAATAGAGAAGGGATCCCTTTGTTTGTCGCTTCACGCGTATTATTACGTCTTAGCGTGTCCAGAAGTCAACAAGTCAAGGAGGAAAACGTGAGCAGGGAATTTCCCATTGAGGAATGATACACCGAAAAAATAGAACTAGCTATCAACAAGTTTTGACAACGTTTTTGTATACCTGCTCAATTGAATAAAATTGTACTTGTGCATTGTGACAACTATCAAAACATTATTTATTTGAATTGTTTTAATATTTTGGATAAAGTTTATAAACATTGTTGGATTTTATAAAGCAAAAACGAGCTTATTTTGTAAGAGTTTCAACGAGTCTCAGACTGCCCCAAACCTACCTGTCAAATTTGTTTACACGTTTTTATACACAAACTACTTGGTTCTGTACACGTGAAATGTTACTAAGGTTATGTATTAAATTACATAATACCTTAAAGTGTGAATGACATGTCCTTACGCGTTGTTTAATTGTGACAAAAAGGTTAACACTCGTTAAAACAACAGTTTTTCATTGAATCAAAAATTAACTTTAAAGTTGAATAGACTTGAGCAATTGTGCATTGACCTACACAGCGAATGAAAGGAAACCGAAAGAATCGTATCTCGCCAAACATAATGCAAGTTCTTGGAAATCCAAATTCCGCAAAGTGACAAGAGTGACAATAAGAGTTTGAATTGCAATATGAATTTATTTGACAAGTGAAACCCAAATAATTTCTCTACGTTTAAATTACATAACAATTTTAAAGGAACATTTTTGGTGTAAAACCGATCTAGAAACTTTTTCAAAATGTATTCCAGTCGGAGAAAGTTGCGTAGTAGGAGTCCCTCCACAACCTCGTCCTTATCTCCTCCTTCCTCCCTAAGCTCGTCGCATCACGGGGATCCCTCCCTAGAAACATTTGTCCTAATTCCCGAACAACTTTCCCTAAGCCTCACCTCTGACAGTTTAACTGTCGTTAGCAACTGCCCAATAAACAGAGGCTTTCGCTTTTCCCCCTTTCAAGGCACATTGCGCACAGACGACAAACTGAGTTTAGCTCTTGAGCGTGGAAAGTCCGACAAGTATTACTATTGGAGTGGAGGGTTTCGAGCTCAAAGTTGGGTTCGCTTTTTGCGCCAAAGCAGTGTTATGGGTCAGGATGTAAATCTTATGGAAGTGATTACCACCAGTGGTCAAATCATGTACGAGGTTAGGAAACCTTTGGATGTTAATGATGAGTTGGTGGTGTACTCACCGGATAGCAGTCCGGCGAATTTGGCAAAGGCCATTAAAGAAGCCATTTTCGAGCAGGCCATGCGCTCGCTTATGCTCGAAGTGCCGCTGGATCTCAGCACAAGTGTTTTTCAAAAGATGGTAAGTTTCAAAATAAAAAATTCCCTAAAAATCCTATTTTGTATTTATTTTCTGAGAAACAATTCATTAAGTAAATTTTTCTTTAAAACAGCCAAATAGTTCGGATGGCGAGTCAGACGAGTGTTCAGTTTCCCCACCTATCAGCATCGTAACAACCATTGCCAAAGCCAAGAGATCCCGATCTCTGCTCCCGTGTTCCGTTTGTGCCAAAGCGTTTGACAGGCCGAGTCTCTTAAAACGACACATGAGAACGCACACAGGTTCGTACCATTTTTCCTAAAACTTGCCAAATTTCACAAAAGTCCAGCATTTTAAAAACCCATTTCAATTTCCTTTTCAGGTGAAAAGCCTCACGCTTGCGACGTCTGCGGCAAGGCCTTTTCCACTTCCTCGTCGCTAAACACACATCGCCGCATTCACTCTGGAGAAAAGCCCCATGAGTGTCCCACGTGTGGAAAGCGATTCACAGGTAAAGTCAAAGCCAACCCTTCATTCTATTCACTTCTCTTTCTAAAAAAAGATGAATGAGCTGCTTATTCTCTTGTAGTTTGTAGTAGTAGCAATACTGATTGTTATACTCTCTTGAGCCCTATCCCATTTTCACAGTTCATTTATCAAGTCAACACACAACATGCTTTATCTATTCTCTCTAAAAAACTACCTTTTTTCTCTAAAGCTATTCAACCGTGTAAATATCTGTTTTCCCACACAATAATAAACACAACAATAGTGTCCCTTTTTTAAAGTTGTCTGGCTAACAGTTTTTTTGTACAAAGCCAATTATAACCAGATCTATCTTTTTTTTTACTGGAAAACTTGTCTTTCCTAATGACCTTGCTGATAGTGATCCTTTAGCGGTGTGCGTATAGTTTAAAGCATACCCTTTTCGTGTCCCTTAAAAGAGAAAATATATAGCTCATTAAAAAAGTCAACAAGACGTGTTCTCTACATGTCAATTAAAAACGGTCACTGGTTTCATTATTCTGTTTTTTGTTCTTACAAAATTTTAGCCTCCAGTAATCTGTACTATCATCGGATGACACATGTGAAGGTAAGCCTTAAAATTTTATTTTACTTCCTGAAACATTTTAAAGATAGAAGTTCAAGTCATTGCACAAGATCATATGTACTATTGCTGTTGTGTAAAAGACAACACCATAAAGTCAACTGGAAGCTAGTAATAATTTTCAAAAAATCTCACTTTTTTTTTACTGGGTACGGCTTCTCGTTTCAACTTGTCACATGAACATTAATCTCCCGCTGGGAGGGTTGTCGGAAGAAAGCGGAATATTTCACGCTGAGATTTGCTTTTTTTGCTAGACTGACCACTCAAAAAGAACATTGTTTTCACCCCATGACATCTTATAGAGCGTGAGAGAGAGATGCAGCGTGACATCTGCAGAGCAGTTTGGCATTTTAGCATTTTTACCAATCCAGTTTTTATATTTTACACGCAAACTTTAGTAAAAAATTGGTTTATCAGGTGTTAACCCAAAAAAATCAAAATAAGAACTTAATTATTTCAAATTTACAATATTTTTTATAAATCATTTAATTGAACAAATGCTTTTTATTGATAAAGCCAAAATAGTTCGTTTTGTTTGCGCTTCGTGTATCATATCGGGATTTACGGCTTTAAGGGTTCTAATTATTACCTTGGCCAAAAGTATTAAGTATCATTAGGCTTTTACGTTTCTCTTTCTGCTTTAATAATCCTTCTAAATATTTTGCTTCTGGTAAAGTGTTAATTATATTTAGCCCGGTGATAACATCATTAAAGAAACCTGATTACTAAATCTAATTTTCCGGATTTTGAAACGGATTTTTATACCATAAGCTTTATAATTGTTTACTGGTAGTTCACCCGGTGGCATGCAACTGCAAATGCAACAAAATAAAATAAACCCGGTAGGTAGGTATTAATTTTTTTCTCGGTTAATTCCACCATTTACATTCCTCTCGCCTGATTTTTATGTCTCTGTTTTTGATTATATCTTATTTTTTCTCTTTAGCAATCATTATCTCAACTAAAGATTTTTGCCTAAAGCTTGAAGGCTAGATTTTTAAATAGAAAAATCTGAAATTGTTCACCCTGCCAAGAGCATCATCATACCAAATACCAGAATTGTTTCAAATTTGAAGAGTAAAATTTACAATAATTACTAGTCTAGCACACAATATATATTTTTCAAGAAGAAGAAATGAGTATGCCACCACCAGAACCACACAGACTAATCTTCAGGGCTTTTTTCTCTGTTAAAATGATAATCGTTTTTAGAATTTTTCTATTTAATTTCATTCTACTAAATTACCACAACAGTCCAGTTTTTCTCGGGCTACCTGTATCATCCTTTTTTCAGCAGATTCTCACAAAAAAAACGCATGAACTTTTGGGTAATGTGTTGCACCAAATGTTTTTCTGTAAAATATTGCATGCAAGCCAACATTTTTCCTTGCCAGTGGCAAACCAAGTCTGTCTCCGGTAAACAGGAAAAAAGGATGAATTTTTGTTTGGGAAGCGTTCATAATGTCCGTTTACTCAGTAATATCAATTATTTAGCTAAATTAAATCGTTTATACTACTTTGTTCACAGGAACGGCACCTAATTCTCTGCACACACGTAAAGGTGCCATATCTTTTACCATCTATTACTTATCATTCCTCTTTTATTGCATTAATCTATATTATTAGCCGCTTCATCTTCTAAGAAAGCCTTTTGGCAAAACCAACCACAATCTATTTTTTTGCTCACATAGACGTCGTCGTCACAGCAGATGGGCAAACCACTAGTTTGTTCCTTTTTTCATTTAAAACAAAACTGAGAAGAAAACAAAGGCCCATATAGCAAACATTTTTTTCTGAAGACGACTCACTTCACAAAAATGATAATTATTGACATAACCAAAGCAGCCATAATTCCGCTTACCTTTCTCATTTACACCGTAAAAGAATTGTTTACCCGTGTGTTTTACAACAATCAATTTCTTATTGTTATGTTTTCATTGTTGTTGTTGGTCTTGCTAAAGCTTGTTTTCTTTTTGAAAAAATATATATTTTACTTCTTAAATGTTTGGTGTGTAGCATATTGGCAATATACAGATCTGGTTTTAACACTTTATCCTTTTATTTTTCTTGGGAAGTTGTTCCGGACAAGCTTGTGTGCTTATGTGCAAAAAATGAAAATGATATAACAAGCCATAAAACTCTTGCTTATTTGAGTACCTACCCGTGTTATTGTTCTAGGTACCTATTACACAATTACCCAGTCCACTTTTCTGATAAAAAGATGGTAAACTTTTTTCTCTGGAATTCTCACACTGACCAGTGCCCTGACTAAGTAGTGCAATTTTAAATATTTTAGAGTACCATATTCCCATAATGCGCTGCTGATGTTTAGGTACAAAAAAACCTGCCCACACTCTAACAAATTTTTCAGAAAAGCTATATAATAATAAGTTTCCGGTTTTTTACAGAAATATTTGCTTAAACTAAACATCAGAAAAATTATACAAAATTTCTACTTTTAAAATAGCCTTTTCTGTATTAAAGGATTATAGTAATTTTTATAATTTCAAACACAGATTATCCAACAATTTTTTATTACTTTGTGTACAACTGAGTAAAGAGGAAAAAACAACAAAAACGGATGTAAAACTGGTGGTTGGCACTTACTCGCTCTGTGGTAGTTTTTATTCACACCCGAGTTACCATCATCATTAATTTTACAGCTTCTTATTTCGTTCTGTACACAACTCATCAATCCTCTACTCATCAAATTTCCAGTCTGTTTGCACACAATGCGTCACTACTCACTACTACATACTAGTTTTTATTTTGTAGTAGTGCCTTACCGAATAATTTTTCTTGGTATTATCAAACTTCTCAAATGGTTTTTATACATAAGTACTAGTTAACCAACTGCATTGTTGTTGTTTGTTAAAAAATTTTCATTGTTATCTCTCGCAACATTGTGTTCAAGCACCTAGGAACAAGCCTGTTTTACACGAAACATAAGAGTAGTAGTATCTAATGTCTCTGTAAAGCTATATCTCTCTCTGCTTTTTAGTAAATTTTTACAATGACGCAATATCATGTTCTCTGAAACATTTGAAAAAGTTAACCAGAAATCCGAGAATCTCTTGAGAACCAAAAAGATTTCATCAGCATCTTATTTTTTTCCTTAAAGATTAATTAACAAGATGGTCATTCTATCTCCAGCATATATACAAGTGACCAGTCCAGTTTTTCATTTCCTTTACGCCGGTAGTGTTCCCCATCCAATATATAAAAAACTGGCTTTTTCCTTACAAAACAGCTTAGCAAGCAGCGGATATGCCCAATGTTACGTAACGTTTTTTATATTGCACGTTTATATATATTTATTTCATAAGACACCCTAGCCAATATACCTTATCCTGTCCACTGATAAGCATTTTTTTAACCAGAGCAAAACCTCTGTGGGATGTTTGAGCACCTTATGGTAACTTTGAAACTTTGAAGTTTTTGAACTTTTTTTTTCGCATCAGCCCATTAGTATGCAAGTAGTGGTTTGATCATTATTATCTTGTAAAGCGCCTTATTACTCGTCTTCTGCTTGAACAAACGGCATATAACACAAAAAAGGTCCAAAAACTGAAGAAGCATTGCAGTAGTCAAGTCAAAAGGGGGAAGTTGTGTATATGACCAAGCGCAGTATATATATTTTCTTCTGAGCTGATAACAATCAGAGCCTTGAGGGTAAACTAAAACGACGGACAGACAGGAGCAGAGCATTATACAGAAGAAAAAACCGGTACGCTAATAATCCATCAAAAAAGAGTTTTTTTCTGCTTCTAAAGAGACTTCTTGCTTGCATGTTTAGTTTACAGAGAGAGATGCATAAACTTTCTGGCAATATAATTATTTCTAATAAATAATATCATCTTTTATAGGAAAACTATAATAATAATCAGTTATAAAAGGTTTACCACAAAAAACTGAGAGAAGAAGAAGGAGCGAGTATGCTTCCTAGAGACGTCGTTTGAATATTTTAGATAGAACCCAGAGCACAGTTCCATCTGTTACCTGTTGAACTCTCTGGTTGGCATTTTACCCTTAATCTAGTTTTCTGGCAGAAGAAGAGGCAGGCAAGAAGGAACAACAATAAAAAATGCATAATTGTTAGGAATAAAGATCCAGACAAGCTACTGGTGTATAGGTTTAGTAAAGTTGCTGCTTGAAACGCTATTAACTTTGCATGATTAAAAGCGGTACTACGTGACCTTTTTACTTTGCCTGAGAAAGGGTACCTTTTTATTCAAATTATATGACATGTGCGGGCTTTGAATAAAAATGCTGGAAACTTACAATTAGAAACAAGGCTATTAATAGAAAATGATCAAATTTAGCTTTAAATGTTTTTGCATAAATTTGTTTGAAATTTAAATTTACTTCTGTGTAGCCTTCCAAGTACATTAAACATTCCGTATAGCACCTAAGAGCAAACATGCAACAGGCTGTTAACTCTACAATTACCAGTAAATTTTGTCTTCAGATACTATACAACCTTGCTACCTTATCTGAATACTAAGTAGATTTGCATTCGTAGTAGATGTGTAGTAGCTAGGAGAAAACACGTAATAATTTCGTAGTACCTGAGACACAAAAAAAATCTTCCTAAGAAAAATAGAAATGACTGTGTTTTCCCTTTTTTATTGTTTATCACTGTGTGTTGTTGTGGTTGTGCCAGGTTTATGTTGGCAGCGTGCATGCACCACGCTAATAAACGTGTATTCCTAATGTGCTTGGCTTGCTGCTTGACATTCACTATTATTTTTCTGGGTAAATATGGGAAAATATATAAAGCATAAAGCCACAGCCACAAATCATACTCATTCAAAAAAGCTGTTCTTTCTCAAGAAAGAACCAGAATGGGCATGTAAATTGTAGATATTTCCTTCTGTAAAAATTATGATTAAGTTTGAACCCAGAGAAAATATCATGTAATCATGCAAAGCAGCAACAGAGCAAAGTATTTTTTCAAATGAAACATGGTCGCCCACAAGAATACAAAATAGATCACCGGTGAACGCTCTCTCAAGGACCACCGAAAAACATGGACAGTGCTAAATTGCCTGGTTCTCTTGGTTTCTCTACCTACCTGCTTTGGTACTCTACTTGACTGTTAAAGAGAGAGAGAAAGGTGATCATTCTTCAACGCCAAAGAAAGAAATTGTATCAAAAAGACAGCCGTCAAGTTAGAAGAGATGGAAATATTTTTGTCCAATTATATATTTTTTTCGTTTCTAAAGTGTCCTGTATCATTTTCTCATGTTGTGCTCTGGTTTGTTCCTTACCAGAAGACTGACGCCAATATATATGTGATGTTTGTTGATCTTGAGAACAGAAATTGAGAGACGGCTGAGATAACAAACCTGAGAACAGACTTAATAAGATAGTCTATCTTTTTGAAAGAAAGAGAGTAGCTTTTTCAGTTTGGTGATCCGGATTGACTGCTTTTTCCTTCTGAATTTGTTACCTGTTTCTTAAAGAGAGAGAGAGATACGCTGCTTGTGTGAATAATATTATTATTACCTTATTCCGTATTCTAGGGGCACTTTCAGGAAGACATTTAGACCGAAAAACAGGAATGCCATCAGAGCATGTCTCTTTTAGAGATTGTTTGGTGCTTAGAGGAAAAAGTGAAAATGGTAGAGCTACTACAGTACAGTAGCTGTAAAAAGCCATAGAATAAAAATGTGGACAATGAAATATATTGAGAAATAAAAATAATGTGTTGTTTGGCTGATAATGGCAAACAATTGAGATTATTTTGTAATCATAAGGTATCAGTACTTGACGAGATTGTTTGGCTGGTTATTTTTGGTAGGTTGATCCTGGGAAATGTCTTGAGAAAAAAAATTTAGAATAGAAGATCATAAAATTGAACTGAATCTGCAGGTCAAAACAAATCTTAAGAGCGACTTTGACAAATTTTTAGTTTGAAGCAAAACAATCAAAATCAATGTGAAATCAAACCCTGAGATGTTAACTGACACCTTAAAACCCCAGAGAAAGCGATAAGAATCAAAATAAGATGCATTCAAAATGAAACACAATATCTGCTTGTAAGTTTGACATTTACGACCTAAAAACCAGTGCAATTTTTAATAGTTTTTGAAGGCTAATTTTAATGCACCCTGCAAACATTTTCAAACTGTCATGTTTCTAACCGCTTTAAAATCTGTCTAAATATAAATTGACAGGTGGTGCACATCAGACAACAACGTACCTTATGGGTGAACCTACATCATAGAGTTAATTTTATGCAAATAAGCTTTGTTCTAAAGATTCTGTAAAAGTTGTATGCATTTTTCTGCGGGCAGCTATTACTTGGATCTCTACTTTATATGCAGGTGTATTTCTAAAACAATTTTCGAATAAAACGCAGCAAAATTAATTATAAGGGAGCAGGTTGAAACTTTTGTGATATAGTGGTTATGCTTGTGGTGGTGAATGCATTTAAAATCATTAATTTACTCCTTCAAGTCACAGAAGAGAAAGAAGTTGTTGCTCTTAGAGCTATTTTGGTAGCATTTCTTTTAAAAACTGGTAGCTGGCTACCGGCAACACACAAAAATAAGGACGATACTGTTGCAGTGACTTGATTACCATTTTGACGGTATCATAATAATCAGTTGCACTGCTTGCTTTATTGGTGTGTGCTTCTACGCATATTGAAATATATATTTTGAGAGAAAAAATGCATACCAAGTCGGTTTTGTTCTATTATATAATTATTAAATTGCCTTAAGAGCATATAGCATCAAGATTTAGAACGTAGTGTCGTATAATATAAAAGGGTTTCAATATGCGGCATTTTCCACAGAAAACAAAAAAAGTTAAGATACTCTCTTGCTCTTTTTTATCTATCTATATCTAAGTGTATTTCAGCTTTTCGTGTTTTTAATTTTCCAGTTTTTCATTCCAGTTTTTTAAGATGCTCGCGTTTTAGGCAACTTAGTGCTTCCAGTTTTCAGCTTACTGTTCAAGATTTTTTTACAAGAGACAAACAAGTGTATAGAGTGGTTCGAAAATAACGTCAGGTAGCTTACCAATAATACATGCCTCGCCCAAAAAGCGTATAGCATATATATATAGGCGGTATACCTGAAAGGGTTTCTCTTTGGACTGATTTAAGAAATCAAAGCACATCCAGTCAATTCATAGCACGATATACTCAAAAGTTTGAAAAAATGCATCTTTTAACCTTTAACAAACAACTTTACTAGTTTTTTATATGATATTATTGGAATTGTTCTTAAACCAGAAAAAAGGTATTGCTTTTGGTACTACCAAAGAATTTATTACAATACTTGAACACGATAAAACGAGAGTGCGAGAAAATGTTTTTTCAGACAGAAAATGGTAACTATTAAAAAGAGAACAAGTTACAAGATGGTTGCTACTTTACTGCTTCTGTTTTGAAAAAACGTTCATTTCGTGTTCTTGTTCACTTTGTTTCGTGATCTGTTAGTCAGTCAGTACGAGATGAAAATTTATACAAGCTTAGTTTTTCCATGTTATTAGAACAATATATAGAAAGGGTTAAATGGGTTTATATAACTTTGTAAACTTGAATATATTGGTAAAATTATAAACGCTTTTATCATCAGAAGAAGAAAAACCTCACCGATGATAATAATAATGTCCTAAGGGTCCATTCATAATACTGTAGTTTGAGCATCCATCTATGTAAATTTCTCTGAAAGAATACGTTTTTTATTATATGCCACAAGTTTTCTCAAGAAAAATTGAACACGATCCTTTTTCTCTTCTCACAGCAAAAAAACTGGCAGTGCTACTGTTACTCTTGTTTTGATTTCGTCTGAATCAAAAAGCATCGCTCCAAGGGTCAAATCCAGAAGCTTGAAAATGCTCCTTATTAATTACAGCAACGATCATCCCGATGATGATTATGATGACGGGTCATCATCATCATGATTCAAAAATGATTTTTTTTATATTCTCGGTGATTATATTGGATTGAACAAGTTTAGAAAGAAAATGGAATAAATTATTGGAGCAGTGTATAGAGTTGAAAGATGAAGCTTTTAAAAGCGAAAATAAATAGTAAAGCAAACTGCTACTGTACTTAACTTATAGAAACGGAGAGATATATTGAGCCAGATTGCTCTACAAATGTTTGCTTGAGTTTAATTTGAAACGATTCAAATTTCAACCAGTTTTATAATCATTACGTAATACAATCATAAGATATTGCAAAGGTTTTATACACTTCATTGGTTTTTATTTCAAACAGATAAGAAGTTCAAATAAACACCGGTGAAAATTGGTTTTCTTGAGAGCAAGTTGATTCAAACAACGTGCAATTTATTTCTAGGGTTTTCTATTCCACGGAATAAAAAATCAGACGCAGACGATTACCAGGTCTCTAATGTTTAGGTATACATTGGTCATTACTGTTTTATTCTTGAAAAAGGTTCAAAATATAAGTTTCAAATCTTCTAGAGAACAGGAAAAGGCGATGTAGCAAGTTTATTATTTTAAAAAATATATAATTACTCTATGATTATTTTTACTCTATGGTTTTGCTCTTTGAATGACTTTTTATTATGTGACGATTGAGTGAGTTTTGGTCTCTATGGAAAACTTTTAAAAGAGTGGATTCACTTTACAGATAATTTATGCGTACAGCGTATTCTGATAGGTGGGGTAAATACAGGAATTACGATTTATTTGATGCTTATCGCTAATATTCAGACAATCGTAAAAATCACCTGGGTAATCACCAGGTAATCTTTAAAGCGCAATACAATAGCTTATTCATTAAATTTAAAAAATACGACTATTAAATTCAAACCAATGTAGTGCACTGGTCTAACCACAAAAAGAAGTAATTCTTTTTAAAAATCGGTTTTTGCTATTGTGTCTACGCACTATAACAGCAATTAAGTTTTCAATGAAGTAAAAGGTGTTTAGCTCTTGACAGCCAGAAGTAAAAAAACAAGTTTAAAAAACAAAAACGGTAGAACTATCCGTGCGAAATTTTGATCTGATAAGATTTTTATTTCATTTTACGAACAAAGAAGCTAATGAAATGATCTTCATTTCCTTTTGTTGTTTATTTGGTTTTTTGACGGCCTTTTCCAGATCAGTTGTTTAAATGATATAACTGAAGCACGTTTTCCTTTAATGTTTTGAGTAAAAAATTGCGTAAGATTTCTCTCATTCGGGTTATCAATAGTACCTATTAATTTCACCTGATAAGCTACCACTCAATTTCAGGAGGTATCTATGCGTTATCCTATAGAGTGCTTGTCTGTCAGTCATTCTGTAAATTTAATTAAATAAATCAAATTCCGGCCTTACATCAAAACCTCGTTAGATTGCCATGCAAAATGCAAATTTTCCTTTTAGTCTTGTACCTTCCGGCACTAGCTGTGTTTTTCTAATGAAAATATAAAATGTTATCAGTTTTGAACCAGTTTTGTAAAATTACAAGAACTATATGCAAAAATATCAACAACTTTTGTTGTTTTCTTTTATTTGTTAACCTAAGATAAGTTCATGTTTTCTTCTAACTAAAAACCAGTAAGTTTTAGTTTTGGCATCAAGAGCAATTTTTTATGCGTTAATAAACGTCGGATGTACATTACTCTAAACATGCACCAAGCAGAGTAGTTATTTTTCTCAACTCCCCCGCACTCTCAAACCCAAGTATTTTCTCAACCTTTCTGTTGTTTTCCTTTTTAAAGTTGTCTTCGTGGGTTTAATTATAGTGAGGAGTACGCTAGTAGTAAAAAAATTGTAAAGGTAGATACTCAAATTACTGCTTCCACTTTTTCCATAAAATTTTCTGCTTTTTACATGACTGCTCCACTGGGTTGACTACCTCCCTGACTAGAAGCATCCTAGACTGTTTTATTTACATGTGTCAGTGCGTTGTTGAAAATGCCTGTTGCTTTTTCATACGTATCCTACTGCAATTAGCAATATGCGTTAACGAAGTATATGAAATTTTAATAATTAGTAATTTTGAAATCTGACTGTACTAATTTCAATATTTTTAATGTGAAATACCAAAAATCTTTTTATGCTTAAAACAAAAGAGTTTTTTTCTTTAACATTTTTCTGTCCTAATTTAAAACAATCAACCACCATTTTCCAGTAAAACCCCTTTTTCAATTCTAGCGTGTGTGCTTTAATGGACTACCATCATCCTGTTAAATTTTTTGTCTTAAGAGAAGAGCTAACTTCCGGTTGTAACGTTTTATCCCCAAAAAGAAAACCGTTAACCTGAGCTCATTAAGAATATTTCCCCCTCCATTGATCGTCATTAAAAAGCAACAAGAAAGCGATCCAAAAGATTATCCGACTGTCAAACTATTTCTTGGTGGTTTTTCTGGATTTGGGGAATAAGGTGGCTGTAAAAATTTCCTGACTCACACCACCCATATGCTTCCTTTTTTCTAGTAGCTTTACCAAAGACAAAGTAGAGTGTTGAACTACATGACACATCCCATTCAAAACTTTGACGGATAGAGCACCTCCAAGAAAAAGGCAGACGATTTTCATCTTGTTTTCTTTGGCGGATATGATACTTTTTCCACTTTACAATTCACCCTTTCCTCTCTTTTTCACCTGGTAGAGTATCCTAAGAGAACAATATCATAACACACTATCACGCTCATCCTTGTCACGTAACAAGCACCATCGATATCCTACCAACCGCACTTATTCATTCTTACATTTTTTAAGTAAAAGCCTGTATCTAAGGGCTGCTAACAATTTTTATCGCTCCATCCTTCCGCTTCTTGCTCAAACGGCTGCCAGCAAACTGCCAAACCACACCGCCGCACGTTTTATTGTGGCCAATATAATCCCTTGTAAAAGCGCTTCGACGCAGTAAGTCACGAATCAGCAATCAACTTTAACGGAAAAAGTTTTTAGGGTGCTTAAAAATAACCAGAAAAACGTTTGGAAGGTTTTCGTGCAAAAATTGCTCGGTAAAGTTTAAGGTGCAGTACCAATCCTTAGTACCATATGTCGTGTGTCTAGTTCTTGTAGATCCCTACTTTTCTTACATTTTCTTATCATTATCCAATTCCGGCCAATTTCCAGCAATAAAACTCTTTTTGTCTGGAAATTATTACACATCCTAATTCCAATATTTCAAACCTTTCATACAATTAAGCTTTTTTGTGTGTAGATTTCCGTGTTTTACAGTTTCTAGCTTTTACTCTCTTTGTTTCAACATTAACGCATTTCCAAAAACGCTGTATCAGTCCATTTGATCTCCCAGTTTTTTTTGTTCAAGAAGCCCTTTTATAACCTATCATAATCGTCAAAAATATCATCATCACTTCATACATTACATTTCCGTGTCAGCAGGAGGTAGTCGTCAGTCAGTCAGTGAGCTTGGCAGTGGGCCATTTTCTCTCCAGAAAAAGAGAGTAAAAAATGGTAAAGCACTCAAAAAACCTACACTATTTCCATTTAAACTTTTTTCTTTCCTTTTTGATTCACTAAATTTCTTTCTGAAAAAAAGTAATCCATATAAACTTTTATTGCCTTGTCAAAAACTGAGTCTCCCTCGTTCCCTTAAGGAAAATCAAGATTTTTTCTAAAAGATAATACTCTTCTTTCTTTTTGTGAATGCATATCAATCTTGTACACTACTTGATCTTTATACCTGATCTCGTTTCTATTCTCCTCAAGCTCCGGTTTAATTCCGATTATCATATCATTTATTTCTTTATCTGGCTACTAGTAAGACACATCAAACATCCATATCATCCATCTTCTAACAATATACATACATTTTTATTACTTATATACTTGTATGTGCGTGGAAACTCTCTTTTTAAAAAAAGCTGCCCTTTTCACTTGACTTCTTATACAAAAAACAATAATCCATCTTGATCTAGTTACCTAAGCTTTATACTTATCGAAATAAAAACTCGCGCTCTATTCCTTTCTGGAAAACACGAAGTTTCTCTAAAACTCAAATAAAAATCGTGTACTCTCAAATAAGTCGTTTTCCCAGTTTTCAAATGGAATCATATTCTAAAATGCAATATGGCTGATGAGCACACATCTAACTTTATAGCTTTTTCCTTACATGCAAGCAAGAAAGTATAAAGTGATGTAAAGTGTGTAAGACTGTTGCCGGTTTACCGGATTTTTCCTCAGCAACAGCTTTTATTATAGCGCCTACTGCTGTGCAAACCGTATTATGAGTACGTTCTAAAGGTCGTCACGCTTTCAAATGCTGAAATATTGTGTTTATATTCTTAAACATATTGCTTATCTTACAAAATTTGAAATGCGGCTATTTAAGAAGCCAACTTGTGCATATATTAAAATGCAGAAAGGAAAACAAGTTCACCACCACAGAAGCAAGTATGATTATTGTTATTCCGCAGCAGCAGCAGCATCATCATCCACAAAAATCCAAACGACTTTTGCCTAAGCTCAAGCCCCAAACGAAAAACGATATAGGGCTCCAATTAAGAACCGTCCGTGAAACGCGAGCTGCATCAACAATTAGGCCAATTTAATTGTATCGCTCAAGAAAAAGTCTCTCACACACACGGGCAGTGCATCAAGCAGCTTGAGATATGAAGAAAAAGATATATAAAAAAGTTGTCTTTTTTAAAAAGCTCACCCGAGAGAGAAACAGAAAGGACAAGAAAGCAAGATGGTCATCGTTCTTTCTGTTAATATATTTCAAGCTGCTGCTGCTTCTAAATTCTACTCTTGCGCATGATAATGTTACGTGTTCATTTACCGGTACTGGTCACTGAGCAATAACTTTTTTGGACCTGGTGGCTCTCTGGCTACTGAACTGTAAGAGAACGGACGTTGGACGTGTTTTTATAAGGCTATTAAGCCTTTATCGATACCAAAACGATAAAAAAATCTTCTACGCGTAAAATGTACAACAGTGATGACTATGACCACTCTGTCAAAAATGAAAAAGAACAGAGAAGAAAAAAATATTTAGAATAATTTGGTAATAAAAAGTAAATGTATTTCTGCTGTTGTGTTGCTGCTACTACTGAAGCTGCTTCTTCTTGAGAAATAAAATGAGTTTGCGTACTGTCATTGGACAATTTATCTCCAGGTACTTGCAAATGGTCATTGAGTCATTGTATTTAAAATGCATGCACATTTATTTATGCGGTGTCAAAAGTTCTGGTGTGGTTGCAGTGAACATGAAAGAAAATTGATGGAACCACTTTATATGTTAGATGTCTTTGGTGAAATAGCCACTGAAGAAGCCCAGAGTTCAAAACATGGGCGGGGTTCAAACCAAAAAAGTTTGGAGAGGGTAGAGCACACCATACCAAAGTTTACAAATTCAGTGACAACTTGAAAATTTCATACAAGCCAATAATCGCTTTATTGAATTTTACAGAAGTTTTTTAAACCGAATCTTTAGCCAAATTGTTTAAAATCTTCTTTTGGTAAATTACGGTAAAATTAAGGTGGCCTTGTAATTGCCAAAATATCTGTCTAAACAATTATGCATCCCAAACTGACGATCTACCACGAACAAATTCACGGCTTACCATTTAAAAATGGTTTATGGCGTGTTATTCCCACAAACACAAGATAGGTGTCCATTTCATCATTTTTGGCTTATTAAATCATCATCATTTTTACCCAAAACTTTTTTTTCATAATTACTTTCTAGCTACCTGTTTCTTCTAGTCATAATAGTAATAATTCGCCAGTTTGTACACATTTTGGTCAGAAAAGTCACGAACACGAAGTTTTTTCTTTGAAAAAAGTTGTTCTTTATTGTAAAGCTTACGGGAAAAAACGTTCAAACATGTGGCGATTTTTTTTCGGTTTGGCGAACCAGTTAGTTTTCTTTTTCTGCCACACAGCCACATTTCAAATGAAAAATTACATGTAATAAAGCATCACGATTTGCTGAAAAAAATTTCAAACAAATTGTTTTAAACTCTTAAAGGTAAATAATACGCGTGAGAGCAAAACTTAAAAAATCTTAAAGGGTAAAGCATTTTCCTAACTTGAAATTGAAACGGACACATGGTGGACATCCTACCAAAGTTAGATTGACACAAAGCAAAAGTTTATATTGCTTCCGAGTTACTCAAGCTCATTAATAATTAGCTAAAAGCCTGAAAATATTTAATATATAAAATATTATGCATACTCCCAGCGGTTTTTACTACTACATTGTTTGTGAAAACTACTACACTAACGTATTTCCCATAAAATAAATTTCCGTTCTTGTAAATCCAAAACTTGTCTCACATTTCGGTTTACACTTTTTATAATGTGGCGTGGATTGATTTGACTACTGAGCAAAATTTGATGTGGACAGATGTTCTTGACTTTATAACTTCCCCTGAAAATTTATTGGTAGCTAGAACCCAAAGGCTGCACACAAAGTCGTAAACCTATCAATCTCTTTTTTCTCTTGGGTTATGCAAATGACCATCTCTCTACTCAAGTCAAGTGAGTGACGGTGATCTTCAGTGTCACCGAAAACAACACATTTTTTACTATTCTTCTTCTAGTGTAATCTGTAGTACGTATCACCTTTAGTGGTGGTGGTTACTGGTCACCACATGGGTTCCCCACTCACTCTACAGCTACCACACTTGACCACTTTTCATTTTCAATTTGGATCTTGTCTTCTTGTGTAAAATTTTCAATGCACCAGTGAGCAATCTAAAAAGACAAAAAAAAATTATTTGAGCTCGTTAAATCTATTCGTGCAAATATACCTACCATAGTTCTTTCTCTCTGATTTACGGGCTGATAGGAAACAAGTCTTTTTCAACTTAGCTAACTACTCATGAGTGAGTAAAACTGGTCACTGGTCACATTCCATTTCCCTGTTAATTGCTCACTTTCATCTCTTAATTTTTTATATGGCTTATTACCTTCAGGGAAAATTGTCAGCTTAAGTTAAAGCTGCACTTACAACAGAAGGAACAAGATCGTAAAAATAAAATCTATTGTAAAGTGGCAATGAGCAGCGCTTTTATCTTAAGAGGAAAATATTTCGCGACATTTTTTTGCAGATAAAAAATGGTTGACGAGAAAATGACATAATCATTATTGAGTTTAAAACAGCGACAGAAATTGACCATTGTTGGTTCAAAGTGTTATCAAATAATGAGCAAAGTAATAATATTGTTCTTCGGATTTAAAACGAGAATGTTGGGTTGGGTTGCCAATAAAAATAGTTTGGCGAGTAAAAATAGGTTGCGATTTTTATGATCTTGTTTTGCCCATCTGCCTGTCTTAATAAACAGAAATAGTCGATATAATTTAATTAGTGGAATGACTCAATGTTAATTATCTAATCTAATTTTTAATTTATTTTAATCAATTTATTTCTTTTTCTGTTTTGCAGGAAAAGCCGCATAAGTGCGAAATCTGCTCAAAAACTTTTCCCACCCCGGGCGACCTCAAAAGTCATGGGTACGTGCATTCTGGAACGTGGCCTTTTCGGTGTCCCGTGTGCAAGCGAGGATTTAGCAAGCACACCAATTTGAAAAATCATCTATTTCTGCACACAGGTAAGCATGCAAATCTGTAGAAAGTTAATTAATTATACATTAAATTGTCATCACTTATCAGTAATAAAAATCACAACTTGTCCTAAAAAATTGTAAGTCACGTTTGAGCAATATTATTTAGTTTAAAGGTTTTTGGTAACCGTGGGAAAGCTCATTTATTTGTTTGGTTGCTATATGGATTGCTGATTAGAATTGTAGATGAGCTTCAAGTATAGACATGCTCATCACATAATACACTTTCTTATCTGATGGATGGGTGGTCCATTTTTACAGCAATTTTTTTTCTCCGTTTCATCTTGTCTCTTGTAAAGCGATGATTGCCTTATGAGCCATGAACAAGTTTGTTCAGTAGCTATTACTTGGCTTCTGTACAGTTTTATAACCGTGTAGTAGCAATATAGTAGTGACCATTATTATCATCATCAAACTAAAAGAAAAGACGGACATAGACATGGGGTGAAGGGAAGATTGTTTGATTGACTGGCATCAAAGCTTATAAACATGAACTAAACTCCGGCTTTGGGCTTTTGGGAAAGTTTTTCAGCATAAAAATGTAATACACTAAAGGCGGTGGTAGTGGTGATTGCTGTTGCCTCTGAGCAATACCGTCATTAAATCACGCTGTTTTACACTGGCCAGTACACCAT
Source organism: Entomobrya proxima (assembly GCA_029691765.1). Lineage (NCBI taxonomy): Eukaryota > Metazoa > Arthropoda > Collembola > Entomobryomorpha > Entomobryidae > Entomobrya > Entomobrya proxima. The sequence goes on along the minus strand of CM056168.1, from coordinate 41,133,793 downwards.
TATTATCAGTTATGCTTGCATATATAATGAGCAGTTATTATTATCGTCATTATCCTCGTCGTTCCCTAAGACCAAGAGCAAAAAAACATTTTTATTTTGTAAATCGATGCAAGTTATCAATCAAGATGGTATCATTATTATCATCAAACTTTGATACATGTATATATATCCGCGTGTTATACTGCCTGTAAAAATTTTGTATTCCGTTGGGGTCTCAAGTTTTATAGATAGTTTGATACAAGATACAAGGCCGGATTTTTATCTTGCTTTGCCCCATATGGACAAAGCCCATATTTTAGGGTAGTGGTCACCAAGTTGGAAATAGCTGTAAACACCAAGCGTGGTTTATTGTCTTGTTAAAATGCCGATGCTACAATTAGATAAAGACTTGTGTGCTCCCACCTTTGCATATACAAAACGATTAGAATAATTTTTATGGGATTTGTTTTCTTTGGGTGTGGTGTACAGGGTTTCTCTAGTCAACTCTTTGCAAACTCTAAATATGGACATGCTAAAATAATTCCAAGAAAAATATAATGATTAATAATTTTACCACTCAGAGGTTTATAACGATATAGTAATAATACCCATGCAAATCAAAGCAATAGCTTTACAATCTCGTTCGTTACACCAAACCCTAAATAACATAATAGCTTATTTGGCTAACCAAAATCCCACACATATTCATCTTATAAACGGTTTTGGACTTAGATTCCCGGAAAATATCGCGTGTCACCCGAATATTTCACGGTTGATGTATTTCAAAACAACAAAGCCTTTATTGTAACCGACTGCCACCAACAACCAGGCTACTTATCACCCTTCCAAAGCATATAGTTAGCGCAAAGAAACAATAAAACTTACTATTTGAAACTTACGTTCCATAACAATATATTGTAATGATGACACAATAATACACATTACCACTGTTTTATTCTTCTATTGCGCGTCATATGTCTTATAGTTAGCTAAGCTACTTGACTTTTTTGACTTTTCTAAAAGCCATGTGCACAGCGGAAGGATAAAAACTTAAAAAATTATAGTAGATAAGCACCCTCTTTTCATTTTATTTTCACCCTTTTCGTGTGCTACTTGCACCCACCTAAAAAACAACAGAAGCTATGAGCACCTTTAGCTTCTTGGAGCTTCAAGGAATGTCTAAATAATCAGCTTATATAATATTTTTTCTAAGGAAACATTTCGGGCACGCACATCTTCTACTTGCGATCATCACGACACGATAATGAAATTACGGCGTGTAATATACCCCCATTCTATTTTACTCTTTGGAGGTTTTTTTCATATCATATCATTATACATTTTCCGTCTGCTGCTGCTGCTTCTAGTTTCTCCAAGTAATGCACGAGACGTTAGTAAAACCTTAAATCCAAGAACGCATTTCCCTTGTTTTCTGCTCGTGATCGTGAAACAAGCTTGGATAAAAAATAGGTATTGTCTCTAGCGGGCCAATTTTCACAAGATAACAAGCCTTAAATATAAGCTTATGGTAAATAATTTAGTAACAAGGATATCAATTTCTTTGGTTGAGTTGGTGCCATAACCTTAATAAAACAGGCGTATTTTCTGTATGGCACCAACTTCCAAAATTACCCCAGCTTCTGTTGAACTTCCTCTTTTTTAAAATAAAAAGAAAAGTTAGCCTTTGTCCATTCAAAATACCTTCAAGCATACTTATTCCATGAAAAAAGTGGTAGTTCGTGTTCGTGGTCATTTGATTAGCGGAAAATAATCAGAAAATGAATATATTTTCTTGGCAAGTTGTGGTTTATCCGCAAGATTACTGTGGAGGTTGTGGTGTGGCATATCATGATATTATCATTACCTTGTTTAAAAAATTTCCTCTCTGCCAATTTTTACCTCTTGTTTTACATAAACTCATATATTTCCTTAAAAGAAGAACCAACTTTGTTATCATCATCGGATTAAAAAATTTGGTGCTTGGATAAAAATATGGTTATTACCACATCATCATCCACAAAATGGAGATCACGACTGCGTGGAAGCAAGCCCAGTAGAGAAAATAAGAGTCACGACTTTGTTCTCTTCTGTAAAAGTTATACATTTTCTTTTTTGGTTTGGACTTCTAAGATACAGAAGCTGCTTCTGGACATACATAAAAGGGCGAAACGCATGGTAATAGTAGCAGTAAGTTGCACACGCACTATTGTTCTTTCGATTTTGACCTTTATGGTCATCCAGATTTTTTTTTCCAGTGCCGGACTGATTGTTATGCATGGGTCATCCTGTATAATAAATGAAAAGGAGACTACGCTGCGGGCTTAAAACTAGGAAAAAATGTTGAAGGGAATTAAAATGCATGAAACAGCAGCAACCAACACATCACAGGGAGATTACAGAGAAAGAATGTTGCCTGGGCTTCTGTTCTCTTCTTGAAAAAAGAAAATTACACCGCTTAGAAAGATACTGGAACATACTTTGGGAAAACAGCGTGTTAGAATTTTGTCAAAGTTGAGCGTACCGATAAGATAAAAAGAAAAAAATTTAATGAGGCTTAGAAAAAAAAACTGGTAACACTTTTACAGTAGTTTACTAAGGACCCAAGTGACATTTTGATTGTTTCGCGCTTTTGTTTTCTTGTTCGGTTTATAGAATGTAGAGCAAGTTGTAACTTTTTCTGTAGACAATGCCACTGTATTTAAGCGGTTTACAATCTGATTAGGTTTGTCCTTGATTCATTATAAGTGTAAAGGATTTTATTGCTGTCCTTGTTGTCCGGTAAAAGAAAAGGAAAGTTAAAAAGGTTTATAGAGTTCTAAGAGTGGGTGCTTCTTCCTTTCTAATTAGCCCATTATTTCCACAACCAAGCGTGTAGAATATTGTAAGGCGGTTACTTAAAAAAAAGTATCCGGTTGTCCAGAGGGTGCAAGTACATTCCTGTAAAAAATATTTTTTGTGGTTTGCACTCTGTTCTTGGTTCTCTTAAGACAGCTACCTGATTTTAAATGAAAGATCTAGAGATTATTGTGAATGTTTGTGGTTTTTTGTTTGGGCTTGTTGAAAACGGGCTACTCCTTGGGTTCACGATTTTTATTAGTGGTCAATTGTAAAGCGCATAAGGAACGCTAGAAATTGGATATATTGGTTTAAAGTCAAAGTATTGCCAATTGTTTAAAGCTTTTTCGTATAGCTTGGGTGTTTCCTCTAAAACTTTATATCCGGAATTTTTTATTATACGGTTATTCGATACGCTTAGATTTTCCAAACTAGTTTATTTCCCGTGTTGATTCCTTGGCAATTCCACTTTTTTCCACTTGAATAGCTTCTGGACACCACAAACTTGTCCGAACCTCCAGATTAAAAGCATTTTTTATACTTTTTTATATTTCGCTCTAACAATCTATCTTAAAGTTGTTTTTTTCTGGATCACGCACTCATTTCCCTGTAAACCTTTCTATAACTAAAGTAAGATGCTTTTACATCATCAAAAGTCTAGATCACCGATAATTTTTTCTCAGACGTTTTGGTTGTATCATCGGACAATCCTTAATTTTACTATATATTATGTTATATATAAAAGTAGCCAAAAGCTCAAACCGCTACCGTTTTATATTATATATTTTCCACTTGTCCAAAAAACTCTTCTCTCCAAGAACCTTACTTTAGTTCTTCTTCCCAGACACATAAAACACATGTTGCTTTTCCACCTTTTCATCTTTCCTTGATCCCTGTTGGCCTTGCCCAGTTTTTTGTCTTCTTCTTCATCTTCTTTAGCAGCAGCAATGGAATAGTTCACCCAACATAACACATCATCATGCAACACACATGCATATAAAATGGATAATAATGCCTCTTTTTATGAATATTTATAATCTACTTGTTGTGTTCTCTTCTCCTTTGCTCTGCTCCTGTCTTGTTACACATTTTTTTACTCTGATCTTCTTTTCTTTAGATTTTCTAGAGCTGTGCATGTAACCTATCTTGAAAAAATAATTGACTGGAAGCTTTTTCAAAAACCGGTTTCCTCTCTCTGTCTTTCTTTCTTGCTATCTACGTGCTTCTGTGTGCAGCATTGTTGAAAATGACGCAAAGAGACAATCATCATTCTTGATCCTTATGCTACTTGCACTCTGGCTAGATGTTGGAAATGTAAAGTATAATCACAAATCAAATCGGCCCAGGGCACTTTAATCATTTATTAAGTCTCCCGTTCAAATTTTTTCGGGCAAACTATTAATTATTTTAACTAAGCAAAGGTTGGTGCAATGTACATAGTTTCTCAAAATTTTACCCAAAATATTTTCTTCAGGGTACATTACCTGTTTTGGTTTCTTGGTAGGCATGCGTTCTTCCTTAACCCTTTTTTAAAGCTTCTGTGTGTATATTGTTTTTAGCTACCTGGTTATTACCTGTAATCATGCATACTCAGAAATAAATCTGAAATTTTGGAGGTCTCAAAATAATTCAAATAGGGTTGGAGCACGTATTCCTAGTATAAATTTTTTGGCTCCCTTCATTAATATAAATCAGCGTGGAAGGTTCTAAAGTCGGCTACCTGACTTTTTTTTCGAAACACACGAGGCGCTTGGCCTTTATAAGATGTTAAAGTTTATACAAGAACTGATGATCCACCCAATTGCCATATTTTTCCTTGACTTAAACTTCTGTCTGGAGACAAAAAGCGTAATGTTGGAAGCTGCCATAAAATAAAGAAACGTGGCTGAGGCAAAGCTCTCATCTGCATAATGAAATAAAAATAAATAATTGACTTTTGTTGCCTTTCACAGTCTGACTTTTTGTTTGACTTGTATGTCTACACGAGTATGGCGGTATATATGACGCAATTGTTTTTATCTTTTAAAAAAAGTAAAACTTTTTTAAGGGTCATGTTTTCTCGTTTGCTTCTGCCACGGAAAAAAGTCGTCGTATTTTAATGGGGGCGGAAAATGTGTTGTGTGTGCGTCTTTTTACTACCGCTAGTTAACCAAGTTAGATATAAAATTGTCGGCAGGTTGGCTGCTACTTTATTGTTACATGCTATACATGACAATATTATAAGCAATAAGCTTCTGTAGAAGATGTAACCACATTGTATACTTTTTTTGTGGCAAAGATTTTCACACGAACATTTACTAAACAATTGTTGGAAAGCTGAGAGAAAAAAGCGGAATACCCCATGAGGTTATATGGGCAACGGGAGATAAAGATTATTGACTTGTTTTGTAAAATAAGATGTCAGGCAGTTGACTTGTTTTTTGTGGAAATATCTGGAATAAAGTTGTAGTAAAGGATAATAGATGGACAGTGGACACTCCTTGAGGTTATGACATTATGACATGAGTGGTAGAAAACGACACGCAGGTGCAACAGTTGTTTTGAAGAAAGTAAAGCTCAAACGTGAAATGTTTAAAATCTTGAAAACGTATGAATTGTTTACGAAGTTTGCTAAAATATAAACAATATTCAATATATTTTCTTTTTGAATTTGTTCACAGGAAACAAACCTCATGCCTGCCACATTTGTCCCAAGCGATTTGCCCTAGCCTGCAATCTCCGAGCACATTTGAAAACGCATCAGGACGACGAAGGCATTGGAATTGGCAGTTTGGATCATTTGGACAACCTAGACAACGCAAGCAGTCCAGGTATGGAGGAAAGTGAGTTGATGATGAATGAGGATCTAGACCAGACCGAGCTTACAGAAGAAGATGAGCAAGACGGTGGAATGCTGATGGATGCGTAGAAAGCTGATAGAGAGAAAAGGGGTGACTTGCAACAGGTTCTATTGTGCTATGGCTTTATAAAGAAAATGGATAAGACGCTTACGAAACTGCAATACGGTGCCTTTGTGAAACAAACGCGTTTTGTGTGTGTAAAAAAGACAGTTTACACATGTAAATATATCATATTTAGTAATAAAAACCGAAATTTTTTCAGTAGCAATGTTTTGTGTTCGTTAGGTTATAGCTCTCTAGAAACAGATTTACAAAAATAGGTATAGTTAAATGTTTTGCAATAATAGTCTAGTTTTTAAGTTGAGGTATGTAAGCCAAAAATTGTATGACTGTAAGTTTTACAGTGGCAAATTAAATTATACCGAATTATCGTTTTTCATTTTCCTGTCATATGATAAAGTTTCTCTCATTGAATTGATGACAAAGAGACAATGGCCAAAAAGATTGAAATATTTGCAATTTAAATCGAACGAGTTTTCTAAGCGAGCTTACAACTAGAAAAAAATGTATTATAATCTTGTAATTTATTAACAGTTTTATGAAACGTTGTCCGTCACGTATAGTAAGTTATTGCTGCTTTGTTTGTTTTTTCTGAACTGAGAAAACTACATATCGTCCATAATGCCTAAAATGTACATAATCAGTAAATTAATTATTGTGTAGAACTGAACAACTTCAGTGTCTCTCAGACGTACTCATCATTGCTCAATTTTTTAAAAAGCAAATAATTTTTAATAATTGCTTTTGTAACTTATAACTCAATGTAGAAATATTACGTTTTAAGACTTATAATTGATAAGTTGCTATAGGCTGTAGCATAATATTTAGGCAAATACGTAAATCATGCACCTAACTATGGTTTTTGTTGTGCATGTAATTTATGTAAAATGTGAAGCACTGTGTCAAAATATATAGTGTAAATGACCATAGACCGGATTGATATTATTGCTTAAATACGAAAAACGAATTGTTTTTGCAAATTTTAAACTATAAGGCTGTATGTACATAGTATTTAAGCTTTACGGATTTTTTGTAAAAGTCCATTGTTGTTTGAGTTATATATATAAGTACATAGTCTCGTGTAAATTTTTGTTGAATGTTTTTGTTCGTTGTTATGTTTGTTTTTTGATAGCTTTACAACAAAAATCCTTATTGTGTTTCAGTAATAATTTACGTCAAATTTTGCAGGGGTAAAAATATAGTAACCTTTAATACTTGCTATATTATATAATGCATTATAAACATTTTCGAGTTTTTGCAAAAATAATGCTACTCTCGGTATATGTTCTTCAGTGTATCTTGTCTAGATTTACAATATGTTTACTGCAGATATATCAGCAGGAAAAAAATCTGCAAAGCTTTAATCATTTTACTATAAAGACTTTAAATCAGTATATCATATCAAATCCTAAAGAATTGAAATTTGTGTTAAAATGTTCTAGTGTTCTACCAAAAAAACTGTCTTCCATGTTTATTGAGTAGCTGAGATGTGAACTTAATATACATATACAGAATCAATCATTCGTAAAAACTCTTCAGATTTCTAATATAAGAAAATTGAACAATATGTACATCCAATAAGCAAGCAAAAGTCTCAATATGTTCAAATTAATGCTGCTAAAATAAATGCGACTTTTAAATATAGATGTAATTTGAAATGAAGTTGTGATCACACTTATTATTTCATGGATAAAGACTTGCTACCTACTACATTTTGCTATACCATTCTTCGGCACACAAATATGACATTAAATTCACAAAAGTTATAAGCAAAAAGAACAACGCATTTACTGACCACCCATTCCGTAATTAATATAACAGGAATAAAAGCTTTATTAATTTCATATATTGGAAAGACTTAAATGCATTAACATCACACCGTTTTTGTCACATTTTCATTAAAATAAATAAGTAGTCTGTAATTGCTCATTTATAGTACCACATTGTCAATTATCATCTTGAGCACTGGATAGAAAATTAAAGTCACAAAAGCAATATAGGAAGTATGGTTGGTTTCCATACAGCATAAAACATTTTAAAGCACCAAACAGTTAAAACAATATTACACTTTGATTGCACTTCGACTTTTATAAGGTAACTAAGCATATATCTATAAATCTATACATCTATAAAATAGTCAAATGCTTAAAAGTAGGTTAGATTATTATGCTGAAAGTAGTTTAGTATTATGGCCGTTATTATCTCTCGCTGCCTTAGCAAAAGAGTCTATTTCTTTATCATTTTATTGTGCGGACACTGGTCCATCCAATGAAGCCCAATTTCCTTTCCCCCGCAACAGAGACATCTCGCCTCTGCCAAAGTATGTGCGTAAGGACATAAATAGGACTTTGAGCTATGCTCACAAACTTTATAGTAGCAGGGTTTTATCTTGTAAAACTTTCTTGTCTTTAAATCAGGATTCCGTTTAAAAAATTCACGCTGCTCTTCAGTATGCTTATAATCGCATTTCAAGCCCCGCAAACACCAAAACTTTCTTAGACATGGTTTACTATACAAATTTATTTTGGGCTTGGGTATTTTTCGCGAAATGGCTTGAAAACCCTGATTATCCTGTATGTTTTCATCAAACTCTTCTTCCTCCTCTTCATCTTCATCATCTGTAGTATTTTTATAGTGTGCGTCAAAGAAATTTTCTTCGTCATCCTCGTCATCACTGTTTATTTGCAAATGCTGGTAGCGATTAGCTATCACTACTGTGGGTTGGTCAATGCCTTTACGATTTCGGTCCAAAAATTCTTTCAAAGGTATAACTTCAGAACAAAACTGATGAAAGTGCTCTTGAAGAACGTGCATGTATGGTTGAACGTGCCTGACACAAATTGAAACATAAGCAATATATATTATAAAAACCTTAGAACGTGCAAAATTATAGCTTTGCAAATTATGATAATCTTACCTGTAAAAATTGAAATTGGATTCCAAGTCTCTTCTAAATCGAACACAAGGAACGAGAACAATATGTCTGTAGTTTTCAATATAGCGACCCATCATAGGCAGAAAGAAAATGCTCCATGCTTTCTCCACAAAAGCCCGGAAGAACTCCCGCTTGTTGATATTCCCAGGTACATTTACACTGAAATTAGCAAAAACATATATCAAGTATATATATATTTTAGAATTTTAAAATAATAGATTTGTTCAAAATTATTTTGAAACTTACGAAGCCACGATACTTTTATCCAAAGGAAAGTTAGGTAAACTCCAAACAATCTGTGTATAGGTTACCTCATGAAATATTTGGTCAATATACTTTATTTTTATTTTATTAGGTTGCGCGTTAGCCTTTTGCTGAACGGTTTTGTTAATGGACTGGCTAAAAGAGCAAATTTCCACAGTGTAGCCATATTTTATAGCGTAGTCAACAATGCAGAGAAGGTCTCTGTCTCCAGAAAATAAAATAATTGTACGATTTTCTCCAGCTTTGTCTTTATTTTCAATTATATCCGCTACTGCGTCAGCTACTAAAGATGTGTCCAGCTCTTTTTCTTTCCCGGTGACCTTTGAACGACGAAATGTTTCTACATGCACGCATTTCTTTCGTATGGCGTCCCATACTAAAATACAAATTTCATTTCATACATCAAAATTTAAGCATCATTTTTGCAAAATGAAAGAACGGTTGTATTATACCTGTATCCAAAGCAGGCGGCTCAGAACCATAAAGCTTGCCAATTAGCACACCTCTTCTACCTACAGCTTTGGCAATTAACTTGCCAATATCAATTCTACATAAGAAATCCGGAGTTTCATTAATAAAACCTTTCTTGTGCCCAGAATATTTCTTAGCGCTCTCAAACACATTCGAGTTGTCAATATATAGCAAAATGTTAGCCCCGGGATCTGGGTCCCTATAAGTGGAAACAGCTGGAACAGGAATCGGTGGATTCATTTTTGAGCCGTTTTATTGTGAAAACGTTTTTTGAGCACTAGCTCCTAAAAATTCTAATTTTAAAACTACCTAACAGTTACATTTTGATGGATTTAGTACAACAATAAATCTTAAACTGTCAGTATTTTCTCATTAAGATTTACAAATGAACCATATGCTGGAAAAAGTCTCTTTATGGGCTGTTAAAAAGGTGTAAATTATAAATCACGCAATTTTCCATGTTTCTTTGATGCACTCATGCCATAAAATGTGGCATATGGCAACACTATAGTTGATTGTAAAATTTATTGACAACGTAAGATAGTTTTAACAACGTAGAAAGGATCAGCACGCACAAAGTGCAGCATGTCACATCACGATTGTTCTGGACATTATTGCACGACAAATCATATTTGGTGACTAAATTTTATTCAGAATGGTTTGATATGATAATCATATTCCAGAGAAAAATGCACTCCTGATTAATCAACAAAATTCAAATACACCTCACATATTACTTACATAGTATTACGTTATCACAGAGCAATGTTTGACTGTCTGAATTTTTCGTTGTCTCGGTAAGTAAACATTAAAAACTGATAAGGATCTTGTATTGCTGTAACAGTAGCATGTGGCTGGTACCACGCCAGCAAAACTCTAAAGTGAAAGGATTTACATTGTGTCAAGTTTTGGTAGGAAGAGAAACGTTTGTATACAGCTGAGTGCATAAAGAATGCGCCTAATCTGTTTTGGGTTGGCTACGGGAATATGAGACTTTTGCGTTTTTTGTTGATGAATACTAAACGTTTTTTATAAACAACACAAGGCCATTTAGCATGCAGCAGGCAGATGGTAAACCAAAACAATGCACAATGGGAACAATGCCAAAATACAGAGCGTTCTTAACAAACTGTGAAATGTTTTTCATACGATAGTATACCTAAGTAAATACTTAGTAGAAAAGAATGCTATAAAGTTCACACGCTTTCTAACAAATTTGCAATAAAAATCAGAAAATCAATTTGTTTTAAATAATTTTATTACAAAAACTTTACAATGGAAAAATAAAATTACTTAAGGTACTACTATGTAATATATAAAGTTAGTAATATTAAAACATAATATATAGCTGCACATAAAACAAAGCTCTTACAAATTCGTTTAAAACTTTTGAAATTAAATTTTTCACTATATTTAAGTTAAAACTTTGAGTTGTTAAGATTTAAAATCTATATTCTAAATATATTGTGATGAACGTTTTTGATTTTTAAAATTATGCATAGATTTAAATGCTGTTGAGTATATACATATTTTTTGCTGACATAAATTGCAATCCCTTTAAATATCCTTCTCACACATTACCACAATTTTTCAGTCTCTTGTTCCTACAAGTTTTACTTAAGGTAAACTCTGGTTATAAAATGGTTTTGGTTAAAATAATTAAATTAGTTTTAAATCTAAAATCGTTTTTTCAGATCTCGTTGTTATAAAATATTGCAGCTAGGTTTTTTTTATCAAACAACCTTATTTCTTGATTTTGTTTAGTGGACACTGATCCATCCAGTGAGGTTCCTTTTCCTTGCCCGCGCAACAAAGACATCTTGCCTCTGTTACGTCATGTGCATAGGGACATAAATACGACCTATTATTATAGTTGCAAATTCGGTAGTAGCATGGCTTAATTTTGTAAAATTTCCGGCATTTCACTTCCGGATTTAATCGAAAGAACTCCCGGTGCTCCTCAGTATGCTTGTAGTCACACTTTAATCCTCTGGCGCACCAAAACTTGTTTAGACATGGCTTGCTGTACAAATTAACTCTTGGCTTGGTCTTAGCCTTTGACACAGAAACATAATCTTCATGATCCTCCACGTTATCCACAATCTCATCAAAGTCTTCGTAAATCGAGTCGTTATCGCTAATGCTAGCATTGATGGTAGAGTGGGCATCAAAGAAAATGTCATCATCGTCCTCATCCTCGTCATCCATTTGGTTCAGTTGAAGTCGCTCATATTTGTTGGATAATTCGATAAGAGCGTCTCCCCCGATTTTTCGGTTTTTGTCTAGAAATTGCTTCCAAGTGATAACTTCAACGCAAACGTCGCTAAAGTGTTCTTGGAGAACGTGCATGTATGGCTGAATGTGCCTGAAATAAAAAAAGACATATATTTTATGTCAGATATTTCACACTTTAAGTGTTAAATTAATTTTAATTTGCAAACTTACTTGTAAAAATTGAAAGTAAGTTCCTGTTGGCTCCTTAGAGTACATGGCACCAAAACAATGTGTTTATAGTCCCCATCAATATACTTTCCCATCATGGGCAGGAAAAATACACCCCAGGATTTCTCCACAAACATCTTAAAGAAATCCCTCTTGTTCGAATCCGGTGGAATGTTAACTCTGCGTAAAGCAAATATATTCCAAATTTAAATCATTTCTAAATATTTACAAAACCATTTTTGTACTATGCAAATATTTATTTTCTTACCTAGCCACAATGCTTCTTTCAGGCGGGAACGTCCTATGATTCCACACAATCTGATGAAACGTAATTTCATCAAAGAACTCATCAATATACTTAATCTTCAACTTGTCCGGACGCTCGTTAGCCTTCTGTTCCACCGTTTTGTTGATGCTCCTTCCAAATGCAAATATTTCCACTGTGTAACCATAAGCAAATGCAATATCCACCACGCAGAGAAGATCTCTATCTCCTGAGAACATAATAACTGTGCGATCATCTCCAGCAACGTCCTTTTGTTCGATAATGTCTTTAACAGCAGCAGCAACTAAACTGGTGTCTAGTTCTTTCTCCTTTCCGGTGACTTTAGAACGACGGAAGGTTTCGACGTGAACTTGCTTCTTTCTTATAGCATCCCAAACTATTTACAAAATAGCAATATTCATACAAACCAATACATTTTCAGAAAATAACGTTCTATTCTGAATAATAAATGACTTTATTTACCAGTGTCTAAAGCTGGTGGTTCAGAACCATACAATTTTCCCAATAGCACTTCCCTTCCCCCCACCGCTTTAGAAATCAATCTGCCAATATCAATCCTACATAGGAAATCTGGCGTGCCATTAATAAACCCTTTTTTATGTCCCGAGTACTTTTTAGCACTCTCAAACATATTACTGTTATCTATATATAGCAGAATATTAGCCTCTGGAACCAAGTTCCAATACGTGGAAACAGCTTCCTCACTTTTACCCATTTTTACCATCAAAGCAATTTCCAAGTAAAAACTGCTCAGTAAAATATATATGGCACTCCACACGCAAACAAATTAACAGAGTGTGAAAAAATGTCGTGGAATAATAAGTGTGAATAAATTAGAACTACGCACATCTGTTGATACTTAAAAAATGTGAGAGTAAAGAGATCATGGTGCTCTGGTTGCAAGTTGCAAGCTCTTTGATGTCCAAAATGAATATAACTATCCTTGGCTGTTGATAGGGAAATGTATATTTGTATAGTCAATAGTGGCAAGTTTTGCTGACTCGAGCACTTCTCTTCTTCTTCTATACCACCAAAGCTTGTGCAAGGTCACATTCGCCTGCTCCACTTTATCCTATGGAATCTCTGTGTGACAAAACGAGTATCAACGAGAGAGACAAAATGTGTATACCTAAAATACATCTTGCAGCGGAAAAATCGCAGTAGGGGTTTAAAAAATCTTATATAGAATATAGTGGCAGCTTTCTTTGTTTCCATTTTATGCGTATATCACCGATTTTCTACACAGCTGCCGAGATAGAAGTGGTGGCAGAGTAGCAGCAGTTTAAGAAAGCAACAAGTCTGCTTATGATGCGATAGGAAGTTATAGGGAAGATATACCCTTAACAAAGACAAAACGATATGTACCTTTTTACTAAATCTACGTGGACTAAGCAAAGCGCAGGATTCTTGGGTGCTGAAATTTCTAAGATGCACGTAGGCTAAGCCAATTCTGAAAATAAAAAAGGATTTGTATTTTGAAACATATGAATCGATATGAATGTACCTGAGAAGTGAAAGGGGTTTTGAATGAGTGAGTTTCTTTAGCCGGTTAAAAAACCTTTTTACTGAGAATGTATTTATTTTGGTATTACTATGCACCGGTGAAAAAGGTTAAGTAATGCTTGATAAGCATGCAGTATGCATGCAATAAGCACATTGAAATGGTGGATATTTTTGTTGAAGATATTTCTTGCTTGAAAATGCAGTGATTGTAATAGTACAGGTAAAAGGAAGTTTCGAGTATATTCGTGTTTCGTTATGCATTTTGGATGATGGAAGAATGAATGAAGTAATACAAATTCAAGTTGCTTTTTATCTGTTCTGTATTGATTTGGTATTGCACAAATATTTTAAGTGGAAAGCTATAAATAATCATTGCATGATTCAAAAATAGCTTTAAAATTAGCAAGCTGGCTCTGCAATGAATACAAAACATGAAAAAATATGGACAATATTTTTAAACAGCATTACCTATGCATTGAAATTTCATTTGCACATTTTCGGTTAAAATGCGACATGTTTAAAAAATGTGAGCTTTATTTCGTAAAATGCCTCTAGAGAAACTGAAATTGCTTATGGAAACTTTTAATTGCCATGATGAATAGAGTTATGATTGGTTTGCAAATATGAATGGTTAGAAATAAAAAATACAACTAGTAAGCCTAATTACACATTAAATTGCACTGAAAAAATACACTGTTCTGCATTTACCCAGTTAAGGCATGAATAAGCTCATTCATGTCTTTTACAAAGTGGGATATCATTACAGAAGAATACAAACTAAGCTAATTAGGGAATTCAATATCAGGAAAATACCTATTTTGAAACCGTCACTCCTTGATACATCATAATTCATAATCATAATCCTATTGGCGTATCATTCTTTTTTTGTACATATTAGCCGACTACTACTGAAAATCCAGTTGAATCATACATTACATTTATATTAGATATCAATAGCCGTTATAATTTATAATGTAGATTCGGATTTTCTGCATTCGTGAACCCTATTGATTTCTGTCCCCTTCCCGGTAAAATGCATAACTGGACAACAACAAGAAACATTAATTACATGAATTTTTCAGGTAGTATCATCACTGAAATACTTCTTATATAATGACTCAGAACTGATTTACGTTTATTACGGATCACACCACACCATTACGAGATTATACAAACAAAAAGCCCAACGCAAGTATGACTCAATAAATTTTGTATCAACGATTTTTCTTCGTTTTGTAAATCAATATTAAAAGGCAAGATTACTTATGTTGCTGTCTTATGAGTAAACAGCCTTGTTTATAATGACGCATTTGATGCGGGTGTCAATATTTGCCTTTTAGCTTACGTGCGTGCATGGACAAAGAGAAAGCACAAACGTGTGAACATGCATTTTTTACACGTAAAAGCGTAAGAAGAATGGTGAGTCAGTAAATAACACGTTGTTTCGCTTACTTTTGATTTAAAAACTATACAACCAATCAATCAATTTATTATTAAGAGTACGACTATGTATTTGTATACTGTAAACCATAATAAATTATATATAGCTGGCTAATTAAAATACAAATTAAGCAAATTAAAATACAAAATGAAATCGAAATGCATGCAATGCAAACATATGCAAACAATGCAATTTATGTACTATGCAAACAATTGGGATATTTCACATAAAACATCCCTTAAAAATAAATTGTGATACTAATTTAATTACATCACCATTTTGTCCACTTCAATTGATCTGTCTAATTGATACTGCCAGCACCGTTCTGGCTTCTAGTTCCCATGGTAACCGCATTTCTGAAATGCCATTTCATATGCTATGCTGGACAGACTAAAAAATTAGAGGAAATTCATCATTCCATTTTGTCAATCAGAAAAAATTCTGGTAATCAGTTGATCATATGTTGTATGTTGAGCTTCAGATTGAATTTTTAATTGTTTGATTAAAACCGGAGATATTTAACGCGAGAAGAGGTGTAACTTGAGTAGCAATAGCAAGCAGAAAAATGGAGACGGTGCAAGAAAACAGTATCATTTTGCCCCAAGAGAATCCTCTACTAAATTCTACAGTAATTTTAATGCTAATTAAGCAGTTACAGCAATTTGTACTTGCTAATTAACTTAAATTTGTATTGGTTTTCAGGTGCTCAAAAAGGTATTCCAGTATCTGGAGCCCAGTGCCAGTTTGGACACGCTAAAAAGCATTCGCCAAGTGTGTACCGTTTGGCGTGATGAGTCCCTCGGTTGGTGGCGAGAAACCGGGGTTCTCAATCTAATCAGTGCTTGGAATCAAGATCCCAAATTAACTACCCTGACCAAATTGCTGGAGGACAAGCCTTTTCTCAAGTACAAGTTGAAAAATATCACAATTAGCATTTGTGACACCTTTGAAGCGGGTACTGTTCTCAATCGCTTTTGGAATTGTGTGGGACCCCACATAAAGCATTTGAAAATGGAAGAGGTCAGGTTTTGGGGCAACGAATATCCCAAACCAGTACAAAAGCCTGCGCATCTCATCATGCACTTTTTAATTGAGAAGTTGCCAAACCTGAGGAGTTTGGAAATCCAGCGTGGAACAATGAATGATATGTCTGTGGTAATTGACAAGAGCATCTTGCCATTGCAGCATCCGAATCTGCTATCCCTAAACTTTGGACTTGTTACCATGTTTGCACTTTCCAACTTTCCAAACTTACAGGTGAAAATTGAAACATTAATTAATCAAATAGTTAATTAGTCAGGATTATTAGTAATTGATTATAATTTTTGCGCAGCATCTTGTTATCAACAAGTTTGGAACCCTTTATCGAATGGTTAGAAATGAGCAACTATCTTCTGAAGGGAATTCGACAGTGCATTCTAGTCTCAAAAATCTGGAACTGATTGTACCCGAGCGATCAAGGTTTATTAAAAAACACAAGGATTTTATCCTTGGGCTATACCATCTCCAGTTTCCTGTCTTGGAGCGTCTCAGCTTTGACTTCCGTCATGGTCGACATAACAATGGCTTCAATCTCCTGCCTGTGATTCTGAGAAACCATGCCAATTTGAAAACTCTGGAAGTAACCAGCAGACCAAACGTTCGTCCCTATAACAAATTTCCCTTCGATTGCAAGTTGGACCACTTGACGGAATTAAGGTTATGGGGTAATGTGGTCAAGGACCTGAGTTTCTTAAAATGGACTCCCAAACTGAAGATGCTTCATGTGGACCCGTATGGATTAGAGAAGAAGGATACTCCGGGTCCAAAACGACAGGGGAACATGCATCTCCTAAAGCATGACATGGTGGAGTCAACTGTGAAGCAAGGGGGTATGGAAGGGGTTGTCCTTGATGATCTGGAATACTTGCAAATTAGCTGCGGATTGCTTTCTCTGAAAAGTTTGGAAACGTTAAGTAAGTGGATGCCGAATGTGAAGACCCTTAGAATGGATTTTGGAATAGGAGCTTTACCGGTGATTTGCAATCAGTGGCCTTTGCTCGAGCACATTGTGGCTATGCACGGATCTGTGGTTTACGATCATGATATTATTGGCAGAGATGCGGGTACTGTAATTTGGACAGGGGATAGGGTAAAGGGACTTGTTGACTTGGCGGAACTGAAAAGCTTTCACTTGAACACTACTTGCAATCAAGGACGGTTAACTGACCGCGTGGTTCATTTGGGTTTTCTGAAAATGGCTAAGTTGACGGACTTGCAAGTGTGCGTTGGTAAAAATGTATGCCCAAACTGAACTTTTTAAAACTGTGAAAACTTGGAGCTGAATTCATTGTAAATGATAATGTTTCTTTTAAACTCCACAGTTCACCCTGGAAGCAGAAGAACTTTTGAAGGAAGGCATTTTGAACGTTGTCATCATTCGTAACTACTCCAGCAACGATGAACACGAAAACTGGGAGTGTTGCAAGAATACCAAAATAATGGAGTTTTTGGAAGACTACATTTTTGAGGACAGTGATGGAAATGCACCTAGTGATGAGGATAGTGAAGAGGATGATGATTATTGGGACTGGCAAGATGGCTATCATCCTTATTGGGAGGATGGAGTCGAGTATGATGATACGGACAGTGATGAAGATGAGGATGATAAACGTCGGTGGTGGTGGGGTGATTCGGGGCGAAAGGAGACTAATGGCAACGAAGAGAAAGATTAAGTAAGCCAGAAATTGTTGCTAATTTGGTTGTTTGATTAAGTTATTGTTAACTTAATGATTTAATTCAAGGTTCATTCAAAATTCCTTTTACTGTGTTTTACACAGTACTATACAGATCCTGTATTTTTTCCTTCAATTTGTTACCTGTAATTTAGCTGAATAGTTGTAATTGTATGTTTGAGCCTTTGAGGTATAGTATGCATTTAGTCTAAACTCATTTATTACAGCAAATCTATAACATCGGTAGTTATAAAACAGTGAAATCGTAAAGTAACCGTGATATAGGTATAGAGCGTAGAAACATCATGGGTATGAATTGAGTCATTCTTGTGCTGAGCTTTTGTAAAAAGTCATGATCCGTAATAAAAATGTTCTGCTGAATATATAATTATTAAAGTTTTAAGTTTATTATGTATTTTTGGCTATATTCACATTGACAATAACAACGGCAATTCACCACAGAAGGGTTATTCGTAAAGGAAATTAATAGTCGAACAAAGCGAATAAACCTGTGAGATTTTCAATTTGTAAACATATCTGAGTAAATGAAAACGACATAAGAGTTATCGAAACTCATGACAGAAATATTGTACCGAAGAATCAAACTATAACCTTATAAACTATGTATCAATTGAACTTTTTATAAAACATTTTCTGGAACAATTAATTTTACAACAGCAGCATTAACTTCTATACATTATCATTAGGTTTAGTTAATCAAGAAAAAAACCTGAATTACATCAACTTGAAACTAACAATCATTTTGAATTTAATTTATTTCTTCATTGTAACTTGACTTCGTTGGATATTTATTTCTCCTCTTCGTCAGTCTTAACCGTAGTATCTTGACTCATCACCTCTTTTTCTTCCTCCTCATTTTTGCCATCATCCTCATTACTACTGCTACCATCTTCTTCTTGCTCATCACTGTCAACCTCATCCTCACTATCCTGACTCATTCCCTCTTTTTCCTCCTCAGCACTGTTAATATCATCGTCATCTTCGTCCACTTCATGTCCATCATTGGACCCATTCTCATCATCAGAGTCAATATTAAAATCCTCCAAGTCGTCCTCACTTTCGCTAAGGGAATTATTTGTACCCCAGGGAAGTATTTCATGCAAGAAATGTATGAACCCCGAATTTTCACAACACTGTCCAACATTATTATCATGTTCTTCATTTCCCGAGTAATTACGGATTATAGCAACGCTCTCAAAGTGATTCTTCAAAACTTTTTCCGCATCAGCAGTGAACTGTGTTAAAACAAATGCAAATAACAATCACTTACTAAATATTCATTGAATTTTTAGAATTCAGACAAATTATAAACGCATCCGCCTTACCGCCTCACTAACGCAAACTTGCAAATTCGTCGACTTATTCATTTTCAGGAACCCTGAATGAACTGCTAAGTCCGTTAGTTCTCCTTGGTCACAAATTGTGTTCAGGTGAAAGGTCTTAAGTTCCCCCAAATCCGAAAGACCCTTTCCTCCCTGCTCTCCCGTGCCAATAATATCCTCATCGGTCAAACTAGACCCGTACATGCCTACCAGATGCTCCAGCAATGGCCACTGGTTACAAATAAGTGCGATAAATCCACTTCGTAATACAACCCGCAGGGTCTTCAAATTGGGCATCCATTTTCCTAACGTTTTTAAATCTTCCAGAGAAAATGCCTGACTTGATTCTGGGTCGCTACTGATCTGCAGGTATTCCAGGTCATTCACCACTACGCCCTCCATAACCCCAAAAATGTCTCTCACAAGTGGAGAGCCATAATTTGTGTAGAAATATGACGGAGACTCACTGTACTCCTCCATCTTTTCCAATCCCAACTGGTCCACGTGAAGTAGCTTCAGTTTAGGAGTCCACCTGAGAAATCTTAGATTCTCTACCACATTGCCCCACAAGCGCAGTTCTGTCAACTGGTCCAGTTGGCAATCGAAAGGAAAGTGGTAGAATGGAATCAGCCATGGCCTACGAGTCACTTCCAGAATTTTCAAGTGCTGACAATGGTTCTTCAGAAATTCGGAGAGGAGCTTGCAGCCAGTGTTGTATCGGTCCTTGCGGAAGTTAATGGAGAGACGTTCCAGGCAGGGAAACTTGGTGCTTCGAATGAAACCAATTGTGCCTTCGCTATTCAGAAAGGTAGCTGACTCAGGCAGAGTTAGGTCAAGGTGCTTCAGATTGGAACCATCCTTTTCTCTAAGCATTCCTAACAAGGTCTCTGAATTGTCCACGGCAAGATGCTGAAACAATTAAAACCGTTTTAAAAAACATTGCCACAATCTATTTTAAAGGTAAAACTACTAACTACCTGTAAGTTTGGAAAGTTTGTGAACACAAAGTAGTTAAACGAAGTGCAGGTCAGGGAAACCACGTTTGGATGCTGCAAATTTTCAAAGCTCCTGTCACCCAGCCGCATTCCACCACTAAATTTCTTGTCATTCAAGGAGACATCATTAACCACCAAAGTGCTCAGATTAGGTAATAGGTCAACTAGAAAATGCATCAATGTCAGTGACTGTCCCACTTTCTGCTGAACTACATCACAATTGAAGTCCACTCCCTCCAAAGTCAAGTGCTTCACGTGAGGTCCCACAGTGTTCCAAAAGCGATTGGCTTGAATACCCTCCTCAAAACACTTAGGAATGTTAATGAACGTGTCCTTCAACTTGTACTTGTGAAACGGCTTCTCCTCCAGTAGCTGGCTCATGACAGTTAATTTCGGATCTTCAGTAAGTTCCTGGGTTAGCTTGAGAACCGCAGTGTCTCTCCACCAGCCAAGGGACTCCTTCCTCCAAACGGTACACACTTGACGAACGCACTTCAGCATGTCCAAGCTGGCACTGGGCTTCAAGTAATCAAATACTTGCTTGAGCACCTGAAAACAAGGTCAAATTGAAAGTTAATTAGCTTAAATTTACTCGGAAATCCTGCCAAATTAAAATTAAATTACCACAGAGTTGAGTAGGGGATGCTCCGGTGGCATGTTGGCGTTGTTTTCTCCCTCCATGGTTATTAAATTCCCACAAACTACGGCTTTAGTCTTGTTCACACCTTAAATAATTTCCCTTCAATTAAATTACAGTTGACAATTTAACTAGGAATTGTCTGATCTGCTCAGTAGTAGAACTGAATGGAATGGTTCTCTGGGTGACGAAATGGAACTTGACAGAATCACTGAAATGGTATCTACTTGCCGAAATTGTCTGTCTGGCGCAAGACTTTGTGTAAGGACGCGAAAGTAAAACTACAAGTGCGCTCAATAGAACGAAAACCCAGAAAGCAACAAAGAGAAAGATTGGACCAGAAATGCAATGAAGTCGTTGTTGACTTGTTGAATTGGTAGATTTCCTATGATTTTTGAATAGTACGATAACGATCTTATAGTTATCTAGGTAGCTATTGCAATTGCAAAATTGCATATTATTATGTGTTATAGTATGCGAATAATCGTACTTTTATAAAGTAAATTGATTGATTGGTCTTATGATTTTGTGAAACAAAAAAAGGAACAATAATGTGATTGTACCTATGAAACTAATCAACCTAACATTTTCCAAATGTTCCAAAATTCACTTTTCAAAAGCTTCGTGTTTACACGCTTGAGCTTTCTCTTTGTTTAGTGCAAGATATATAGCATATATATATTACACATGCAACAAATGCGCTCTTGTGGTTGTATGTTTTAGGTATAGGTAGTATGAATTATTTCCAAATTCATTTATTACAACAAATCCATTGCATCACTTGTAATAACTTTACGTGAAATTATAAAATAACTTTGGTACGTAGAAAAATCATGGTGTTACCAATTGAATCATTCTTATGCTGAGCTTGTGTAAAAAGTCTTAATCCGCAATAAACATGTTCAGTTGAATGAGTAAGTATGCAGTACTTAACTTCTAAGTTATAATGCATTTTTGATATTCATATTGATATTCAATGTTCACGGCTTTTGACCTGGAACTGGTTATCCTTACAGAAGATTGTGTAGTCTAACAAATCAAAGAAAACCTTTGATATTGCCAAGTTTTAAATATCACTGAGAATGAAAGGAAAGAAAATCATAGTGCTAAAATAAACACATATTAGGTTTGATGACGCAGGTAGACAATAAATTTTAGATGCACTGGAACGTGTGTCTGCTTTCATTTTTTGCTTTCTTTCATCAGCGTTTGGTAATGGCAGCAAAATTAAGAAAGTGTTTGCAAACATTAAGCATCATCCCACATGTTAATCAATAACCAACACGGGTGATTACTCAAAGTGCCTACCGCATATTTAATTGCGTCTTTAAAGCAAAGTAGCGCATAGTAGTCACATTTTAAGCAAGTGACTTGCTTTCTTCCACTAATTATTTAATAATTAACGCGATCAAGTCTATTTGAATAAGCCAAGTGCTCATATATTATACAAGATATGTTTGCGCTTGATTCAAAGCGCAAAACTTAGCGTACTGTAACAGTGGTGCTTATAGCACCTGATAAATTAAATATAAGCAAATGCCAATCGCGGGGCTAGCAACAATTTAGTGGAAAATTTGACTTGTTTTATCATCCAATATGGCTTTTTATAATCATCTAGAATTAGATAGTGGCTTTTATAACCTGAGTATAATTTTGTAAATGGGTATTATGTCTGTGGGTTTTAGAAAAATATTAAATCATTTAAAAAACTACTTGAGTCTGTATTCTGATATTTCCCTTTTACTTTACGCGTTTTGTCGAAATTTGGCCTCTTTGAACGTAACAGCTTTTTACCCATCAATTTCCAGAATGTTTTCCAAATACACCAGAAAATATATCATTTTCGCCGGAAACCTAATTTGGCTTGGTGGCGGAACCCCATGTCGCTTTATATTAACCCAAGACAAAAGTGTAGATGTGTCCTGTCCCGAAAGTAAACATGCACTAATTTTCCGAAATATTTTTCAAAAGCTGCACCACACTGTCAATCGTGTTTACATTCTCTATATGACTTTACAATTGTTTTCTATTGTCAAACAAAATGGCTCTTTTGGTCTGATAATGCACACTTTGTACGTTCTCTCAGTTTACGGTCTCTCGACCGTTTTTGACTTTCAAACTGTGGTCAAAGGCAGCTCGGTATACTACTTTGTACGCGAGTACATGAAAATGTTTGAAAACTTGGCAAATCAGTATAAAAAGCCGGAAGTAAAGTATTTTGTGCGATGTACCAAATTCTACACAGCCTTTATCTGTGTTATGGTGCCCATTTACATACAAAATTCTCTAGTAATGATGAAACGACCACATGAGTACCATTTTCTAACCAGGTTGGTTGTT
Organism: Entomobrya proxima; assembly: GCA_029691765.1. Classification (NCBI taxonomy): domain Eukaryota; kingdom Metazoa; phylum Arthropoda; class Collembola; order Entomobryomorpha; family Entomobryidae; genus Entomobrya; species Entomobrya proxima. Next base: position 41,110,708 of record CM056168.1, on the reverse strand, counting down.
ACTGGGGTTGTAAATAAAAGATTTAAGGTGCCACTGGAGTTGATGCAGTGGTGGATTTGGCTAAACATTTGGTCAAGTTTGTACTACTACATATTTCCCGTTTATGGATATGCCTGTGCAGGAACTCGGCTTTTGAATGAATTAAAGTAAGCATTTTTAAAATACAAAAATTTTCAGCTGAATTTTAACAGATTTTTTCATTTTAGTCCGTTTTTCAAACATCACAAAACTATCCCGGCTCTCCGACAACGAAACAATTTTATTAAAACTCTAAACACCTTTCGCGTGCTTCACGCCTTTTTCGTTGACACTTACCGGAATTGGGTGCATCCATTGCAAAAATCCGTTAGTATGACAATATGCACTTTGGCCTTATACGGAGTTATAAAACTGGATGGGAAACAGGCAAGAATCATGGCATTTTCAGCAATCACCGCCATACTCTACTTGTCCACTGTTTACCGGAAGTTGGGACTTTTGTTTGAAACTTCAGTCAATCTGAAGGATAGCTGGAGCAATAATACACTCTCCAGAGAGTTCTACACCAAGTGGATGCGGAAGTACATGAGAAGCGTGCAAGTGTTTCGGGTGGATGTGGGCGAGTACTATTACGTGCATAAATCAACGGTGATAACGATTTTTGATACTATTTTAAATTGGACCATTACATTGTTGTTAACCTAAATTCATTGAAAATATGGTTATGTTGCTTTGGGCTTTTCATGCTTTTCAGTAAAAGCTGTTCAACATTAAATATTGTTGTAATAGGGAAGAAACAATGTTTCCGATTTAAAAACACACACGAAATACTTTCCGGATTTAAGGAATACCTGGATGTTTTTATTAGCACGTTAGGGTTACCAAATCATTTCTAAAAGTACATACAAATTACAATTGCCAGCAAAATTTCAACTAACTTCATTTGAAAGCTATCGTTCTATATTTGTAAAAAAAACTTAAATCATTTTTTATATGAATTACACATATATAAAAATAAAGTTTGCATGGTTTTATTTATTTATTGAACATTTACTTATTTTTGAATACTCAGATATATAATCTTTAAGCTGCATAATCCACAATACTATTTATAAAAACCAGAAATTAAATAAAAAATCAATACACCATAAACGGATTGATTGTCACCAATCTAACAATCTTCCCTTGTTCGTCCTCTTTAGAAGTCAGATCAACAAACCTACGTAGCTCCATTATATAAAGCTGAACCGCCTCCAAAAGCACAAGCCCAATTCCCAACAAAACAAGATCAGCATAAGAATCACTGTCTGTGCAAACAGTTCTTATAACAATCATTTGGAACACTATGTTCAGTAGATAGCAATAACGCCAACTTAAAAGAATCTTCAAGGTACTGTTCACTTGCTTGAAAATATTATCTGAATCGCGTTTCTGAAACTGAAAAAATTGGTTTTGATTCTGGTCAATGAAAAAAGCTTTTGATGAGAAAGTCCCTTACCCAAATAATGCTTAATACCACACAACCGGAAATGGAACAATGTGAAAAAACGAGCAAGTAACCAAGCAACATCAGTAAAAGTAAAAGTGAATTATCGTCGGTATCAGTATTTTTAGCAAGTATTGTCCAGGACACAATGGTCGCTACCTGTTAATTAAAGTTTAACCTTTTATTGGTAATAAAATATCTGCCATAAATTTTCACAACTATCAAGTTTTTACCATAGAAAGCGCTCCGGCAATGCCAGCTGGAATTCGCCAAATAGTTAAAACATTGGTTTCATTGTCGTCAGTCAGGTCAGTTTTCTCAGGACCTGTTTTTTCTGAATCCCCTATTTTAACCAAAGTGGACACCAGGGGCAACATCTTACAAAATATTTAAGTAAATTTAAATTCTTTAACGAATAAAAATTTGGAAATTGCAAAGAATAAAAGGACGTTTAAGCTCCGAAATCCAACGCTCTTTTTTGGCTTAGCTCCCAACTAAAAATGTTCAGCACAAAGTCGACTACGTGCAAAATTACATTGCGTAAAGCAAGCACTAAAAAGTATAGTGCCCGTACATTTCATAAAAAATGTTAAAAGCAAATTACCTATGCCACAAGATTGTTTATTAATATTACTGAGTCATCAGTATAACAACACACTCTTATATGATTATTAAAAACGGTTGGGTAAATAAAAAATTTCTAAGAAACATCTTATTAAAATTGCAGTCTCATTCTGTTGGCTATAAGTTGACCGCCGTGGCTCAAAATGATTCAAAGGTTGATTTTGAAGATCAGTGTGAATGCAATAGATACAATATTAATTTTTTATGTAAAACACTTGTTCATATACGGAGCTCATTTAAATAATTGAATAAATGACTAATTGTAACCGGGCAGATTTCTATTGATTACCAATCAGGGTAATATTTACAGGATCTATTAATTCGACATTTTGACTATGTAAATATTGTTTACCTTTTGTTTGCTTTTATACTGGTTATTGTATGAATTCTAAATTTTAATTGGGGATTTTTACCGGCCATGGTTAATCTGAAACTACTGACTATGGGCTAGCGTTACCAGGTACGGTTGTTTGGGGAAATCTGAAGAACGTTGTGTGTGAATGCATTGTCCACATACAGACATGCTCTCACAAGATTGGTATATTTATTTAAGGTACACATCGACAATGTTGACGAATGCTGATAAGATGAATTACAAAAAACGACATGTTTAGTGAGACTCGTTTCATGAAACAGCAACTTCTTGGAAGAATTCACTGGACAAACTCCGACTGTCAATTTTTTGTCATTTTTTACTTTGTTTTTTATGTAAGTACATAGTATGTTTCGTGAACGCTAGAACTCATTTTTTGCGATGATACGTTTTTGTTCATGTATAATTATTCAAGCTAAGAATATAAACTATTTGAGGCTGCATTTACATTTATTATAAACAATGTTTTAGTTACGTTTTTACCATTCAATCATTGTTTTAATCTACCAGTCAACGTTCTTTGTTAAGCTATCTTAGACTCACAGTCAATATCAAGGTTGACTAGAACAAAAACTAGTATATTAACTCTCATCATAAACAGGTTTATGTGTGCATTGAATCTAGTAACAACATTGTTACTGTATGCAATAACGTTCTCAAGAAACTTTCAACTTGTTGTACCCAAACATTGTCTTTGTGTGCAATCGCCGTTGATTGTTTTGTGACACTTGCATATTAGCAAAAAACCTGCAACCTTCGATTGTCTGAAACAACAGTGTAACGCTGTATGCAAATTTGCTAATATTAAACTTGTTTTGTACCCGGCAACTAAAACTCAGCAATATGTGGCGTACTCAATCAAACGTAAATGATTTGCATCAAGGAAGAAATCACCTTAACTGTTCTGATGTATCCGTATCCTTGAAAAATACACTATAAGTGCCTTTGTTTGAATGCGTATTTGTCTAGATGCACTAATTATCTGTAAAAATAAATGTTATAAATATGAGAATTGCTACACAAATTACAGCCACTTCGCTTCGTCTTAGCAAAAATAGCCATGAACGATCCCGTAAAATACGAAAATGGCAAAGTGGTGGTGGACACAGCCAATCTTGTATTTGTGCCAAAACTAATTAAATTTATGGACTGGGAATTCACCAACGGAAATATTCTGGACTATGGCTGTGGTACTGGTAGTACCGGATTTAAACTCATCTTACCCCAAGTGGAACTCACCGATTCCCAATTGTATTCTGTGGACATTTCGCCAAAAATGGTGGATTTTGCAAAAAAGACATATCCTCATTCTTGGATTGAGTACGCCACTGGATCACTTCCAAACGACTTTCCTTTTGAGAATCTGACATTTGATAAGATATTTGCCGTACACGTGTTTCATTTTGTACCACAAGTGCATCAAATGCTGTCTAAAATGTACAAGTTGCTCAAACCGGGAGGAGAGTTGGGGTTTACCTGTACCACACTAAACTTTGCGCCGATCAAAATTTGGAAACTTTTGGCTGAATCTGAAAAGTGGGGAAGCTATATGCAAGATTATTCAAAATTTTGGCCCAATTGGACTGACTATGGCAAGGAAGATCCGGAAACGTACTTTAGAAAGGTGTTTTTGAACGGGACTGGATTTCAAGAGAAGTTCTTTGAGTACACAATATTCAAAGCCACAAAGCCGGCGGATGCTGTGTTGGGTACTACAAAACGTGATTGTTTACAAGCTTTATATTTTTTTGCAACATTTTAATGATTTTTAAATATTTACCTGTTTGCTAGATGTATTCGTTTCCCTGAACCCCTGCCTGGACAAAATTCCTTTGGAGCTACGCCCACAATTGAAACAGGACTACCGCAAGCTTCACGCAGAAATTTGTGCCGTGCCCGAGAATAATCCAACGATAACCGTAGAACTAGAATATATTTGTGCTGTACTTCGCAAGCCGGATAACTATTTTGTTGAAGCATTAGATTCGCAAAAGAGGAATTTTGGTTCTTGAAGTAGTACACCAGTCATGCATATAAACATTTTAAAATCGATTATGTAAACTTTTCAAAGTTGATTCATTTCAATTTACTGTTTTACATATAAATCTTTAATATTACACTATGCTACATCTTTGTATTGGATTTTGTATTTATAAATGTAATTTATAATAAAATAAAATCAGAAATCATGAAACTCTGTCTTGAAATGTGATATTATATGACATTGTATATTTTCAGTCTTAAACATTTATTTGGTCATTACTCAATCCTGAAGAAGTTAACAGAACGTAGTCGAAAGCTCGGCGATTAAATAAAGTTATACCACTAAAGTTCCCATTTTTAGTTTAATTGTAAACATTTATTGAAATTATGCCATGAAAATAGTTACTCATATTTCAAAACATTGTATGATTTTAAGTCGATATGATATTCAATTATTCCCAAGAATATTCTTGACCTTGACATTGACGTCTAGCTGCAATGCAAACTGAGCAACAATATGCGTTAGTTGTAGCCGGCAACTTGCCGGCACACACAAGTCATAGACAGCAAAATTTGCATGCACCCAAACATATTAAATATCTGGTTCTATCAGGTTCAATAAACACAAAAAGCCTTGTATTCCGTGTCCGTGAACCCACAAGTCAAGTTAAAGTGCTTTGTTTTGCTTTTTTTGACATTTCGTTAGACATAGACAGATTTATGGACATGTATCCAGACATGGTTTTTAAGCAGTTTGTCTAATTGCTCAAAGTGCGAACAGGTTTAATGATTACACGATTGCATAAAAACACAATGATTTACAAATTATTATAAATGACATTTATGCTTCCCTATATTTCTGTATGAGGATTTCCTTATAACCAGAGTCGTTAAATATGTATATATTTGTATATGAAAATGTATTCATTTGTTTCCTTCAAGTTGCTACGCAACACAGGTAATTAAGGTACAAGTACTACAAGATGTTCTAACTTGTCTTTTTTGCATAATTCCACAAAAATCAAATAAAAGGTGATATGGTCATTCAGTCATCGTCAAGAACGCGCTGTTATACACTTTTACTTACCAGTTCTGTACCACCTTCAAAGTTCAGTTATGTGGCTCTATATTCTCCTATTCATTTTTGTGCTTCTTTTTCTACTAATTTGGAATTTGATTATTTACGCACGATGGAATTTTGGTCGTTTGGAAAAACAGGGTATTACCGTAGTGCAACCTAACCACTTTCTTCTGGGTGGGGCAATGTTATCCTATCAACTAAATGGTGGACTGTTGGATATTCAACATATGAAAAAATATGGTTCAGTTTTCGGGGTAATTATATAATTTTATTTTAACACATTTTTTTTTTAATTTCAAATTTTCAAAATTACAAAATTTCTCATTTTATTTATTAGTTATACGAGGGAAGAGAAGCTCAAATATTTATCTGCGATCCCGAGCTAATTCGCCTGATAACCTGTAAAGACGCCGAGTATTTCAATGCCAAACGAACCTTAGAGTTTGGTGATCCCGTGCTCAACGAGTTTCTGGACTTTCAACCGTACAACAAATGGAAAACTTTGAAAAATATGGTGTCTCCTGTGGTGAGCAGTTTAGTTCGTATAAAACATGCTGAGCTAGGAATGCAAGCAGCAATTAGAGAATATATTGATGGCCTGAAACTGCAAATTATGGAAAATGGGGGCAAGCTGAACAAATACGAACTGGACACGTAAGTGTTGCATTTTTTATTTTTGATATTTTTTGTTAAAATGAACGATGTTTGAGGATGTTTTTTCCTACTTCTGGAATTTTAAAACATGTTATTTGAATATTGTAGTGGAATTTTAGAAATGCTAACTGACCTAATTGCCCGATCCCAGTTTGGTATAAACTTTGACAAATCTGAGAATTTCAAACGTTTTGTAAATTCCCTGAAAATGCTAACTCGCCCACCTGCCGCAAAGTTTCCCCAGCTAGCAGCATACGTATACGCCTTTCCCTTCTTGCGAAAAATCCTGCCAAACGCCACCGTGAACCCAGAATTATTCCAAGAGTTTTTACACTTTCCCCAGCAAATGATGGAAATGCGAAGAGAGGAAAATAAACGAAAAAATTTACAATCACAGGAAAGTCCACGAGATCTTCTTGACTTTATGTTGGAGTGGTACACCGACATCAAAACAAATCCAAATAGTAAATACGGCCAAAACGGAGTAACTGAAATGAGCATCTACAATCTGGGATTGGTGCTGTTTTTGGGAAGTCAACATCAAATCAGCTTAATTTTAGGGACGATGATGTACCATATAGCAACCAATCCAGAACTTGAAAACAAACTGAGTGAAGAAGTAGACCAAGCCTGGACCCAGAACAATGGTGTATTTGACCACGAGACAATTTCTAAAATGAGTTATTTAAATGCCTGCATTTTAGAAGCTACTCGGCTTCATCCATTTTTCTTCCGTGCGGAACGTGTGTGCACTAAGGACTGGGAAGATACTAAAAGAAACATTAGAATTAAGAAGGGTGACGTTGTGCAAATTGCTATTTGGGCAGCAAACAGAAACCCAATTTATTGGCCAAATCCTGATGAGTTTCAACCAGAACGATTTCTGCCTGGAAATAAAGAAAAGATTCATCCGTATGCTTTCACTTCGTTTGGTTTTGGACCTAGGGGCTGTCCGGGGAAAAGATTGTCTTTACAAATTATGGGAATGCTGGCTGCGTATTTGGTAAAAGAGTTAAAATTTGTGAGAAGAAAAGACACAAAGTTAGAATTTTTGCCAGTGGGACCCTTTTTTGGGGTGCATGAACCTATTTTGTTTGATTTAGAGTTGAGATAAAATCTGTTGCTTTCAACCATTTTCTAAAATCGATTCAAAATACGCTTTACGCAAATTATGTTTTTGCATTAGACTTGTAGTTTGTCAGTCAAATTGTCAGGCTTATTTTATATGCTTATCTGCAAACCCCCTCTTGAAAACCCGTATTTATTTCTTTACTTTCTTAAGAAATCATACTTCCCTTTATTTTCCCATTTCACATTCAACATTACTACATTAATTACATAGTTAGTTTCTTTTAACTCCTTTAGATACACAACCACCATAACTAGCGTAATATTTATTATCGTTGCTACTCGGCTCCGTTTTAGAATTTTATTCACCTCATAATAACCATAATAATAAAGTTATTGTTATAAATATCAGCCTCTATAGCCAAAAAATCACAATGAATAACCATAATAATTCTTGCCTACGACACTACACTCTTCATTGCTTCGGTCTAACTATGATTTTTCCAGTGTACAATTTATAATGAAAATGCGCAAAGTTATCAAATTTAATGATACGCGTTGCTTTTGTGAGCTGTGATAAGTGGAAACGGTAACGTGTTAATTCGTGCGGAACATACTCACGCTTTGTCTTTGTATTTCATACATTTATATTTATTTCTCTATTTCTCTTCATTCATGCAAGTTCAAATCAAAATGTTCACAGTAAGTTTTGTTAATGACGCATTTAGACAAACTAGAATAACAGTTTATTACAGTCATAATTTTATAAAAAATTCAAACGCAAAAGTGTAAAACGAAACTCAATTGGTAGCAGGGATTTACGTAATAAAAATCTGCATTAAAAGTCAAGTTTATTCATGTATTTGTAATTCATGTATTTTGTAATTTGTGTTATTGTAAATCTCCCCTAAGACCTATTTTATGTTGCTGCATTATGTATGAATGAATAACCTTGTTTTAATGACGCATAATATGACGTAGGTGTACATATTTCCTTTGTACGTTCTGGACAAAGGAAAAGCTTAGGAAATGTGAAAGCACTTGACTTTATTTCCCTCTTTTAATAAAAATAAATTGAATCACAAAAATGATCACAGGCTCTTTGACAACTTTGGTTGATCGTGTATTGCAATATTTTTCATTTACGATTTTGTCAGTACCTATTTGACTGTGCATCAGATTGTTGTGGAGCTTAGAAATTTAACCGTGGTTTATTTTTAAATTTAAAGCATTTTTTGGAATCATGAAATCCTTAGTAGCAAATCGATTTTTCCTTATAGTAACTCTAGTTGCCTTTCTTGGTATAAAATTTTTCAAGATTGCCGAGGCAACTTATACATTTTATACGATGCCACTTGACGAAAAGTGTAATGTAACATTTGATTATGCACAACTTGAAGAAGATGAGGAAAAACTTCAAGTCACCAGGTTGAAAAATTACGATGCGTGCTACGCCGATACCATAACAGCAACACAGCGGAAGAGGAATTTAACGGATACGGAACAAGAGGTATATTTTTAGTGAACATTCTTTTATTCAATTTAATTTAAATAATGCATTATGTTTTTCAAAATACAGAACTGCATTCGTAAATGTATGCAAGTCTACGACGAGTTCCTAAACACTGATGGCTCTTTCAATTTGAAGCTGCTTGACAAGATTCAGATGCAATATAAAAAGTATTCAAATGCCAGCTCAGAATATGTAGAGAATGTTAAGAGGCTTTTCTCTGGATGCGTTGAAAAATCCGGTGAGCTATAAGCAATAAATGTTTTGAAGTTAGTAGTTGACATGATTTAATTTATTGGTGTACTACTTACCTTTCAGATAAACAATTCAAATCACTAGCAAAAATTGAAAAGGTTGCAGAATGCGAACGTAGTGCCTTATTTGAAGACTGTTTGATTACAAATCAGGAGATTTTAGAGTTTGGAAGTGAAGCTGACGTAAGGAGCAGTTTATAGTCAAAGTTGAGATATTGCTTAAAAATTTTCTTCTATTATAGTAGTATTATTATTTTCTAATCCTTTGACAGCAGCTTTGCGGAACTCCAGAAACATCGTCTCCAGTATAAACAATATTATTTGAAGTGTTTGTTGTTCATCAATAAAAATAAAATGAATCCAAATAATAACTATGTAATAAAATGTTTCTGCAAACAATACAATCATTTTTATTATGAAAAGTCACCAGTACACTGCTTTCAAAATGAACTTTCATACTAGAAGTTAAATTTAATTTCATAACGCTAATACACAGGATTTATTTCTGCTTGTCAAAAAATGCTGCGTGAATGTTTTAATATTATATATTATCTCCAATTATTTTTAACCTTTAAAATAATATCAAGCTACAATTATCATAAACTACTACTTACCAATTATTTTATCTTAATCCTGAACAATTTAAAATAGTATTTGTATACAAGTTAGCTACTGTTGATTATGTATTGTGGCGATCGACCAATTTAAACGCTGTGCGATATCCTAAATTAGGATTCCTAATCGTCATTTTTTTTAGATAAGCAACAAAATGATAACTTTTCAGTCTTCTGGATAAAAATAGTCAGTCTGGTTAGATAACATCAAATTGTACTAATATTACTTACAGCACTAGTATTTTCTCCAAAGGTCACCAATTACTAAAAGTTAATCCTTTACTGTAATTGCTATATACACCAACGTTGAAAGCATGCTTTCGTTATCATAAATCAGATCAAATGAAAATCATTCAAATATTCCACAAGACTTATTATTTTGTCAATCGAATACTTAGCCTCATCAGTAGTTGACATTAATTAAGGCATATGGTATAGATGAACCACCTACCACACGAGACTTGAAATGAACTATTTTTTAAAATTGTGTGGGATGCTTGTACGTGTATGTTGTGCGAAATTTATTTAGCCATTAAACTTTGTTAGATCAACACTACTGCTTTGGTATTGAAACATTTTACATTTACTTTACATCATGGACAATATTCATTCTTCAGCAGCGTATCTTACCCCATGGCTTCTCAGAAGTTTTCACGTCTATAGCAAAACGTTTGACCTTTTCCCTCCCTTAATAGCTAATATAAAACTAGAACAGACAAAGTTCCCCAAACAGAAACAATCTTCAAATCAAGCAGATTTACGAGTTCGACTATATTTTACGCCTTTATCTGGTGAACATTTATCGTCCGTAGTATTGAGTGGCTTATTTATCATAGGAATAATTCTGGCCATCCTAGCCCTCACCAAACTGAAACTTGGACTAAGTTCTGTACGCATGGATTCTATTCAAATAGCAATAACCATTTTGTATTTAGCAATAACAATTTGCTTGGTTGTATTTGCACATGCCTTTTTGTTTCTGGACAACAGGTCTTCAAAAACTCTAGACAACTTTTTATCAAATTCAATAAATTTTCCGATTTTACCAGTAGACGAAAATACGCCTGATACAGAAGGCTTACTGATAATGTATGTAATTTGGGGCTTCTTAATATTTTGGTACCCTATTCCTTTTATTCTCTGGTTTTTCGATCTGGAACCCGGGCATGTCATACTCAACGATTTATTCATAGGTAACCCGTATTATCATAGTTTTACTACAATTATATGTCTGAAAACATTTACGCTATTTGGAGATATTTTGATATGTTGGGTATTAGCTAGGGGCATTACGGTAATGATGTTTCTTCTGGTTCTGGTGTTTGCTTGTACAAAAGCTTGTCTCAACACTTTGTTGAGTGGAATAAGTATTACAGAAAGACAAGCCTTAAGGTTGTATGTACACCTTGTTGTAATTCACAAGTGGAGCCAGCAGTGCTTAGGTCGTGTACTATTGTCAGTTGTGATATTTAGTCAAGTTTTGCTATCTTTGTTTCCATGGTTTACAATAGACTGTTACAATAGAGTACCACTTTTTATAAACGTTAGCTTTGGAGCAGCGTTTATTGGAGGAACGGCGTACATGGTAATATTATTCAATGATGCTGCACAAGTGAAGCAATATTCGTCATTTGTTATAAAGAAAAAGCATAAACTGTTTCGAAGACGATTGGGAATATACAATCAGTACTTGAATTTGAATTGGAAAGCCCAAGAAGCAATAGCGATTAGTTGTGGTGGTCGTTTTGTTTTTATGCAAGACTCGGTAATGATTTCATTGAGGTTGTTGTCCACAAATATTACAGATGCTATTTTATTGTTCAAATTTTAATTTTAAGAGAGAGAAAGCACTAACAAATTAAACTGACAACCTGTAAACCAATTTTCAAACACTCACAAGATTTGCAATAAATTGATTTGTTTGTTCCAATTTGATGTTATAAACCGCAAAACTAGAACAAAAGCATAAACATTATCATAATTAATTCATTTATTTGATTTTTATGACATTTTCAGATATAACTTATTGACTTACGCTTTCATTCACGTTCATTTTACGCATTTGTCTGTAGCATTTCTGGTATAGGCCTGTTAATCTGCAGTTAGTACCTACACCAACTCCGTTTGCTTGATCTATCTTCATTTGTTCAACTATGCACCCATTTAGCAAAATCCTCATTATAAGTAAACTGGAAGTTTAACAATTTAATTTTTGAAGTTTGTTGCTTACCAGCAGTCTCCATGCACCCAGAAAACAGCCGAATTATATTAATCACATAAATATTTGTAGCATTCGAGAAAGCTTTGTAAATTGTTATTATGTCTTTTGTAAATTTTTTGGTGGACAACCCATCAGAGTTTGCATGACCATACGCCATTTGCCTGCATTTTTCTAGACAGTCCTTTTACAGAAAAGATGTTATGTAAAATTCCATTCCAAAAAAGTCCATATTGAGTGTGGTATATACAACGATGATGCGATATCTACTAATAATTTATTACCATGCGTTCTCCTACTGTAAGATTCCGATCTTGGTTCCATATATTGTCAATGTAGCAAGTGCCAAAGTCTTTTACTGAAGTGATATTTTTCACAAATTTCCAGTATCCTGGTACGTCAATCAGAACGTTGCACTGCTTTTGTAATCTTTGTGTAGTATAAAAGAAATCTGCTACAGCAGTCAGTTTTAGGAGCGTTGCCCCAGCGGATAGTAAGATATTAGTCTTTCCTAATTTCATTTTGGACTTGATAATCTGTAAATTTAATTTATGTGTCTTTTGTAATAGCTAACACGTTCGAATTCAAAAAGTCTTCAATCGTTTGCTCATTTGAGTCTAAATGCTTTGTATCTTATTGCGGTATGAAAATTCCTGACGGATAAGTATGGCGGTCATAAATCGTGCAGTTTTGAAAATGTGCATGTGAATGTGAATTACCCTGCCTGTGGATGGAACTTGACCATTCAATCTAAATCACGATTTTGCAATTTTTAATACTACATTTTTAGTACGACGTTGTAATTTGATCTAGAGCACAGCTATGTAATTTCAAACGATTTGTTTATAGGCAACTCATGTTACTATAATTTGGTGTTATTTCTGCTGGGTTGTATCTATAATTTTGGCGATCATAATGATATTCCTGGATTTATTCTTCGCTTGTACCCGCTCATGTTTAAAACTTTGTTGGTAGATACTCATTTCACAACGGAAAGTACTTTAATTCATACAAGGGTTTGTATAAAACTTAATGAAATTGATTTTATATAATAAACTAGCTTAAGTGCTTTACGTATAAACTTACATGTCAGTGACATGATGTCACACGTTCTTTAAAGCTGCTGGACAAATATATTGATTAGTAAGAAAAATATACTTAATGAAAAATTTTATTATTCGTAGGTGTTAAGCTGAATATACATGATTTTAATAGAACTTTATGATTTCATGAACTTCATGATTGTGTTTTGTCTGTCTACAATTTTGTACTTTCAACAAATTGGAGTCATTCGTCCTTTTAAAATTTGAGTAATTAACTCGGGAGCGAAACTAAGGGAGCGGATATTTAAGTGTCAACGTCATTTGACATTAAATATTTATTTTCTTCATATTTACCAAACCATAATAACAGTTTACTGCATTGTATACTACACTATGTCTTTATGCATAATTGTCTAAGAGTGTAAGCTTGTGCTACTCTGATGTGTTTTTGAATCCGTTTATATTTAAAAATCATGTACCACGTGTCTATATAATGATACATATTGATATCTAAATAGAAATGTATCCATAAACACGTTTAGCTAAGATGTAAACGTAAAAATGACAATCTTTTGCGCAATAAATGCAACACAATTTGCTCATTCTTTTCAAGAAAGCGTCAGGAAAGAAAGCAAAATGATGAAGTTGCATTGCATATAAATACTAATACACACTGGGACAAATTTTAAGCAAGTCTGCATGAAGATTTTTAAAAATCAAACAGCTTGCATACTTTGCAATAAAGTAATTGCTCGTTTTCTATAATTATTTCTTGCAAAATTAAATATATTTTTTGCATAAATGTACAGTTGAACATATTCAAGCAAGATCCTTAGAAGTTTTGTTTTTATATTCACGTGAAAATAAACGTGCTTATATGGACGCTTCCAAGCAACAACGTGTTCATATATTTATTGTAGGTAGTCCTAGAAAATAATTATTTAAAGTGATAGTCGACTCACGTTGTTTATGTAAAAACTTACTAGGCTTAATGAATAAATCTACCTAAAACTATTTTTTATACCTTGAAATCAAAATTAGACGTGCCATTAAAACTTGCTTACTGTCCTCAGTTCTCGTATTTAGCAATACCATGCATCCATATTTATGTAATATAACAATCTCAGTTTGTTTCATTCTGCTTCAAATTTTTCTGACTGGGCATTCATGAACACTTAAATTGCTGTGTTGCTTACACAACGATGCCAGAATGCCAAAGATGCATTTGTAGTTGTGTGTTCGGTGAAAGTTCATGCGAACACAATGTTTCAATAAGTTATACTACTGACCAGCGAACCACTAAGATAAAGTATTTAATTATATAGAATGTAAGGCTTCTTTTACTCCGGCGCCAGTATGTCCTTTAAATAATAACACATCATATATGCAGTAGATTTTCATAAGCAAAGAGTAGTTGGCTTTTATAAGATGCAAGAACGGTGAGAGTTGATTTCAAGAGTAAGGCTGAGAGCGTTTAACCAATATAATACTGATAGTTTTAAGACATTTTAAGAAATATGGGAACATAGCTTTTATTATAAATAGAATTTAGCGTTTTTATTTCATTTCAAAATTTTCCACATGTTCAAATTATTTAAGAAAGCTTTTAATGTAACTTAAAATTGATGCGGATAGTTTTATTTTTAAAAGTGCCGTTTAATGACGTTCAATCGTTCCATCGATCAATCGTTCCTTCCCTTACCAATTAGCCTAAAGTCCATAAGTGCAACTGCCACATACACTGATGTGTCGTAAAGAAATATCGATTACTCTCATTTTCGAAAACACGTACCACTTTCAAAGAAATTCGTAGAATATTTCTAGAACATTAAAATGTTAGGAAATGTATTTCTTGGCCTTTTAACAGTTTCGTACTGTTTTGCATTCAAACCAGAATTATACGACCATACAAATTCTCGGTTTATTGAAAAAGAAAGATTCTATTCGCCATATCACAATAACTCCAAAAAATTTCGCCATGCAGACGACCTCATTTTCAACTTAAACTCAAACCTGAATGTCTTTGAAGGATGTCTTATTCATTTAATAAATTACAACGGGATAAACTTACTACCGCCCACACAACCTGTGGTACAATCTCGCTACGACGTTGTATGGAGTACATATGAAGTTCACAGCGAAATATTTTCGCATGTACGCAAGCCTCAACTTAGCTGGCGACGACGTTACTTTCCCATTGAAAAAGTACCACAAAATAACTCAGTTCCAATAGAATGGTGCATACGACAAGTGATTGGTATGGAATGCATAGACATTCCTTATCGCGACTATGCACCATCTACGAAACCCTGGTTTTGCGAAGCACACTTGTTCCTCTTTCCCCCGACTTTTCCCCAGTTTTACGAAACTGACCATGTGTTTAACGTACAAAAGCTTCTAATACCAGGAAGCTTTCAAACTTTGTTTTGGAATATGCAAATCAAAAACAACAAAACTGATAGTGGACGAGGAATATATCTAGATAACTGGCTAGAAGTGACAACAACTGCAATGCCAACCAACACCAGAACCAGGCTGGACATATTGATTACACGAGAGCAGGAGTGGAAGGTAATCAAGCCGTGGATGGCAACACTTACCAAATTTAATGATAAGTGGGTAGAAATAACGTCAACAACCAGAAGAGAATTGTTAATTCAACAAGCCATTAGTGTCAAGTTAGACAGCATTTCTTCAGTATTTCGTTCAGAAATGTATTGGCTTCAACATTATACTTTGCTGTGTCGTAGTTGCGATGTAAACCATCCATGGAAACCAATGCCTCTCATAACAAGTTTCAAAAATGTAGACAGTTTAATGTACATAATCACATACATAAATCGCTTTTATGAATTAACAAGCTACGAAATATGGCCCGTGGGTGGCTCTGCACAAATTAAAGAATTTGTTTTAAACGGTCAAGCTCTTGCAAACACTCAAGAATGGAAAATTGTACGAGAAATATTACTTGACAGAGAATTAGATCTAGACATAATTAGATTTCGTTTCGAGATGCGTTTACTAGGAGAGGTTCTCCGAAATTCGTCAACCTTTTTAAAAATGGTGTTTGGTTGCAAAACTTCAAATATAGCTTGTGATGACTTATCAATGCCTCAAATATTTATGATACCAATGAGTAGTAACCGAGAAATTGCTCATTTTTACTGGCATTCTAGAAAACTAATGTTTGTAAGTTGTGGAGAACCTCTAAAGCATCATCTAGGATTTTTCAACTTGATATCCATATTTGACAACTCTACTTGGGCATTTATTCTATCCACTATTTTGACAGCAGCCGTTCTTTCTAGCTTATTCTTTGCATATGGGCAACCTCTTATCAACCAACGACTAAATCGACATAATATGCCTACTAGAAAACAAGCAGAAAAATGCTCATCCTATATAGCCTATCTAAGCCACTATTTTATCCCTAGTTTAATGTCCTATTTAAAGGCTATATTAGAGCAAGGCGATCCTATTGTGGTACCCCTTTGGAATATTCATCTTTTAAGATGGACTTTTGGCTGCTATTTGTTTGGTGTTTTAGTGCTGAGCAGCGCGTACAAAAATGAAAACATTACAAGCTTGACCTTGCCATTGTCTCCTATTCCTTACGATACGTTTGACAAACTGGTAGACAACAATTTTACAATTTATACGAGGGTGGTTGTTGTGGGTGGGTGGTGTGGGTTTACTAGTTGGGTTATCTCGAACAAACTAGACTTTGCGTCTACAATATCGGAAATTTTAGGAAACGTCATGAATTTTCAACTAGATTATGGCAAACATGACAACCTTGTGTTTTCAAGTGAGTTGCTTCAATATGTGAATACTGAGCACACTATTCTAAATTCCTTTACAAAAGGCAATAAAAATGTGAGCAGCAGAAGCAGGGAGTACTTAAAACATACAAGAATAGATCCAATGGCTAATCAACTTTTAACGGATTCCAATGGCGCGTGTAATGTCTTTGGGAAGAATAATAGTTGTAATGTTTTGCGCTTTTGCAACAAAACGGCAATATTGCTGCCAGATACTATGGCTACAAGTAAATACTATCAAATGAAAAGGGATGGTTTCAGAAACGCATTTCTGAGTACAATGGCTGTAGCGGAACATCAATTTGGAATTTTGTTTGCGAGATGGGTTCATCCTCAAATTTTGGTGAGAATTGGGGGTTTTTTTTTGCTGGAATTCCAGACTTTTGGACAAGAATGATTACTGAATATGTTCCAAAGATAAGACAAAAATTTCACAAGGATGACAGACCACATGCCTCAAATATGGGTGGTAATATTGCAGTTGTGTTTACTATATTAGCAAGTGGGCTAGGAATGTCAATACTTGGACGTGTTTTTGAGACTTTTACTTATATGAAAGAGAAAAACTTGAAATTATGTAGGTCAAGAGTGAAAACCTTAAACTCTAAAAAACCTAAATTTAAAATAAGATGTTTTAAATAACTGATGGATTCTGTAAAATAAATTTAGATTTAGAAATGACTATCATATTAAACTATTCAAAAACTGTACTCAAAATAGTGACAGATATATTACATACCTTCCCTTTTATGAAGGGCTCTGTTGCGATGGGAAAAATAATTATTTAAAACGATACTGCAGATGGCAAAAATTCATATAATTTCTAAAAACGTTGCATTATGAAAGTAAATGAAACGTCTATAATATATTTATCAACTTTATACTTTACCAGCTTAATATTCACTGTAATACAATCCTTGTAATTTTCTTTTAGCTGTAAAAAATAAATAGTTATTTTAAGGAAATACCTGTTGATATATTTACTCTACTGCACTAAATAAAATCAAAAATTCAAAACTTCATAAAGACACATTAGCATTAAATTACTCATTTTATGTACCTTATAAATATTGAGATGGTAAGCATGAAACTTCTAATTCAAACAAGGAAGTAAACTCAGGTACTACATTTTTCAATGTAACCGACAATTGGTCTCTAAAATAATGCCTGACAACGGCCAAATGCCAGTTTATTATTCTTCCGCATTCTAAATAGTATGCAAGTTATAGTTTCAAGTCCCATGAAAGTCATAAGCATGAATTTTCCGTTTTATGTTTTGAGCACATTTTTAGTATTTGGCGGAATTGATCATACCAGTTGTCAAAAGTACATTCCTAAATGTGACATATCTACAAAACAAATATACACTATAATTAATTCCCTTCTTCCAATGGATTCCCGTTCTAATTTAGTTCACTTTAAAAATCCTTTTAACTGTGATTTGTCATCGACTTCCTTTCAAAGTACAACAATTGTAGTATCATCATGGTTTGAAAACTATACTAGTTTATCAGATTCAGTTCCGACGACAGCCAAGAGTCTTGTTGTTCACAACGATGATAATCATAGGGTAGCAAGAAAATCAACCAGAAGATTTTCTGCAGTTGGTTGGTCCAGAATATTGCACATTCTTGTAATTCCCTACCCAAACAAATTAGAAGACAGACTCTTGTGGAGTAAATGGCACATGAATAGCAATCAATACAGCATTCTTCACCGTTATCTTTTGAACACATTACTAAATGATCTTAGCTTTATTTCCTTACGCCAATTGAGTCTTATGGCTGACAACATAAAGTGCAATTATGGATATACACGACCATTTGACTTGGAAGTTGTATTGGCGGGTATTTACAGAAGCACTGAAAGAAAGTTAAGCAGCGTGTTTTTCGACTTATTTGAAACCACATCAGGTTTTAGTAGATTAATGTATTATGGGACACCCAGGGAAGGGCAGTTTCCTTTTCATAGAGTCTTTATAGAGTTTTACCAAGCCCGGAAATCAAAACATGTTGACAAAATAATACGTATACTAAGTGTTTACTGCCAATATTGCGCATCTGCAGATATTAACAGATGGCATTTAGTTGACTTGGCAGTAGTAAAAAGCTTGCTTTCTAGAGGGTTTAGCTATCTAAGTAAAAGAATAAATGTAGTAAATGTCTGCGACTCTAATTATGCTAATATATTTTCACGCAACACACCAATACACAAAATAAACACATCTAAAAGCAACTTGAATACAGAATTAATTTTAGCTACATTACCAGAAAACGTGACATTGACTACATGTACCTGGTTTAGTTTGGACTTTGAACCAACTCTAATAATTGATGTGTTACACACTCCATCCGTTGTTACCGATAGTGTTTCCATAGAATTTTTTACTTGCGATGGTGGACAAGTTGAGAAAGGAGTATCGTTTAATGGCTTTGTCTCCGCTTTTGATACACCAACATGGATATTACTTGGCTTGTTTGTTATACTGTTAATTATAATCTATCACAAAAGTGCTCCAGCATTTTGCAATGAACACAACAAAGTTGTACTAATGCTTTATTCTCTTGTGTGTTCTACGCTGACAGTTCTGCGCATGTTTTTATTTCAGGGTAGCGAATTTGTTAACAATCGAATTAAAATTGCCGTTCAGATATGGACAGTTTGCGTGTTTGTTATCGGTTATTTCCACATGGGTGATAATATTGGCGAACTAACTGCGCCTAAGGGAGCTACACTATACAAAAACTTTGAGCAACTTTTGAGTAGGAACTATACTCTATCATTTATGCCGTCGTATTCAGAAAAACGACTCTTTGAATTTATGATAGACCATCCGTGCTACAGTAGAACAGAAGAAATAAAAAATAGCAGTTTGTGTTATTTCTTTGCTCTGACGAATTTTGGATTGCCAGACATGTTTGAACCGATTCATTTTAATAGAACAAAACAAGAAGGCATACTAAAGCAGATTGCTGATTCAGATCATGCCATACAGTATCTAAATAGCTCACTTTCACAAACATTTTACAAACGGGCACCAAATTTATGTGTAAGACATGCAATTGTAGAATGGTCTGACAAAATGGATCAGTTAGAACATGATATAAAACTATATCATCTTCAAGTGAAACCTAAACGCACTCCATTGTATTCCAGAGGTGGAGAAAATTTTATGCCAACTGTGAAAGGCTGGATATTTTCATACTGGGGTGATCCGTGGATTATGCAACGATGTTATTCCATTTGGTCGTCTGGTATTTACAATTTCATTAAAACTAGTATAAAATGGAAAAATCAATTCAGATTCACAAACCAAGCAAGAAATGTGGAACAAAGTATTTTTGAAAGTTCACAGAATAATAGCATAGATTCTAAATTTAGGATTGATCTTACTGCAAATACGGTTGTAATTTTTATAGCATTTGGAGTAGGTATTATTGCGAGTCTCTTGGTTCTATTGTGCGAGCAGCATGAATTATATAATTTCTTCAGAATTTTACTACGTTCCATTTTTCAAAAGCGAACACGAATTTTAAAACAAACCTTTAAAACAAAGAAAATAAAAGTTAAGAGCCGACAAAACAATTTTCATCCAATTTTGTTCAAGAATACTTTTTGGCAAGACTGCTTATAAATTTTGTGCATCAGTTAGCGGTTTTACTAAAGTGGATTTCAAATTGTCTGAGCTTAGGATATTCAAAACACTAATTAAAATTTGAAAAACAACAATGGATGTGTTTTATATGCATACTACCAATACTAGGTATCTAAAAATTTGTTGTATATAAAGTAAGCATACGGAAGTTAAGATTACGCGGGAGCAAGACACAATTTTGTACAAGCAATTGAAAGATGAAATCACGAATAAATTGATACTTATTTATTTCAGAAAAAACGATAACAACCTAATATATTTAATCCCAAAATCCCAATTCTTATACAATTTGGGGCACTTGAGATTTTGGCATGGTCAATTGACTACTGAGCTCTGAGTTGTTTCATTTTCCACATCCGTGGAAACAAGTAGCATATCATACTTGACATAACATAGCACAATTTGTATTTTGATTTTTTTTTACCATTTTTTCATGCTCATTTTATCATTCTCTTTATTACACACCCATTTACTTCGGTTTTTAATAAAAAAGTGAAAAATTCCACCAAGATGGTTCTAAATTTGGACTTAAGCCAAATGCTATGTGATTTCATAAGGGGGCTGGAGGCTCGACAGAAGGTCTTGGACAGTGGAGCAATAGACGCCATGACGCTTGAGAAGATGACAGCAGAACTCAAGGAGTACATTGACCAGCAAAGACTAGCGTTGGACAACACGGAGCTCCAACTTAGTACATTGACTCACTATCTCGACCTTCCTGACCTGGTAGTCCTGAAAATCTTGAGCTTTCTGACTAATCCCCAAGACCTACTCAATCTGCTAATCGCTTTTCCCAAGGAGAAACAGCATGCTCCCCTGACCAAGGAGCAACTCGAGTTTGAGTTGGTACGCCTCACTATTAAAATCATGACACCATCTTCCACCCTTCAAATAACCATTCTGGCTTTGTTTAACTATTTAACTATCCTCTAAGGCATTTCCTGAGATGATCCGCAGTTACGAGCTACATTGGGACGATGACTATGAATTGAGGTTGCTCTCCCTGAGAAGTGACCACCACCGGAAAGTGATCCTCCTCCATTTTGAACATTTCCTGGTAAACGACATCTCCAACACTGAACGAGTTACTTGTCTGCAGAATATCCCTTTAGGACCCCCATACAATAGATCCTTTCCCATTGATAAAGTAGTTCGTCTGGCTCGTTCCACGGAACGTGAGGCTCTCAAGGAATGGAACAAGTTTCCAGTAACCAGAAGGGTGGACATATGCATGAAGACTCCTCCAAACCAAGAGGATATGGAAATGGTGGGCAGTTCTGTGTGGCATGCTGAGATAATCATGTGGCGACAATGGATTGAGCTGGAGAGTGAGTGGAGAAAGGTTTGCAGGTGCTTAGCAGGACTGCCAAATCTCCGAAATTTGTATGTACGACATGTTTGGGAGGAGGGAAATGAACCCAGAAATAGTCCGGATTTTGAGTGGATTATTGCACCTATCCAACTTCCAGAGCTGCCATTTTTGAAATCCCTCAGCTTTCATGAAACCAAGTTTAACAATCGTGACACGTTTCGTATATTCAGAATGCTACTGGAGCGGTTCGGAGAGCAACTAAATCAACTGCGCTTTACAATTTCTTGGCCTTTTCAAGGGATCCAAATCCAGTTTCCGGTGGATCTACCTCCCTGCCCTAATCTTACTTTGCTCAGTTTTGTTGACCAGAGTGTGTGCAGGGATGGGCCTTACACTCCACCTTGGCAAGGTCGCCAACAGGCTCTGCGATACATGTCCAATTTTCGAGAGGCCAAGTTGAAGAAAATTAAATTGCTTTTGAACGGTTGCAACGGGATATGGGCCTTGTACCGGTTGCTGGAGTACATGGGTCCCAATTTTGGCCAAAGTTTGGAACATTTGATTTTGGAGTTTAGACAGGATGAATTGAGATGTGGGCTGGAAGCTCCTTCTCCTTCTTTACTACAAGGCTTGCAGTTTCCCAAACTGGTTCATTTTGTTACAAACCTGAAGTTCAGCCGGGAGCTGTATGAGGCCTTAATACGATTCTCAGCTTTGGAGATACTGGAAGTCAGAAGGTGCAAAGAGTTTAGTGCACCATGGGAAGTGAAACGGAGTGAGTTAAACTGGGAGGAGAAGAACTTGCTAAGCAAACAGATCTGGAAGGATCTGCCTCGCTTGAAATGGATTCACTGGCAGAAGGTTACTGGCTATAAGTAGACGATTACTCGAGAGCAGGTGGAGGGAAATGGAGGACAGGAGGAAAAGTGGAAGGATATGGGAACTTTGACCAATATGAAAGAAGAAGATGAGGTGGAGATTGTGGACGAGGTGGAGTCTGTGAAGGAAAATGTGAGTGGAAAGGAAAACAAGAATGGGAAGTTGCTTCGGGTCGCAAATGCTTGCAAAACTAAAATTCAAAGTATTTTTGGAAGGTCTAAGTAATTATGTTTTTTAGCCGAATGCAGAGACGTCGAAAACCTAAGAAACTAGACTAGGGATACCTAATCTGCCATAGTTACGAAAACTGGCCCATACATTTTAAATGGGCGGTTAGGTAGACCTTACCCTAACTTAGGTTCAGGGAGGTTTCTGCATTTGGCAGTTTGTACTAAAATGCTACAAGTGTTATATGTATATACAAGGGGAAGTGCAAAACTAAATTGGGCGTAATGAAAAAGATTGAAGTGGATTATAAGTACTGTCGTATCTTCTGAAGTAAACCAAAAAATATACACAATATTTTCCTGTAATAGTAACGATTTTTTTTGAGAAATAAAAACATAATTTTAAAAATAATGCTTACATTTAAAGGCAGATTATAAATGCTAATACGAAGTCTAAACTCTGCATTTTACTCTACTCTATGGTGTTAAAAATGCTGCGTGTATTAATGCATCGATTATTTTAATTTTATTGGAGTTATTATTTGTAATAATCGTTGAATAATAATAATACTTTCCCATAATTACTAAAATATAAATTTCTAAGATGTGCATAATTACACAATACTATCCTTCTAGTAATTACTCAAAAGCCACATTTTAAAAACCAAATACTTTTCTACATTTTATAATAAAAAATGAACCGCACATTTTCAAAAAGCTGTATTCTTGTTTGCTACAAAAGTTGATGATCAATTTGGAAAAAATTAATTGATTTAATTTCCTTTGATGATTTTTTGTCATAGTTTTAAAATGAATGAAGACATGTATACGTAACATTTTTCAACAAGGAATCAAGTTTTTATAAGCTTGGCATAAAACCCACTTTTCATACTGAGCAATGAACAAAGAGTGATCTTTGTATGAACTATGCAAATGAGCTGACAGTTTAATATTTTGTTTACTAAATAAATTAGACGCTTTTAGGTACTTTTCGATGAACTTCAACGAGAACGGTACCAAGTTATATTTCATGAAAGGAAACTACTCCTCATCGTACGCAGTTTACTTAAACGAATTTCATTAGAAACCAAATTTCAGACGTTTGAATTTTCTGCACGCTTGCTTTTATTCCTATTCCTGAACCATTTTTGAACTTTTGGCTTGATGCCAATAAAAACAATAGTTAATATAATATAAATAAAAATCTGCTGTGTTTTCTTTCTTATTCATGCCAACAATGAAAATTTCTTGAATATTTTTATCATTTCCAGGAAAAGCCACAATGATATAATGAAATGCCTGTAGCACGTTATTGAGTGACAAACTGGGTTTTGGTTTGGGCGATAAGAAATGTATTACCGATGAGCAAAAACAAAAAAGATCATAAAGTGCATTATTTGATTTGAAGCATACCTTAACACAAACACACTAACATTGAAGAGAACAATAATAAAAACCACATAAATTCTTCAATTCTTTACTTCTACAATTGGTTATCCGGAACACCTCAACAATTATAAAAAGTTTATAACTGTGCAGTAGGTAAAACAATACAAGTGCAACTAGAATAGTTTAGCCATAGTCATTTCCCGTTTGCTAAACACAGACGCCACAGAGTGTCGCATTTTGTCAAGAGAGCATCACATACCCAATAGATTCAATAGTATATCTAAAACTAGATGAGTTATGACAAACAGAGGTAATTTGCCATCACCGTGACCCAGGCCCAGACGTAAGTACTTTTGCAATATTGTGTACAATCATGAAAGATCATTAAAATAAACGGAATCCAACGGTAAGTTTAAGTTCTCAACTAATGCACGTATCGCGAATTTCCTTTTTCTTTGAACATTAAGGTGACGGAAGCAAGATAATGTGTCTCAATATGAAAACATGTGTTAAATGATCCGTAATATGATGTGATTTGAAACATGTGATATGAAAGTATATCCTGCCATCCATCACCCTGCCACAGGCGTATAAAATCCTGTAATTCATGCAATCATGAAAAATCATTCAAATCAACAGAGTCCAACGGTGTGTTTTAAGAGATAACGATTCCAGAAGAGAGGATTTTAAATAAGTTTAAGGATTTTTTTAAATATAGCTAATATCTGTAAAAGCAATTTAATGAAATACAAATTGAATATCTCTGTTCACTTTGTCATACATTAAAGTTGGAAATGGGAAAGAATTTGTAATTTTTCAAAACTGCAAGTATCACAGCTCTATGAAACATTATATTGACAACAGCAGCTATGCATCTCTACTTTCGCTTTCACTTATAACATTGTCTCCTCAGCGAAATGCAGCAGCACCAATGCAGGATAGGGAAATTTTCCCTGTGTTTTTTTCTTTTCTCCATACAAAAACCCTAATGCTGTTGGCGGAATCGCTTAGCAATAAGTAGTACAATGTCCGGGTACGCCCAGCTTAAAAAGTCTTCCTGGTTTCCAAGTTTCCCATGCTTTTTAAATGCACTTTTTGGAAACTCCAAGCTCCAGCTCCGAAGCTGGAGGTGGAGGAAAGAATCAACGACAATGTCTTCTCGAAAGGGTTTACGAGGAAAATCATCAAATCAGCAACAAAGACAGCAAATCTCAACAGCACAAATGTGGGAAGCGTAAAGATTATGTCGTGTTTTCTCTTCATACAACAACCTTATGGCGGTTGACGGACTCTCTAGGCAATAGTACAATATCCGAGTACTTCTACCTTAAAAAGGTCTTCCAGAATTCCATCTCCCATGCTTTTTAAATACATTTTGGAAACCTCAGGCTTGAGCTCCAATGTTGGAGGTTGAGGAGGGAAACAGCGAGAACATTTTCTGGTGAAAGTCTACGAGGGAAATCACGACAACAGGAAGAATTTTGAGCTGTACTTCTTCCGAATATTGGACGAAAATAATCTGGTATTCTAGCCACGTAGCCACAACAGCTTTGTTCTTTAATGCCCAGTAATGTGTGCGTCTTTTGAATATATTTTAGTTCCGATCTTCGTCTAATCAAGTTATCCTACCTATTACTTATTTTTTTACGATTGATACGAAAATGCCACGCGAAAATTAAGTTTAGAAGATCCTGTCAAGAAATTTGTGAAAATAATTCTGAACTCCCATCAGCAATGCAATGCATTTTGCAATAACTTACAAAGTGAAAGCATCTCTATGTTTCTCCTGACATGCAGCAAAAATAGTTTGTGGTATTCACAACAGCATTGTTTATTAAAAGACTAGTCTTTTGAAAATTTCAATTCTCAATCTAATTATTTTATAAACCGTACAATTTTTCAGTGCATTGGACCCAATCTGTGACGTGACACGGAAATGCCACGTAAAAATTAAGTTAGATTAGATCCTGTCAAAAATTTTGTTAAAATAATTTTGAACTCGCATCAGTTATGTGTGTAGTGCAATTTAAGCTTAATTAAGGGTCACTGGTAACTAACATGGCATAAGTGAGGAATGTGGTAACTAACATGACAATGTATATTCCGTGTTAGGGATCAATGCAAATTTTTGGCTTTATAATTGCACTTTTTGAATGGCGATTCATATTTTCTTTTCGCTTTGTTTATGCAAGTGTAAACTCCACTTTCTCCAGCGCATCTTTACTTTGATAATTTGCATTTCAACGAGCAATGTTTTCTTGCATATAATTCCTTATTCTTAAATTTTTACGTGTAAGGTTAAGACTGGTGGACCATTTCAAAAATTGCATGAATAATTTGATATTACCACTTAGCAAGTACAGTAGCCTTTTTCATTATTGCTTCTACGTCATTGTGACTGCGCGCTTTCTCTAAGATGAAAGTTTCTCTTTTTTAAATCAGCTTTGTTACCCGTCTCCAAACATTGTCTACCATTTTTGCTGCATTTAAAAATGTGGTTACACCTAAAAAAATAGTTCGTTTGATAAGACTAGTGCTGTAAGCAAAATTCACTTCCTGTATCCCTGCTACAAAACATAGTATTGTAATATAGAGCACAAATATAAGGAGAAACATATAAGTCACCATACACAACAACCCCCTATCGAGGTTGATGGGCGCGTTTGACAATAGTACAATATCCGGATACATACTTCTTTCAAGAGTCGTGCTGCAAGGAATCCGGATTTAGTAATTTACCATATGCTTCTGTTTCAGCTAATCTATCCCTTGTGTTCTTGCATTGCGTTGCGCTTATACCATTTTAAGGCTTATGCAGCTTATTGTTGCGCAATTAACCTTTACATGTTAAATCTATAATTAAAGCACAAAAGCGATTTGATCAAACATAATAGAAATTGGTGACAAGTACCCCTATGTATATACGAACATAGTTCTTCTGAGGCAGTTCAGTTCAAGTTCAAGGCGCAAAAAGTGCAGATGAAGAAGCAACGACAAGATTTTCTGGTGAAAGCTCACGAGGTCAGTAAGGAGAATAGAAAGAGTTTTGAGATGTACTTTGTCCTGGTATATCACAAAAGTAGCTAACCACAACAACATTTCAACAACAGGAAAACCTGATTCAGTTTGGTATGCATCTTTTCCACTCCAGTTGGATTTTCCCCCATTAACGGTAATATTACAATTAACAGTTAAAACACGACTGAAATTCGTAAATAAATAAATTTTTGCAATGGCAACTAATCTATCGCTTGTGTTCTTGTATTGCGTTGAGCTTATGCCATTATAATGCTTATTATGCAGCTTATTGTTGCGCAATTAATATTTAAATGTTTGGGTTATCTAAAATGAAGGTAAAAAAGCGGTTTGATCAAACGTAATAGAAATTGGTGACAAATATATATGACATGTATATACGAACATGCTTCTTCTGAATTGGCAATCATTTCACATATTGTAAATATTTACACTTTCTGCAGAAAGTTTGTTTGCTGGAACTATATTGCTAAAACTCACTTATAAATGTCAGAGATGATCAAGTGTTTCACCGTGATTTATTTTGCTCCATAGCTTAAAAATTAATTATAAAAAACTAGAAGGGGTCTCTGCACCAGCAATTAGTGTAAGTGTAGTACATTATCAAAATCAAAGTGAAAGTATCTCTGATGCAATTTCCAATTTTTCTAGATGATTACATCGTAAGAGAATTCACGACTATTCACGAGTGGACAAAATCTTGCTTATTACTTAAGTTTATTTCTCATTTGTTTAAATATTAGTGTGTGTGTTAAGAAGCAAGGCTCATTTATAATAATAATTGACTTTAAAAAACGAAAGCATCGCAGAATTTCATCTTTGTGATGCATAAGAATGACATACCTAACTATCAATTATCTAAGCATACCTATACTTTTACTTACGCGTTTTATTGTACTAATTTATTTCAAAATGAGGATTTTGTCCGTTTCCCATTTCCTACCATTTCCTTCATACAAATCTGGGTTAGGATAAGCATTTCAAAAATCTTAGAACATTTTTTAAAAATCATTGGATATGGCTAGTGCAATAAGCAAACTTCCCTTCCCGTATCCTTATCCTTGTTACAATAATATTGAGACAAAGTGCTAAAACAAATTGCCGACTCAGATTATGCAGTACACTATCCAAAACAGATCACATCCAGAATTTTTTTTATAAAAGAGTGCAATCTTTACGTGTAAGACATGCCATTATGGAATGGTCGGACAGAATGGATAAACGATATAAAACTGCATCATCTTCAAATAAAACCTAAACACACTCCATTGAAGTCCATTGTATGCAAGAGGTGGAGAGGTGCAAGTTTATGCCAACAGTAAAGGGAAAATTTCATACTGGGGTGATCTGTGTATTATGCAACGATGTTTGTTTTTCCACCTGGTATTTACAACTTCATTAAACGTAAAATAAAACGAAAAAATCATATTCAAGCAAGAAATGTGCAAAATTTAGAGGGTAGTAGTCTAGATACTAAATTTACGATGAGTTTAATGCAAAAATACAGTTGAAATATTTATTGCTTATGGGGTACGTGTAGTTGTGAGTATTTGGGTTTTACTATGTGGGCGGTTTAAGCAATTACAATATTTCTGCAGAATTTCATTAACTTCAATTATTTACAAAGCTCAAAAATTTCAAAACAAACTTTAGAAACTATGAAAATTAAGTTAAGTTAAAGTTTAGAGCCGACAAAATAATTCTCATTCCAATTTCCTGTTTCAAATCAACTTTTGGCAAGGAAACTCGTAAATTTTGAAATATTGTGATTATCTATCAGCTTTACACAGCAGATTATCTCACATTTGAAGTCAGGATAAAACATTTGTTATATTTTGAAAAAGAAAGATGTACTGTGAGTGAAAAGTGGTTTTAGATGTGAACACAATATACATATAAAATTTAACAAAATTTATTTTTAAATGATCAATATTGTTATCATTGCACTCTGGCAATACAGAGTACAGTGACCAGTGGTCACTGACCACTTTGGGGAGCCGTTTATAAAGTTGATAAGTAAATCATTTCTTTTTATGAAAAAACCACTTTCATTCTGGACAGTGAACAAAGAGCACTTTGTTCAATACATGAATGCATATATAAACCTTGTGGCAACGCAACGCAATAACTTTCAAAATAACAAAAAATATCTCATGCTGAACAGCGGCCGCATGTCAATTGGCAAAAGTGCCTCAATTTTCGAGTGCCTCTGCTCTGCTGTGAAATAGCGCATGAAAATCTGGTTATGTGTTACTTTTGTATGGGAAGATCCCAACAGTTTAAGCTGAGGTTAATCAGGTTAAAAATCGGAAAAACACTAACAAGTTAAAAAGACGGAGATTCATAAAACGGTTATCAGACAAATGATAATGCTGTAGAACAAGCTACTCAACTCATTAGGCTGGAGTTCTGTACAAAACCATTAAAATGATGTTATGATCTCTAAGCTCACTACTACAAGAGCAACTTGAAACTACTTGAACAGCAGCAGTAAAACTGCTCACCTAACACCCTATTAATAATCCAGGAAACTTCCTTAAACTTTTGACTTGACATGCACTTATCAGAACACATGTGAATATTTTTGTGATTTTTCCCTAATTGCATGCGTTGGTTGCAGCAGTTTCATTTTTTATAAAGCTCAACGTACTCTACATTGTGTAACCTTGACCGTCAAGGGCAACTACATGGAATATGCAACCAGTAGAACAACAAATAAACGATAAGTAGATAAAACATAAAAAAATCAGACAAGCAGAATTCTTTCAGTAATTTCCTAAAGCACATATTAGCTTGTTCCATTGTGTTTACGGACAGATAAACGCTTGGTATGCAAAAAATTGCATACTGCTACTATGCCTGACTGTGACTACTCTAGCAAAATCCCCATCCCATTCATTCTGCTTATGCTTACAATACATTAAAAGTTGAAGCAAGCAAGTAAACTTTCGGTTTTGTCAGCCAGTATTGTGTGCATTGCGTTCTTTGTCACAAGTTTGAAGAACAAGACAGCCTCTTTTATTCAACTCTTGCTCAAATTCTTATTATCATTTTATTTGCTTATTTGAAAAGTTTATTAGTTTTGAAAATGGAGGGTCAAGAGATAACTGCAGCAGATTATCAAAAAATGGAAAAACTTATTTCCACACAAGTACAGGAAATCCGAGCAGTTTTGAAAAGTATATATATTTTGAATAAATATCTGATAATTTCAGAGTAAAACATATATAACTTGAGGAAATAAAATTTCTTTTTCAGATACGCACAGTTTAGATATACCAGATCAGTGCGACGAATTTATAGCAAGATGTCTGAGGCTAAAGGATGGAAATGTTGACAAAGCCATTACACTGGTAACATTTTCAAACAATTTGCAGGAAAACGCTATTTCGCATATCGAATTTACAACAACATTTTATTGCAGATCAAAGCATTCCATGCTGCCACAGAAGACTTTAGAAATTGGGACGCCACACTACAGCCCAGTCTTCACTCCAATTTTTACCAAGTTGGCGCAGTCACGCCTTTAGTGAAGCGAGATGCTGAAGGTCGAAGGATCTTTGTTTTACGCGCAACCCCCTGGGATCCCAAAGTACACGGTTTTGATCAAATGATAGTCTGTCTTTGGATGATGACCCAAGTTATCAACGCCAATTACTTGGAAACTCAACGGAAGGGTTACGTTACCATTTGGGATTATAGAAACTTTGGCTTTAAGCATGCTTCGGTTGTTAACCCCATGAGATTTATGACGGTAGCTAGATGGCTACATAATTCGATTGCTGGTAGGATTAAAGGGTTTCATGCAATCAATCATCCTCGAGTGGTAAACGTGTTTTATGCAGCAGTTAAGCCGTTTTTAACAGAAAAGTTGAAGAAGAGGGTAAATCTTATGAAATATCTGTATTCTATAACAACACACTATTTTATTTAAAAATGTTCAAAATTGGTGCATGTTGTTTTTATGATTGTTAAAGATATTCTTCCATCGAAACGAGGAGAGTTTATTAAAACACTTTCCAGCAGACTGCCTGCCAAGCTATTTGGGTGGCACGGAAGATCCTGATGAATGCATAGATAGGGCTCTTTTAAATTTAATGGCTGAGCAGGACGAATACTTTCAAGGTTTGATTATCACAAGAAAGTTATTTAATTGAAAAAATAATGTTTCATTATGAAATTGTTACAATTTAATTTCAGACATGATGAAACACAGAATTCCTACCAAATAGCGGGTGGTATGGTATCCATCAAAAATGATTTTTTTCTTAATTAAAAGTTTACATTAACCATGCATTGTACTGTCAATTGTACAATGTGATATCACAAAGGAATTATATAAGTACATATATATAAGTGCATTTAATTTTACAGAAACTTATTGAGTTTGTTCTTGTAATTGACTAATTAGGTACCATTTTACAGCACGATACATGAACCTTTTTATTAAAGTTAAACTGTACTTTTAGAAGTTATAATATGTATATTGATTATGTTAAATTTATCTTTTAAAATTTTGCACTAAATATTTAACTACTAGAAGGGCATGAATATTTATACGCAAATGTGATAAAGGACACCATAATTTCCAGCTTCCACCCATAATTCTGCCAAAATCCCCATGTATTCTACCATTGTGTCGCAATTCCCATGTATTCTTCCATAGTGCCACATTCCCCATTCCCCATGTATTTTCCCATAGTGCCACAATTCCTACTTCAGTAACCAATATATAGGCCTACTTAAGTAGCAATGTGGCAGCATAGTGCCACATGTTTACTTCAGTAGGCTTATATAGCAGGAAAGATTGGTGTCCTCCACAGATCAGCCAGCCAGGTTCTTTGCTTATGTTTTAGATTGTTACCAACAACTTTATATAATTACTAGACTTGTACGTACTAACGTTAGTTTTTTCTGCTGCTGTTTTGTGTAAAACATTTCTTCTGTTTCTAATGTTTGCAATCGTTTTATCAAATTGTGTATTCACACTAACTTTAATGTTCGGGGAAATTGACTGGACTTTTAGAGTCGAAGACGCCATATAAAATTTCTAAAAGACAGAATCGTTTTTAGGAAGAATGTAGATGGAAACAAAAACGAGATTATTTTGAGAAATTGACAACACTCAATTGTGTGAATTAGGAAAATGAGCTAACAGTTAAAAGTCGTTGATTACTAAACTAATTAGACGCTTTTAGGTATTTTTCAATGAACTTCAACGAGAACCATTTCGCAAATTCTACTTAATGAATTTTTTTAATTTTTGGCTTTTGTAATTTTTAGACGATTTATTAAAATATTACAATATAGCAATGCAACAATGGTCCTTTGAACATTTTCTTACATCAGCTAGACAACATCATCAGTTTAAGCTTTTACTATGATTTTTCCTGGTCTTGTTTACAGTTTAAACAAAAAATTAAACCAGATATGCGATATATTTCGTCCTGATATGCAACAAAAATTGCTGGGCATTCTAGTCACGAAGCCACAACTGCATTGTTCTATACAAGCTCTGAAATGTATGCGTATTTTGAAAATTTCAATTCTGCTCAATCTTTTTTAGTTTTATATAAGCCGTACAATATATTTATGAGCAACTGAACTAGCGCACTTTGACATGACAAAGAAATGCCACGTGAAAATTAAGTTTGGTAGATATTATTTAGAAATTAGGGAAAATAACTCTGAACTCCCATCAGCAATCCAATGCATTTTCGGCAATAACTTACATTAGGTGAAAGCATCTTCAAATCGGTTATAAATGTTTCTAGATGCAACAAAGGATTCGGAAGTGGATATAAAAGTAATCCGACTCAAGAGTTTGAAATTGTGGAGTACAATAGAAATAGCTTCACATTTTAAACCGTAACGTTTAACCGTGTCTTTTTGCGAAAGCCTAATGTCTGCGCTTTTAATATGAATATTTGTTTTTCTCATTTGTTCAATTATTAATGCTGAAGACTGTTCCACCGTTTTATCATTATTAGCTGTGTCTTTATCATAAGGCGTAAAGTATTACTTTAAAAGTAATGTGAGCTTTCAGAATTTTAATGAGTTTCACCATTCTTAAAATGAGAATGAACAATTGAAAATGGAAGACGAGATATGAGAAAAAATGAGATTTTCTCATGTTGCATTTTGTTTTCGTTTTACCATGTACTAAACTGTCTTATTAAGACTTTGGCATGTCTCATTCCAAAATGCTGTCACCAACGTAGGTATTGGTTAGATTTTGTCGATATTACTCAGTCATTGTATCAACTGGAAACTCCAGTGAACCACTTCAAGATAACACATATTTTTTGACAAGACGATTTCAATAAGCTCAAGCGATGAGGAGGAGGGGCAAGGCCTAATAACAACTTATATACAAAAATAATTTTTACCACATTACCAGAAAACATAACTTAGACCAAATGTGTCTGGTTGAATTAAATTTTATATCAACTCTAGTAGTTGATGTGCGTTGTTACAGATAGTGTTTCTATAGAGTTCTTAACTAGTGATGGTGAAAGGAGTATCGCTTAATGGCTTTGTCTCTGCATTTCATGCACCAACATGGATATTACTTTGGCTTGTTTGTTATACTTTTAATTCTAATAATATATCATAAAAGCGCTACAGCATTTGGCAACGAACATGAAATATTTAATACCGCTTTATTCCCTCGTGTATTGTGTATTCTACGTTGACAGTGTTACGCATGTTTTTATTTCAAGAGAGTGAATGTGTTAACAGCCGAATTAAATTTGCCGTTCAAATTTGGACAGTTCGTGTGTTTGTTATCGGCAATTTTTACATTTGGGGAATAATATTGGCGAACTATCTGCGTATAAGGATGCCACAATATAAAAAATATTTGAGCAACTTTGGAGTAGGAACTATACTCTGTCATTTATATCATCGTCTTCACCAAAACGACTCTTTTTATTTAAAATAGACCAAACGTGTTACTAAGGAATGGAAATTTTTGTTTTTGAACAGTTTTTGTATGCGAGAGGTGGAC
Organism: Entomobrya proxima; assembly: GCA_029691765.1. Classification (NCBI taxonomy): domain Eukaryota; kingdom Metazoa; phylum Arthropoda; class Collembola; order Entomobryomorpha; family Entomobryidae; genus Entomobrya; species Entomobrya proxima. The sequence goes on along the minus strand of CM056168.1, from coordinate 41,076,553 downwards.
AAAAGTTAATGCCAAATGTAAAGAGTTGGATATTTTCTTGCTGGGGTGATCCGTGGACTATGCAACGATGTTTTTCCATTTGTTCATCTGGTATTTACAACTTTATTAAATGTAGAATGAAATGAAAAAATCATATTCGATTAACAAATCAAGGAAGAAATGTGCAAAATTTGGAGGGTGGTAGTCTAGATACTAAATTTACGATTGAGCTTAATGCAAATACAGTTTAAATATTTATGGCTTATGGGGTAGGTGTTGGTGTGAGTATTTTGGTTTTACTATATAGGCGCTATAAGCAATTACAATATTTCTACAGAATTTCAGAACTTCAAAAGCTCAAAAATTACAAAAACAAACTTTAACAACAAAGAAAATTAAGTTAAGTTTAGAGCCGACATAATAATTCTCATTCCAATTTCCTGTTTCAAATAAACTTTTTGTAAGAAGACTTGTAAAATTTTGAAAGAATTGTGTATCAGTTTGCAGCTTTACTGAAACAGATATCACATTTGAAGTTAGGAAAAGTCAACCATTTTCATTTCTCAGTTCTTCCAACCTTTATATGAAAAAGCCCCTTTCATTCTGGGCAGTGAACAAAGAGCACTTTGTTCAATGCATGATGCATATAAAACTTATGGCAACGCAACGTACGTAGTGCGTACCTATGTCAATTGGCAAATGTACGATATCCTCTGTTGTGAAATTGTGCATGAAAATCTGGTTATGTCTTACTTTTGTATGGGAAGACTTCGCAACACATCAAGCTGAAGTTAGGTTAAGGTTAAAAATCGAAAATACCATAACAAGGTAAAAAGATGGACATTCATAAAACAGTTATCAGACAAGGCAAAGTTTTGACTCACACTAGAAATAATGTTAATGCTGTAAAGCAAGCTGCTCAACTCATTACATAGTTAGGCTGGAGTTTTGTACAAAATCATTAAAATGATCCTTGATCCTTAACTTGATCAAACACTAAAGTAAAACTGGTTATTAATAATCCAGGAAATATGGTTGCAGCAAGCTCAGCGTACTCTATATTGTGCAACCTTGAGACAGTCAAAAGGGCAACTACATGGAATATGCGACCAGTAGAACAAAAAATAAGCGATAAGTAGGTGCAACATAAAAATCAGACAAGCAGAGTTTTTTCAGTAATTTGCTAAAGCACATACTAGCTTGTTGCATCGTGTTTACAGACAGATAAATGCTTGGTATGCAAAAAATTGCATAGTGTGACTTGCCCCTCTACTCCCATTCATTCTGCGTGTGCGTATGCTTACAAGACATTAAAAGTAGAAGTTAGGATTTAGGATGCATAATATATGCACTCACCCGTCTGTAATGTGAATCGCAAAACACATTTGCAAGTAAACTTTCGGTTGTTTTGTCAGTCAATAGAGCGTCAATTGCGTTCTTTGTCACAAGTTTGAAGAACAAGACAACCTCTTTATTATTCAACTCTTGCTCAAATTCTTATAATCATTTTATTTGTTTATTCAAAAACTTTATTATTTATGAAAATGGAGGGTCAAGAGATAACTCCAGCAGATTACCAAAAAATGGAAAAACTTATTTTCACACAAGTGCAGGAAATCCGAGCAGTATTGAAAAGTGTGTATATTTTGAATGTTTGATCACTAAAACATAACTTGAGAAAATAAAATTTCTGGCTTGTTTTTCAGATACCCACAGTTTAGATATACCAGCTCAATGCGACGAGTTTATAGCAAGATGTCTGAGGCTAAAGGATGGAAATGTTGACAAAGCCATTACACTGGTAACATTTTCAAACAATTTGCAGGAAAATACTTAGTAAGCTATTTTGCACAACGATTTTATGCCAACTTTATTTGCAGATCAAAGCATTTCATGCTGCCACAGAAGACTTTAGAAATTGGGACGCCACACTACAGCCCAGTCTTCACTCCAATTTGTACCAAATTGGGACAGTCACTCCCTTGGTGAAGCGAGACGCTGAAGGTCGAAGAATCGTCGTTTTACGTATAACCCACTGGGATCCCAAAGTACACAGTTTTGATCAAATGATAGTCTGTATTTGGATGATGACCCAAGTTCTCAACGCCAATTACTTGGATTCTCAGCGCAAGGGTTATGTTACCATTTGGGATTATAGAAACTTTGGCTTTAAGCATGCTTCGGTTGTTAACCCCATGAGATTTATGACGGTAGCTAGATGGCTGCAGAATTCGATTGCTGGTAGGATTAAAGGGTTTCATGCAATCAATCATCCTCGCGTGATAGACGTGTTTTATGCAGCAATTAAGCCGTTTTTAACAGAAAAGCTGAAGAAGAGGGTAAATCCATATCCGCATTCTATAACGGCAAAATATTTTTTTTTATGTTCGAAAATTTGTGTATGTTTTTTTTATGATTGTTAAAGATATTCTTTCATCGAAACGAGGAGAGTTTACTAAAACACTTTCCAGCAGACAGTCTGCCAACCTATTTGGGTGGCACGGAAGATCCTGATGGATGCATAGATAGGGCTCTTTTAAATTTAATGGCTGAGCAGGACGAATACTTTCAAGGTTTGATTATCACAAGAAAGTTATTTAATTGAAAAAATAATGTTTCATACGAAATTGTTACAATTTAATTTCAGACATGATGAAACACAGAATTCCTACCAAATAGCGGGTGGTATGGTATCCATCACAAATGATTTTTTTCTTAATTAAAAGTTTAAGTTAACCATGTATTGTACTGTTAATTGTGCAATGTGATATCACAAAGGAATTATATAAGTACATAAATATAAGTGCAGTAAATTTTACAGAAACTTATTGAGTTTGTTCTTGTAATTGACTAATTAGGTACCATTTTACAACACAATACATGAAAACTTTAATTAAACCTAAACTGTACCTTTAGAAGCTATAATATGTATATTGATTATGTCAAATTTATGTTTTAAAATTTTACACTAAACATTTAACTATTGTTACCAACAACTTTAGATATTTACTAGGCTTGTACGTACTAACGTTAGTTTTTTGTGACGCTATTTTGTGTAAAACATTTCTTCCTGTTTCTAATGTTTGCAATCGTTTTATCAAATTGTGTATTGACACTAACTTTGATGTTCGGGAAAGTTGACTGGACCTTTAGAGTCGGAGACGCCACATAAAATTTCTAAAAGACATAATCGAATCGTAAATGGAAACAAAAACGAGATTATTTTGAGAAATTGGCAACACTCGATTGTGTGAATTATGCAAATGAGCTAACAGTTAAAAGTCGTTGATTACTAAATTAATTAGACGATTTTAGGTATTTTTCGTTGAACTTCAACGAGAACCATTTAGCAAGTTCTACTTAATGAAATTATACTAATCGTACACAAACCAAAACTGGTAATTTTATTAGGAACCAAATTTCAGACGTTGGAATCTTCTGTACGCATGCTTTTATACCTTATGTGCACTATTTTTTAATTTTTGACTTTTGTAATTTTTAGACGATTTATTAAAATGTTACATAATATGAATGCAACAATCGTCCTTTGAACGTTTTCTTACATCAGCTAGCTAGCAGTTTAAGCTTTTACTATGATTTTTTCCCGGTCTTGTTTACAGTTTAAACAAAAAATGAAACCAGATATGCGATATATTTCGTCTTGAAATGCGACAAAAATTGCTGGGTATTCTAGTCACGAAGCCACAACAGCATTGTTATATACAAGCTCTGTAATGTATATGCGTATTTTGAAAATTTTAATTCTGCTCAGTTTTGTTAGTTTTGTATAAGCCGTACAATATTTCTGAGCAACTGAACTAGCGCAAGTTGACATGACAAGGAAATGCCACGTGAAAATTAACTTGGGTAGATACTATTAAGGAATTTGGGAAAATAATTCTGAACCCCATCATCAATGCAATGCATTTTCGGCAATAACTCTAAATCGAAATCGAATCGAAGTGAAAGCATCTCTAAATCGGTTATATATGTTTCTAAATGCAACAAAGGATTCGGAAGTGGATATAAAAGTAATCCGACTCCAGAGTTTGAAATTGTGGAGTGCAGTGGAAATAGCTTCACTTTTTAACCGTAACAAGTTTTTTTTGCAAAAGGCTAATGTTTGCGTTTTTAATATGAATATTTGTTTTTCTCATTTGTTCAATTATTAATGCTGAAGATTGTTCCACCGTGAATTATTATTAGCTGTATTGGCGTTGTTAATAATAAAATCTGCCACTAAAAAATCCTGTTTTTACGTTTGATCATTATTGGCTGTGCCTTTATCATAAGGCGTAAAGCAATGTGAACTTTCAAAAGTTTCACAAACTTTAACGAGTTTCACCATTCTTAAAATGATAATGAACAATTGGAAATGGAAAACAAGAAATGAGATAGCGAAAAAATAAGGTTTTCTCATTTTACGGTTTTCGTTTCACCGTGTAAGCTGTCTTATTATGATTTTGGCATGTCGCATTCCAAAATGCTGACACGAACGTAGGTATTGGTTAGATTTTGTCGATAGTACTCAGTTATTGTATCAACCGGAAACTCCAGTGAACCACTTCAAAATAACACATATTTTTTGACAAAATGATTTCAATAAGTTCAAGCGATGAGGTGGAGGGGCAAGGTCTAATAGCAACTTAAATACAGAAATAATTTTGGCCACATTATCAGAAAACATAACTTGTCAGACATCATTTGACTAAATCATCATCATCATCATCAGACTAAATTTGTCTGGTTGAGTAAGATTTTATATCAACTCTAGTAATTGATGTGCGTTGTTACAGATAGTGTTTTATAGAGTTCTTAAATAATCATACAAGCGCTCCAGCATTTCGCAATGAACATGAAAATTTTAATAAAGTTTTATTCCCTCGTGTATTGTGTATTCTGCGTTGACAGTGTTACGCATGTTTTTTTTTCAGGGGAGTGAATGTGTTAACAGCCTAATTTGTCGTTCAAATTTGGACTGTTTCCGTGTTTGCTATTGGCTATTTTTAATTTGCGGGATAATATTGGCGAACTAGCTGCGCATAAGGATGCCACACTATACAAAATATTTGTGCAACTTTCGAGTAGGAACTAAACTCTGTCATTTATATCATCGTCTTCACCAAAACGACTCTTTGAATTTAAAATAGACCAAACGTGTTACTAAGGAATGATAATTTTTGTTTTTGGACAGTTTTTGTTATTTCTTTACTAAGACAGATTTTGGATTTTCCGAAATATATAAATAAGTTCATTTTAATAGAATAAAAAAGAAGTAATATCAAAACAAATTACCGACTCAGATTACGCAGTACAGTAATCAAACAGCTCACATCTAGAATTTTTATAAAAAAGTGCCAATTAGTATATTATGTAAGACATGCCATTGTAGAATGGTCTGACAAATTGGATCAATTGAAACATGATATAAAACTGCATCATCTTCAAATGAAACCTAAACACGCTCCATTGTATGCAAGAGGTGGAGAAAAGTTTATGCCAACTGTAAAGAGTTGGATATTTTCTTACAGGGGTGATCCGTGTATTATGCAACGATGTTTTTCCATTAGGTTGTCTGGTATTTACAACTTCATTAAACGTAGTATGCAGCGGAAAAATCAAGCAAAAAATGTGCAAAATTTAGAGGGTAGTAGTCAAGATACTAAATTTACGATTGAGTGTAATGCAAAAATACAGTTGAAATATTTATTGCTCATGGGGTAGGTGTAGTTGTGAGTATTTGGTTTTACTATGTGAGCGGTATAAGCAGTTACAATATTTCCAGAGAATTCCAGTAACTTCAATTATTCAAAAGCTCAAAAATTGCAAACAACAAAGAAAAAATAGAAGTTAAGAGCTGACAAAATGATTCTCATTACAATTTCCTGTTTCAAGTAAACTTTTGTAAGAAAACTCGTAAATTTTGAAAGAATTGTGCATTCAGTTTTCAGCTTTGCTGAAAGAGATCTAACATTTGAAGTTAGGAAAAATCAACCGTTTTCATTTCTCAGTTCTTCCAACCTTTATATGAAAAAACCACTTTCATTCTGGGCAGTGAACAAAGAGCACTTCGTTCAATGCATATATGTGAACCTATGGTGGCAAGTCAATTGGCAAATGTACGATATCCTCTGTTGTGAAATTGTGCATGAAAATCTGGTTATATCTTACTTTTGTATGGAAAGACCCTATCGCAACAGCTCTAGCTGGGGTGAAAAAGGTTAAAAATTGAAAATATCCTAACAAGGTAAAAAGATGGACATTCATTCAAAACAGTTATCAGACAAGGCAAAGTTTTGACTCGCACTAGACATAATGATAGGTTGCAGAGCAAGCTGCTCAACTCATTAGGCTGGAGTTATGTACAAAATCATTAAAATGATGTGATGTTCTCCAAGCTCATTACTACAACAGCAACTTGATCAAACGCTATAGTAAAACTGCTTATTAATAATCCAGGAAACTTCCTTAAACTTTTTGACTTGACATCTTGACAAGCGCTTAACAGAATACAAGCATAACCTTGACAGTCAAGGGCAACTACATGGAATATGCGACCAGTAGAACAAAAAATAAGCGATAAGTAGATACAACGTAAAAATCAGACAAGCAGAGTTTTTGCAGTAATTTGCTAAAGCATATACTAGCTTGTTGCATCGTGTTTAGAGACAGATAAATGCTTGGTATGCAAAAAATTGCATAATGCTACTATGCCACAATACTCCAGCGAAATCCCCATTCATTTTTCTCATGCTTAAAAGACATTAAAAGTTGAAGTTAGGATTTAGGATGCATAATATATGCACTCACTACTCACCCCTCTGTAATGTGGATCGCAGAACACATTTGCAACGGTGGTTTTGTCAGTCAATAGAGTGTGAATTGCGTTCTTTGTCACAACTTTGAGGAAGAATACAACCTCTTTATTATTCAACTCTTGCTCAAATTCTTCTTATCATTTATTTATTTATACGAAAATTTTATAAGTTTTAAAAATGGAGAGTCAAGAGATAACTCCAGCAGATTACCAAAAAATGGAAAAACTTATTTCCACACAAGTGCAGGAAATCCGAGTAGTTTTGAAAAGTATGTATATTTTGAATATCTGATAATTTTTGAGTAAAACACAAGTTGAGGAAATAACATTTTCTGGTTTCGTTTTTAGATGAGCACGGTTTAGATATACCAGATCAGTGCGACGAGTTTATAGCAAGATGTCTGAGGCTAAAGGATGGAAATGTTGACAAAGCCATTACACTGGTAACATTTTCAAACAATTTGCAGGAAAACGCTATTTCGCATATCGAATTTACAACAATATTTTATTGCAGATTAAAGCATTCCATGCTGCCACAGAAGACTTTAGAAATTGGGATGCAACGCTTCAGCCCAGTCTTCATTCCAATTTTTACCAAGTTGGTGCAGTCACGCCTTTAGTGAAGCGAGATACTGAAGGTCGAAGGATATTTGTTTTACGCGCAACCCCATGGGATCCCAAAGTACACAGCTTTGATCAAATGATAGTCTGTCTTTGGATGATGACCCAAGTTATCAACGCCAACTACCTGGATACTCAACGCAAGGGTTACGTTACCATTTGGGATCATAAAAACTTTGGCTTTAAGCATGCTTCGGTTGTTAACCCCATGAGATTTATAACGGTAGCTAGATGGCTACAGAATTCGATTGCTGGTAGGATTAAAGGATTTCATACAATCAATCATCCTCGAGTGATAAACGTGTTTTTTGCAGCAGTTAAGCCGTTTTTAACAGAAAAGTTGAAAAAGAGGGTAAATCTGAAAAAATATCTGTATTCTTAACGACACAATATTTTTACAGTTTAGAAAAAATTGGTTTTATGATTGTTAAAGATGCTCTTTCATCGAAACGAGGAGAGTTTATTAAAACACTTTCCAGCAGACAGTCTGCCAACCTATTTGGGTGGCACGGAAGATCCTGATGAATGCATAGATAGGGCTCTTTTAAATTTAATGGCTGAGCAGGACGAATACTTTCAAGGTTTGATTATCACAAGAAAGTTATTTAATTGAAAAAATAATGTTTCATACGAAATTGTTACAATTTATTTTCAGACATGATGAAACACAGAATTCCAACCAAATAGCGGGTGGTCTATGCGTGTTTTTTATGAAAATTTGTTTGATTACCTTGAGCTGAAATCAATTTGTCACCAAACCTCCGTTCTAATTTAATTTTTGCTCAAGGATCTGCTTGGTATACAGAGTGTTGTTAATTACTTTCTGACAATTATAATAAATAATGGAAATGGCTAAACTTGATTCGTAGTCGGAGAAGGCACGTGAATTTTTAAAAGACAGTCAACATTTATGTAAAACGATAATATACTATATGGAAACGCAAGTTTTGTAAAAGTTTCAACTATTTTGAGAAGTTGACGCCACTCATTATGTGGATTATGCAAATGAGCTAACAGTTAATTAATAAGTTGTTGCTTTCTAAATAAATTAGACGCTTTTAGGTACTTTTCAATGGCCTTCAACGAAAGCCATTTAGCAAGTTATATTAGGTATATGAAATATTATAGTATTTTTCTTAAAAGTCATTAATTGGGGAGAAAAAAACGAAATGTCATTAAGAACCAAATTTCAGACGTTTGATGTTTCTGCACGCTTGCTTTTATACCTGTACCTGAACCAGTTTTGGATTTTTGGCTTTGTACCAGAACATATTTGACAAAAGTGATAACAATAGTCAATATTACATGCTAAAAAAGCCATTGTGTTTTCTTTTTTCTTGGTGATAACAATGAAAACTGCTTGGATAGTTTTTATCATTTCCAAGAAATAACTATATCACGTCTAACAAATTATTGACTGAGAAATCAAAATGGGCTTAGGTTTTGGTCTTGTGTACATAATAAAGCTTTGTTTATTTTTCAAACACTTTCACAGCTCATATTACACCACACTACCTTACATTAAGAGGTACATTAAAGCAACTTAACTTTATAATTTTACCAACTTAATTAACAAAAATTATATAATATAAAGTACTAATTAACTCCTGACAAGGACACAGAATTTTCTTTAAACTGTCATACAGATTTAAAGAATTTTTACAAGTCACGGCATCATTACCCTAATTACCTACTACTAACACCTAAGTTACCATTTTATCAAAGCTCAGTACCAATCATCCTCAACCTCCTGCTTGATCTTCTTGGCTTGTCCACCCTCCTCGTAACCATGAGACTTAGACGTGGAAGTACTGGAGTTACTACGAGTCTGGGGCAAGATGGGTTTATCCGGGTGAAAACCAGGCTCAGACTTAACCTTTAACGAACTCACCACAGGTTCCTTAGAGGTCATTGGGCTCATCCTAAGTCCTTCTGGAGCCTTTGCCGGAGGTTTGCCCTTAGCTTTGGCTTTCCATACATCTTTCACTTCTGCTGGAAGTCCCTATTAACAAAAAATCCATAAAAATCTCAAAATTTATTTACCACTTTTTATTTAACTCCAATTCTAAAAATCGCACCTGCCAATCTGCATTGTATTTATCCATCAGCTCGTTTAACGAGCCATTGACACCATCCTTCCTGGCACGATCCTTAATAAATAGGATAAACCCATTGGTCTTATTCTTCCCTTTAGGTTTAGCTTTGGAACTTCCAGCTGAAGCTACCTCCTCCTTGTTATCAAAAGCATGAAACATGGTTTTCAAATGGTCATCCCTCGGGGAAAAGTAGATCCCAGTAATTTCCGGTCGGGTGTCAAGTCGCGGTTTAGGCAAGGGCCCTGTTGGCATGGGAGCGTCGTCGTGAAGGCCAAAAACCTTCTTTTCTGGCTCTGACTAAATTTCTTACCCGAAGGAACATGGTCCAAGGTACTCCGATCAGTCTCACTTTTGAAGTCCATTTCCCAAGAAAAAAGGGGCGTCACAGCAGCCCTTTGCTCTCCACTCATGTCCCATTCCATTGGAGGTCGTCCTCTGCCCCTTCCCCTCCCAGCAACCGACCAGGCCCAACTGTGCTGTTCCTGCTTTATTTTCACAGTCTCCTCCGGCGGACCCTCTGGAAATTTTTCCCGATAAGCGTCAGCTAGACCAAAGTTACCCGTTTCGGTAACCACTCGGGATAAGCTGTGGGCCGTTGGGGCTTCATCAGTATGACCCATCCATTGGTCATTTTCGCCCTTGATTTTCATCGGAATCATCCTAATCAACCTTCAGAAACTCCACAAAAATGAAGATAAATCGCAAATTAATTAATGCCACAACAATTAATCACCGCACAGACGTTCCCAATCCAAACACCCCCAAATTTCACGCAAGTTAACTGACCATTAACGTTTTAACGGCCACTCACCTCCAACCTATTGAAAATCCCGTGTCACGGAACCGTTGAACCTACAGTTAGGTAATTTTATTCCCGTGTCCAAAAACTTCTCAAAGTTAATTACGCAATTAAAAAGCTGAACTGAGCGAGAGAGCACGTGGGCCACGTGCTTAGAACATCTGGTTTACTTTCTTCGAGCACTCTCGTTCCTTCTTGTGCAAGTCGAGGTAGCCGTCGCTAGATGCCAGAATTGCAAGTAGTAGTCTTTGTTCAGCCCACGCGTTAGTTAAATGCATACCCATTTAAGTAAATTTGCAATAAATTGATGGGGTTTAGTTTAGAACGTTCGAGAAAAAATAATTGATGTAAGGGAAACATGAATGATTTGAATATTCTGACTGTAAAAATATACAAAACTTATTATTTTTATATCTCATCGTTTAAACAACCGAATAGTTTTCAAACTGGAGCGCATCTTAAAATCCATTTACACGGTCCCCATTTCATTCGTTGGCATGACTTTGAGACAAGAGAGAACTTTGTCTCTTAAAATGTTTTAATCATCTAACGCCACACAAAAATGCTTCACAATTCACCATACATGCTCCAGTCTTTTGTACTGACGTTAGTATTAAGTAAAGCATGTCAATTAGGGCTACAAGTGATTAGAACGAACAAAAAACGAACAAGTGAAATTAATGAATAAAAGATGAGACTTTTTACGGTGTAGTATGCTATTGTAGGTTTTGCCCTTTGCCGGATGTACCATGACATCAAAATAAAATGCGCGGATGTTTTTATAAGAAATTGGATTTATTTAGCGTTTCTTAGCGGATCAGGATTTTCTAATAACCCTTGTATGAAATAAAATAATTTTTCATATTTAACAGAAATTAGTACACGATTCAAGGGCGTAGGAAAATGTAGATTAAAAAAATATTTTGTTCTCTAGATTTTCTTCTTCTTTTAGTTAAATGCAGATATCAGACGTTCATAAAAAATATAATCGGCAAATTCTTTCTTTCTTCATGCAGACTTAAATTACACATGCAATGCAATGTTAGAATAATCCAGGGACAAAAATTTTAATTTACCTGAATGTGGGGATTTTAAAACAAGCTGACCGGTTTTGATAAAAGCTAATGCAAAACGAAAACCTATAAATTGCATTTCAACGGAATGTTTTCGATTATCCTGTTTATGTCATTCAACTCAGTAGAGTTGAATTTTTTAATAATGTCCGATTTCGTGGAATTTTTACGTCACTTTTCCGAGTAATAATAATGTGCTACGAGGTGAAAGGAAAACAATATGATATAGGAGCAGTACCGATTTTCAGGGCAATTGTGTAGTTTGTAAATGTTACTGAAAATAGAAATCCCGCTTCGGTTTCATACAGTCTCTGCAAATAAAGCATTAGGATTATAAACACGATTTTAATCAGAAGATTGCAATGAATTACAATCGAATGATTGTATGATGGTATAAACACAAAATTTCAAGACAAATTTAATATTTTAGTATGATTTAAAGCCATTAATTCTGTCATGTATATGCATTTTGAATTCATTCAGCATATTCGTATGAAATTATTTAATTTTAAAAATTACAAGAAAAAATTAAACACCATATAAAGCCATACAGGTTTATTAAAGTTTAACAGTTTTATTATGCAGATTTTATCTGGTCGAAATTGAAATTTGCTTTCAGAAAACTTTTGACTGTTCAAACGATTAATACAGAAATACGTATATATTTATAAATGTATTAGCAGTATATCCTACAGACAGATTGGATAAGGTGGCATTGTAATTTTTGAAATTACCCAACAAACCCGGTAGGTTTCAAATTAAACAGCAAAATGGTCATATGAACTTTTATGTTAACATTTGTTTGGATTTTTGAATATACGCTCTTATACAAGCTTATTAAACTATATTGTACCCAACAAAGTCTTTTGCTACAAGAAAAGTGTTTCCTTAAACAAACATGTATTATATCATTTAATGACGTGTGTTTAGAAATACACGTGTCCTTTTGAGTACTCCATTTGAATAGTTTACATGCGTTTAACCCATGTTTTATTTAAGTGAAAAGTAGAGACATTTTATCCACGAGCAGAAACTTCTTTTGTTATCCCATGATTCAATTTATCATTGAGTTCGTTAACTAAATATTTAAACCACAACATAAAATCGGTTATTAAAGTAAGTAAGCATTATCTATGAAAAACATGTCAGTACATCAAATTACGTTGAGACTTGTAAGCACTTGGATTAACTACTTTAGTGGATCGATGGGATGAGCTTATTATGCTAAGATTCGGCAAGAAAATTTTGAAGAATGAACCGTTACTTCATTGGAGAAAGTTTCCCTCATTGGTTTGAACCATATAAAATTGTTATAAAACCAAACTACAGTAATAGATACAATAAAAACTCTCATAACTTTAGGTTGGTTTCTAGTCGTTGTGAGCGTTATCGTAGGTCTACTTATACCTTCCCTTGTAAAAATGTTAAGGAATAACACCTAAACCGTCATTGTCATTTGTACACCTAAACTTTTGCAACCAAAATCAATGTTGTAACTTTGTTTTAATAATATATATTTGTATACATAAACATATAACTTTTTCTTCTTCTTTTTACTGCTCAGCGGCTTGACTGGCAGCTAACAACCTCTTCTAAAATTAAAATCAATATGCTTTTTTTGTGTAAGTTTTTGATGTACACTACTTTTGTGTTTATTTTCAGTAGCATTAACGTGTGGTGTTACTGTGTTACTTTTTTACTATTCTTGAATAAATGATTAATATCATAATAAATTGGTTATTAAAGTAAGTTTAGTTTTACAATTTTTTCCAGCCAAACAAGAACTTCATGTTGACAAAGTTACCACATGGATATTGAAATTATTGAAAACACAAATAGCTACACTGATCCATTTGGTGCACAGGGTTGTCTACTTATTTATGAAAACTTTCACAACATTAATTTTTTCCCACATCAGTATCCCAGCATCATACGATATCCCAAACTGAAAATAAATCCAACTGATGAAGAGATTTCTGGCGACATAAAATGCCAATCTAGATTTCATTCATTTTTTGCATCAATTTGCATAGTTATAAATTTTAATCTATTTGTGGTTAAAACTAAACCTTGGAATTGCGCCGTTAGAATGCTGCTAATTAAATCAGTCACGTCTTTGAAATTTACGGCTGACTATCCGCCAATATTCAAGAGACAGTGCTATCAAGATCAAGAAGCTGAATCTATTCTTCCTTCGGCACTTTCTTCAGTTGTAGCTATAGTGACATGGGATTCAAATGGGTACCCATTAGGAAATATTCAAAACGGAGAATACTTTAATGAATTTTTTAACCATGACCAGCACAAACCAAGTTTTGGAAACAATTGTTTCTCGGTGTTAGTCGCAACATTACAAATATATTTACTGATGGGTGTAAAGACCTATAGAAGTTCTATAGGGAAAATCTTTTCATGTAAAACTTTATGCACAACATGCGTGTCCAGGTTCGTGGAGCTTAAAAATTTGAAAATTAGTCATGACATTTTGCTATAACAACTTAATAATCCAAATTTCATTATTATGCTGTTTATTTTTATTGGCAGTTTGGAAAACACTGAAAGGTTTACTTCTAATGATGTTAACCTTGAAGGTTTATCATCTATAAAGTTACTGGAAGGGCAGAGAGTATACGGAAACCCTAACGTAATGACAACATGGTCATCTAGTTCTCTGTTTAGAAATATAGAACAGGAAGACTTTGACAAACACTTTGAAGAAAACTGCCAATCTGGTTTATTAATGGATATCTATTTGGCGACGTCAGATGTATCCTCCCGAGTTTCTTTAATACAAGTGCATTTATGGAGCTCAGCAATTCTGAAAAATTATACGTATCAAATATGGAAACCATTTGATATCACGATTTGTACAAATGGCAAACTTTTCAAGAATGTAACCAGCGGGACTAAATATTATGGAACCATTTCAAGAGTTTCGTATTCCGGACTTACACCATATGCATACTCTCTACCCACAACGGATTTGTTAAGCTCAATTACATTTATAGCTTGTGGTAATAGAGGTATCGAAGGATTTTCTTTTAGCGAGATTTACAGCGTATACAATTTTGAAGTATGGTTAGGCTTGTTTTTATGTATGCTAGTGTTTATTACAATTTTGCCAAAAATAACAAATACAAATTTATGTGAGAGCACTTTCTCCTTAGAAATTATTAAAGTATTTTTGGAGCAAGGATTTTCTGAAAAGTATCTTCAAACCGCACCCTGTAAATTCTCCATTGCAGTTCTTTTTCTTTGCGGAATCGTACTTAGCAATGGATACAAAAACAGTAATGTATATAATATGATAATGCCCAGACAAATTTTAACCTACAATTTTTATGAGGAATTACAAGCAGACAACTTTGAAATATATTCAAGTATAAAAAATATTAGTTTTGTGGTCGTAGAAGATTACTTATGCAAATACACGCTTAGCTGGCTAAATAACTCTTTTCAAATACGGGACTGTAGGAGAAATAATTTTTCTAAAGTGGTAATGTCAGGAATTGCACAAACAGCAGGATTTTATAGAACAAGCAAAGAGAAAAGTATTCAAGGTGAGGTAAACTTGCACCCGTCTTTATTACAACAGTTACGACAACTTATCAATAATACACTAATGGGAACAAATTGCTATGGGTTGTGGCTAGTGAAACAAAGACGGTTTGCTAATCTACGCCAAACAATTTTGGACAAAGAAAATCAGCTTTTGTTTAATGCATTAAAACAGTGTAACAAAACGGCTTTATTGTTGCCATACAGAGAAGTTAAAGAATTTACAGAGAAGTTGAATTCAAGTATGCTAATGCTGCATGTGGGAAAAGAAAATTATTTTATGAAGCATTGGATATTTAAAGTAACTGGCTTTATAACTCCGTTCCTGTTACAACGAATCAAAGTCATGAACCAAAACGGTATTATGGATTGGTGGATGTCATTCATGCAAAGTAGTCAGCATTTTCGCGTAAAGTTGCAAAATGTTAATAAGACAGAGCTAAAGGCTGCAACAATGACGGGAAATATTGTGGTAATTTTTGTGCTGTACATTATCGGTTCTACAATGGCCAGTGTAATATTCTTCGGTGAGCGCTGTGTGCGGTATTAACCTACTTTTCAGGGACGTTTGCTTATTTACTAACTTATATAATTGTTCAACTGATGGCATGGATAGACAAGGAAAATCTAGAGAATTTCTGCAGTTTTCATTTATGCTTTACAATCACTGATTATAGGCAACGCTTGATTAATAAAGTTTTTGACAATTCTTGAAATAAAATCACACGCCTTTATTGATATCGGTTTCGCCTTGAGTATTGAGTTATTACTGTCTGTAACAGAGTTTTGAAATTTTGTCAACAACTCGAAAGTAATTTTAAGTATTACAAATTAACTATTACGAGTAACAAATGCTTTATTAGTTAATTATAACATTGTTCAGTTTACAATGAACATCTGCAAAAAACAGCTAAAAATGAAATCAGAATTTGGTGAAAATAGATACATAACTACAACGAGACAAGTTTGCAAGCTGCGAACGGAAAATGTAAACGTAAAATTTTGTTTGTTTTGAATTTCATGTTACAAATAAGGAATTAAAGGAAATGCAAATAACTAATTACGTCTCCTCTTCTTAGAATCAGGTTGCCCATCCCCTTCCTCTTCAAACCCCATGCTGATAAGCTCCTCCATAACCTCACCGTTCCCCTGTATCATTTCCTTGTACTTCAAAGACGCCTCGATCTTCTTGGGTTGTTTAGTTTGAAACTCCTTCAGTTTGCACACCGCCTCCAACTTCATGTCCCTCCAAAACTCACCCTCCTTCTTCCTCGCCAAACAAAACAGCTCCACAAGGTAGTCCACCCGATAATGCTTCAGTGGCCAATTCATGTCCAAACCTTGCTTCATTACTTTGGTCTTCTCCTCTACCTCATTAACTGATCGACCTAAATACTCCGCCAGCATAAACATTCCTACGGCATTATCGCATGTGAAAAATGCTGGTTCCGAGGACATCAGAAAGTCATAAAAAAACTCCGCCTCCTCCATTTTCAGCCCCTTTACCCCATCCAGACTACCAGGCAATAACTTCCGAATGTACTTGCCATCCTCATCTGGCTGAAGATTTTGCAAAAGTGACACAAATCCGGGTCCAAGCTTCTTGGCAATTCCACACAACTTTCTCCAAGATTTGCTCTGCTTGCGTTCACCGTTTTCACGCACCCACACGATACCGTAGCACTTCTCCCGTAACTCCTTCCAGCGCTGACCTTCCAAATTTCTGGCGAAATTGATTGTCTGCAGGGCTCCTTCCACGCTTAGCCAAGGGGATTCCATCTCGATCTCGTTATCAGTTTGCAATACAAAGGCAGCCACATCCACTAAGTTTTCGATATTGTACTTATGCCCCGCTTGTAACAGTTCCAAAACTAATTCCTCACGAGGTGGATAAATCCGATCAGTTCCTCCATAATAGATGAAATGGAGCATGGCTTCAATAGCATCCTCGGACTCTGGCAGCTTGATAGTACGTGTTTGCGCTTCCTCCCAATTGCCTTGAAGCATGTCAGCGAATACCGGACTGGTTTCTGCAAAAACGGCAGAATAAAAACTTAGTATAAATTATTTTTTATAAATAATTAACTAAAAACAGCTTACCAGCTAGCTTCAACCTGTGACACTTGAATAGCTTCGGGTTCTTCTCGTTCTTTGCACTACTGCTGCTAATCACCAAATCTGAGAACGTCTCCTCCTCCAGCATCCGCTTCTGCAACTTCCAGTTGACTCCTGGACCAGTGTACATGGCTCTTAGCACATTTCTTACTCCTCCATCCTCCATCTTGGAAGTAATGCTGGACAACCCAATTCTTAAGGTGCCACCATGCTCTGCGAACATGCCCAGCTGGAAGGTAACCTCTGCTTCCGCCTCCCAACTTAAGTCCCCTTCATTCCAGCCAAGAATGCAAGGATTTTCCATCCATGGAAAATCTGTGCTGCTTCCAATGCCTTTTAATCGGAAATTGACATTTTGAGGACCACACAGACGAGCAAACTGGACCAAGCAGCCCTGTTCCCTCTGCTGACGAGATGCCTTCAACGGAATGTTGGACACCAGTTTCAGCTTCATTTTCCGCTTGACTAAGTCGTCATCCTTTTTGGATTTCTCTGGTTGGACGGAGGAGTCACTGCAAATTATCAGTCGATACTGGTACTTCCTGTGCAAAAATAATACAAATGTACAACAAACTACACCAGATAAAATTGCAGATATACAATAAAATGTTCAGTACCCCGAGGTGTCCTCCAGACTTAGTCCCATGCTCTGCGGTTCCCTTGCCTGATCCACCAACGGAACCAAAGTTGAAGCAAACCGTTTCCAAACTCCATCTTCATAACCAGCCCTGTACTCAAAATCCATCGGTGCTGAAACGATGGCCCTGCCAATTTCCTCGGGTGTCAGGAAGCCCTGGACGCCCTCGTCTGCTGCATTGAACTGTTGTACCCAGTCCCTGCTCCCATTCCTAGATATTCTCACATTAAACACGGGCATTTTGTAAACTGTCCTCTAACTAGTGTCCAGTCGTTAACTGATTGTTATTTAGCGTCTTGGAAATGTCTCCTCAGAAGTTCTGAGTCATTGAGTCAGAACCCAGTGTCCTTTCCAAAGAACTCTGCTTTAACAATAAAATAATTCCCTCCTAATGACAAAAGTTAGTTTCAAAGTCAACTAGTATTCCCCGCTGAGTTAATTAATTAACTTCCAGCAACTTCGCCAACAACTTCAAAGTCAAGTCTCCAGATTCCGCACGTCGCAGTTTGATCTTGATGCATCAGAATATAGAGCACAAGAAAGGCCCGCCATGCAACGTATGGGGTCTGGGGTGAAGTGAGTTTTTATTCAACTATGAACTAGCTTTGTAAGCTTTTCAAATTAATCAATTAATTCCGTCATTAACTTTCCCGATTACGTCATTCTAATCATAACACTAACACTCAAATGAATTAGTAGATACACAATACACATGACAGGGTTGTTGAGGTACAATCTCCTTTCCTCCAGACTTAGCTCTTAAGCCCTACGATCTCTACGTGATTGGCAATATCTGGAACTGTCACGACTTGACTTGTCTGAAGTAAAGCGCTTGAGCTGGACTTAGCGACATCGTTCGAATGGTCATGTAAATTCAGAGGTGATTCACGGTCAGAATTTGAAGTTAACTTTTGTCATTAGCAGTGAATTGTTCATTACTACTTAATCTGTTATTAGCTGGATACTAATTCAAGGACTGTTAACAAAATGCCCATATTTGCTGTGAGAGAAACTGGGGATTGGAACTACTTACAGTTCAATGGAGGAGACGAGGTCGCCAAGTGCTTTCTAAAACCCGAGGAAATTGGCAGGGCCATCGTTTCAGAACCGATGTGTTTTAGGTACAAGAGTAGTAATGCTTATGGCGCTTGGCCACGGTTTGCATCAAATTTGAAAAGGCTAGTGATTCAGGCAAAGGAACCGCAGGGCTTAGGGCTGAGCCTGCAGGAAAAGTCGGGGTACTTGACTTTTTATAATATTTTATAAATTTTGTAATCTCTAGTCTGATTTAATTCATTGTCTTTTTGCAGCAAGGACGCGTACCGAGTGATCCTTTGCAGTGATGCCATGGTCCAACGGGAGGAATCCAAGAAGGGTGAAGACTTAGTAAAGCTGAAAATGAAGATACGCCTGGTGTCCAATATTCCTTTGGAAGCATCTCGTCAGCAGAGGGAACAAGGCTGTTTAGTTCAATTAGCTCGTATCTGTGGTCCTCAGAGTGTCAATTTCCGACTAAAAGGCATTGGGACCGGCAACCATCCAATTTATTGTCTAAAGATGGAGGACCCTTGCATTCTTAGCTGGAATGAAGGGGACTTGAGTTGGGAGGCGGAAGCGGATGTTACCTTCCAGAATGAGCAGCTAGGCATGTTTGATAAAGAAGAGGATGAACTCGCATTAGAAACTACGGTTGGCAAGATCACATCAAAAATTGAGGATGACGGGGTGAGAAATGTGCTTCGGTGCTTGTACACTGGTCTAGGAGACAATTACTGGAAGTTGCAGAAGCGGATGTTGGAGGAGGAGACGTTTTCAGATTTGGTGATTAGCAGCGGTAATCCGAAGAACGAGAAGAACCCGAAGCTGTTCAAGTGTCACAGGGTGAAACTAGCTGGTAATGAGTTGATTTAAAAATCAAGAGGTATCTTAAATCTATGATTGACTGAACTATGAATCATGCGTTTTTGTTTGCAGAAGCAAGTCCAGTATTTGCTGACATGCTCCAAGGCAATTGAGAGGAAGCCCAAACGCGCGCTATTAAGTTGCCAGAGTCGGAGGACGCCATTGAAGCCATGCTTCATTTCATTTACTACGGAGGCACGGATCGGATTTATCAATCCCGTGAGGATTTGGTTTTGGAACTGTTACAAACTGGTCATAAGTACGATATCGAAAACTTAGTGGATGTGGCTGCCTTTTCGCTGCTAACTGACAATGGGAACGAAGCGTTTTACCTAAGCGTGGAAACGGCTCTGCAGACAATCAATTTCGCCAGAAATGTGGAAGGGCATCGGTGGACAGAGTTACGGGAGAAGTGCTACGAGGTTGTGTGGGAGAGTGAAAGCGGTGTACGCAAGCAGAGTAAGTCTTGGAGAAAGTTGTGTCGAATTGCGAAGAAGCTTGGACCAGGATTTGAGTCACTTTTGCCAAATCTTCTGCCAGATGAGGACCTTAAGTACATTCGAAAGTTATTGCCTGGAAGTCTGGATGGGGTAAAGGGGCTGAAAAAGGAGGAGGCAAAGTGGTTTTATGACTTCCTAATGTCCCCGAAACATTACTTTGTCACTTGTGATGGCTTCGTGGGAATGTTTTTGCTGGCGGAGTATTTAGGTCGATCAGTTAAGGAGGTGGAAGAATATATCCATCTGGGAGCTTTGCAAAAATTGTACATGAACTGGCCACTCGAATATTATCGGGTGGACTACCTTGTGGAGCTGTTTTGTTTGGCGAGAAAGAAGGAGGGTGAGTTCTGGATGGAGCTGAAGTTGGAGGCGGTGAGGAAACTGAAGGAATATGAAACCACGCAGCCCAAGAAGATCGAGGAGTCTCAGAAGTACAAGGAAATGGTAGTGGGGAATGGTGAGGTTATGGAGGAGCTTAAAGCAGCTATGGTATTGGAAGAGGAGGGGGATAGACGTCCACAGTAAAATAATCATCTATTTGCATTTCCTTTGATTCTTTATCTGTACATGAAATTCGAAACAAAAAATGTCTGTATGGTCATCGTTTAGAATCTTTTCCCGTTGTAATTATGTACCTATTTTCACCAAATTGTGTTAATGTTATGTTTTGCAGGATGTTGACTGCAAACTGAACGATGTTATATTAAACTGTAGGTTATTTGCAGCGATGTACCATAAGATGATAAGTCAGTTTTTTTCAAATTGTAACTTTTTCAATCAACATTTGTAGGTTTCATAATGAGTCATAATAATGAATTTTTAAACTATATAAGGATTTAGTTTAGAATTGTTGCGTTTCATTTTTTCATTGTCTTCAGTTTGTTGTGTTTAGGATGCGAAATTATTAAAATGTTCTTTTGATTTCTAATTGCTATAATATTTCATCTATGTATTTATATACCTATTATATTTTGTCACAGATAAATTGACAGTGCAATTTGCATTTGTACCCTTAATAAATTAATTTAGGCAGTTTAATGAGTTATTTATTATTTTTCGTGTGGTATAACTGTGTAAGATGCTATATTGAATTGATCTTTAATAAATGATAATAATGTTAATAATTTTTACTTTCAATATTCCTATTCCTCATGCAGTATAGCAAGTCAACGTAGTATCTCCAAAAGTTTTCGGAATTTACATAATACCGAAGATATATCATACATATGCTTATATTCGTAATGCATCCAGTTTCGCATGTTCAAAAAAGTCAGGAGTAATAGGTTTTTTTGCAAAGGTTCAAAGGAAAGCTCAAGCTAAATTCGTAAAAACAACTCTTGAATGAAATGAAACTAAGCAACCTTTCAAAAAGGACCATATGCATAAGTACGTTGTCAGGGTCCAAAAATTTTTTTTCCCGGATTTTGGTCTAGATTGTTAAATCAACTCATAAAATGGTCTCCAGTCCAAGTTTCAGCTCAAAATCTTGTTTCTGTGAAAAGTTATGGGGTTTTGAAATTCGCATGTCAAACGACCAAATGGCGGGAAGGCATCTTTTGGCGGGATTATACGAACTTATGTAACTTTTGTAAAAGTGATCACAGAGATGCGATTAAGGTGTCAATACGAAGCTATGGAGATGGATGATTGTATTATTAACATTTCATTGTTTCTGGTGGAATTATATTGTCGAAAACGTTAAATGACGATAGAGGTACCTAACGAAAACCGTCACTTTTTCACAAAAACGGATTTTCCCACTAAACTACAAGACATGGACTTGCACATGATACATCAAAATGACCCCCTACAGCAGGGGTATTCAACGCTTTGTACCCTTAAATCAACTATTCTTCTGTGAGGAGTTATTTTAGAAAATGTGCCAACAATTCCATTTTGCTCCGCTTCGAGCAGCGTAACTCAAAGTACCCGTAGAGTTGATTTAAGGGTACAAAGTCTGTAGTAGCACTGTTCATGGGGGTCATTTTGATATATCACGTGCCAGTCCATGTCTTGTAGTTTAGTGGGAAAATCCGTTTTTGTGAAAAAAGTGACGTTTTTCGTTAGATACCACTATCGTCATTTAACGTTTTCTGCAGTATAACTGCACCAGAGACATTGAAATGTTATTAATACAATCATCCAACTCCCCAGCTTCCTATTGACACCTAAATCACATCTCTGTGATCACTTTTACAAAAGTTACGTAAGTTCGTATAATCCCGCCAAAAGATGCTTTCGCGCCATTTAGTCGTTTGACATGCGAATTTCAAAACCCCATAACTTTTCACAGAAACAAGATTTTGAGCTGAAACTTGGACTGGAGACCATTTTATGAGTTGATTTAACAATCTAGACCAAAATCCGGAAAACATTTTTTTTGGACCCTGACAACGTACTTATGCATATGGTCCTTTCCTACAAAAATTATAATATGTTTGTGTATATATATCTTATTATTAGGTTTAAAGTATGATTAAAAACCGTGCATTAATAATACGACTTGAATCTACTTGAAAACTGCTGTATCACTGTTTTATATTCAAGTTCATTGTAACAGTTTTAATGTTCATTTTACATCATGTGCATTAACAAAAGGAACTGCAATGTCAGCACATGACTTTTAAATGATTTCATGTTTTTTATGCTGAGTGACAATTATATTTCTATGAGAACTAGTATCGTTCAAGTTTAGTCATGCTCACAATCACAATGACTAGTATCCGGTAGATTTCAATGCTTTTATAGCTAAAAATATGAGCATATTTTTTAGCAGTACAGCAGAAATACTGAAGTCGCATCGGACAAAAAGTTCTCAACTAGTTACAAATTTAGATAGTTCATTTCAATTTGTTCTAGTTTCCTAAAGGCTAAACTAAAGCAAGAAAAATGAAGTTTTACATCTTTGCCACAATTATATCAATTGGTTTAGTAGAAGCCTACCTCATAAACAACATTGCTGTATTGGATAAAAAGTGCAATGTTTATTTTGATGCACCCAAGTTTGATAAAGCTTATTTAGAGCATCAGAAATGGTATGACAGTCATCTGAAAAGATGCAGGGAAGTTACTGCTGCCCTAAATTTGACAAGTACTGAAGAATCGGTAATAAATCAGCTAAAAATTAAAAATTGTGTGCTTTTCTTACTACATTGATATTTATGCATACTAATTAAATATTTCTTGTAGGATTGTGGATCAAGATGTCTGCAGGTTGTATACGAGTTTTGTAATTCCGACGGCTCAATGAATGCAACAATGGCTGCCACCATGGCTAAAAATTTATACATGAAGTTTTCAAACGGGAGCGAATACTACATCAAAACTGTTTCAGGGTTGTTTGAGGGTTGTGTTATGGAAACCGGTAAATTCCTACAGTAACCATTCGTATTTGTATTCATGTTTTATTTTCATTTAAACGTTAAAGAAGTATGAAATGGAAAATTACATTTGTTCATACATTATTGCATATAGATGAACAAGTTAAAACATTAGAAGGAAATGGAACTCTTTCTGAATGCAAAGCCAACAAGCTTTTTGAAGATTGCATTGTTAGGCTTAGTGTTCAGTTGAAGAACGTTCTTCCTGGAGCAGACGTAAGTACTATTATTGGTTTGAACAAAAATGATTTACACAATGTAAATTTTTTAAAGCATGAATATTAAGTGTTGCCTTTGTATTTTCAGTGGTGCGGAACAGAAGTCTAGAAATAAAGGTCGAAGAAATATGTATAATTAAAACACGATAATAATAGTGAATAATGGCAAATTATGAATTCCAAATTTTTTGAATTAGTAAAGCAGTTTAGTATATTAAACTGTTTATTAAATAAATCATACGCAATAGCAAAACAGATTTAATCGGATAATTTATTCAGTTGATGCAAAGTATATCTCAACATTAGTATTCTACAAATCTTCTAGAGAAAATTATTCGCTAAAATGATAAATCTTATCCTTTAACACAAGTGCGATTTGCACTTTCAACAAATCCCAGCTTACACTTACAAGTAACATAATCCGCCCACAGATCAGAACAAGTAGCGTGCTTAACACAAAAACGATTTTCTCCTTCTCTACACGGCTCTAAAACATTTCCTTTACAAACCGCACCCACAAGCCCCTGACAGCTTTTTAAGCTTTCATCATAATATTCCAAATTACTTCCGCATTTACAAGTGCCATCCACACACTTTAAGAATCCAGTTGTTGCGCAAGGAATTTGCACACTGCAAGATGATCCATATCCACCCTCACAAAATCCGTCTTGAGTAGGTAGATAACCTTCAGAACATTTACAACGGCTTGATAATCCGTTCTGCTGAACGCATTCTGAAAACTTTGTGCAATCAGAGGAATTCTTGCATGGACCATCTACTCGACTAACGCAATTTGAGCCATCAAAATATTCCAAACCTTTACCGTTACACTGACAAAAACCGTTTATGCACGAAAGTCCGCTGCCACTTGGGCAATCGGAAGGTGTATAACATACAGCAAGTAACTGCTCAACGCTTTTCTTTGGGTAATTAAGTGCCTGCCAACTTTTCCCGTGTCTGTACTCGGAGTCGCTAGGACAACGACAGAGCTTTGTTGCTTTATCACAAACTGCGGTTTGAACGCAAGGAGTGGTCACGGAATAATAATCCTCTGACTCGGTTCTTCGACTGAATTCATGGTACCAGATTTGTCGTACTTCACAACGTTTGTAAAGTTTGGTCACGCACGTGTTTAGCTCCGGGTCAAAAATCATATCTGCTTGGTTTTGACAAACGCACCGATTTTCAAAGCAAGTCAGAAATTTTCTGCGGTCACAACGGAATCCCATTGGACCAGTACTACATTCGGCTCCATATGTATGAACTTGACTGAGACTTAGGTGGCAGCTTTGTATGGCCAGTAGTGTGATTGTGATTATAATTGTTTTCATCTAAAATGTAAAATATGTTGAAAATTTTTGTTTGTTTGTTGAATACCAATGCGTCAAGATAAAGATTTGAATTTTTATGATTTTACGTTACCTTTTATTGTTGTTTTTACAAAATATGAATTTCCAACACCACAAGAAGCTAGCAAAAAAAGTTTCTGGATAATGAACTGAAGTACAGACGTACACGACACTTTTAGTGATGTTTGCAGTTTGCATTTATGACAGAACTTTTATGCTTCTTCTTGGGCAGAATTAGTGAGATGACCAGACATTTATAATTAGAATTTATTCATAAACCCAACAAAGTGTTCAATCCCAATGGCTTTTAAATTGAGTATGTGTCTACAGTTCATTATAAATTTAGAAAGAATTTCTTTTAATTTGAGTAATGAGCAGCTGCTGCTACGAACAATACTGGTTCAGCAGCCTTTATGACAACTTTCGTTTATATGGTAATCTGACAAAATGCAGTTCTTAAAGCATAACAACTTTAATAATAGATTAAGTGAAAGAACCAGACTTCCAAAATTCATTAAACGAATTCAATTTAGCCTTTCGCCGTATCAATTAAAGAGAGTGACAATAAAGCATAATAGTTTCTTAAGTGAATTGTAATCTCCGGAGCCATTGCAGCTGCTCTGCTATGTTAGCAGTATAATCTTCATATTCACAAATAGCTTCATCAAAATTATGCTTCAGCCATGATAAACTAAAATTTAATCCTGCGTAACATAATCTATAATGTTTAGAATGCTTTAATGGCATAATGTACTACAATAGTGCAAACAAATAATGTAATTTTGTAAATAAATAATGCATATAATTAGGAAGGTTAAAGGAACAAGAATTTGACTTTCACGTTGACACGGAAAAACATGCTCCAATTTCATGTCAGTGAAGTTAATAGTGTATGTTAAATGAACGACAGTTCAGTTTCACCTTTCGTCACGTGCATAATATTTATTAAACAGTTGATATATATCATAATATCACAAACATGTATATGCATGTTTTTGTATTTCCCATAATATTTATATTTCAAACATTTAGACAAATTTTATCTCTTGCAATTAAAAATATAACTTTTGTATGTTTAATTTTTCTTTAATGGCAAGTTCCATTTGATACCTCAACAAACCCCGAGTTACACTGACACATTTCTACTCCCAGACTTTGAGAAACGCAAGAAGCCTTAGCGACACAAAACAATTCATTTTTGTCCCTGCAAGGTTTCAAAACATTTCCGTTGCAAGCCGCCCCAACAAATCCACGACAAATGTTGTTTTCTTTATCAAAATATTCCAATTCATTGGCACACTGACAAGTTCCATCAATACACTGAAGACCAGCATAACTGGAACAAGGTTTGTTAATATCGCAAACTTGTTTATAACCACCAACACAATTACCTTGTCTGGAAAGTAGGTAACCTGATTGGCACCTGCAAACACGATGGTGTGATTTATCTTCGACGCAACTCGAATGTTCCGGACAGTCAAATAAATTTCTACAAGGACTATTTATTTGACTTATGCATCTTGACCCGTCAAAGTATTTTAAACAAGTGCCAACAAAGTTTTTTGGTCTACAAGTGCCAACTTGGGGTTTTCCCACATAGCCGCTAGACATAACTTAGTATTATCGAATCTATGATTTTAACTCTGTTAGCGTAATTACCTTGCAGTAAGGTTGCTAGCTTGTACCAATAAATAAATAAATAAATAAACCTTTACCGTCACATTGACATATTCCATTAATGCAACGCTCACCCTTGAGTGACTGACAATCTTTATTTGATTTACATTGTTTTAACGAACGACCTTTAAAAGGGTCTGAATGATTTTGTTCCCGTAGATTACCTGAGTCAGAGATTTTGCACTGGCATGTTTCAGTTTGCCTGTCACAAAATGCAGACTGTACACAAGGAATTGCCTCTGAATAGTAATCTGTACTTTTGTAGTCCGACTCCCAACGGCCGTGGTCGTGGTCCCAAACTTGTCTGATCATGCAGTTTTTGTTAAGCATGGACAGGCACTTTCTCAGCTCCGGGTCATAGACCATATACTTTTTACATTGACATAGACCACTCTTACAGGTCAGAAATTCCCAGTCCGGGCAAAATTCTGGTTTCGACCAACAGTTGTCCATGTACGAAAGACCCACGACATAATGACAGTAGAATAAGACAAGCGCTATGCCTAATATTTTCTTCATTTTCAAATATCTGAAAAATTTACACAAAACCAAATCTTTTATTTTCAACTAACATTACCAACGCACAACCCAAAAGCTATACTTACCTTGTACTTGCATGCATTTGCTGAGTTATATGCAAATGTTAATGTTATTTTAGCAAAAGGTGAAATTGATTGATGTAAAGCAGTAGATTCTAGTGTCTAGCTATATAATAGCGCATGCCAGAATTTAATACTGTAAAAATGAACTGAATAAAGTAAACTCAACATTCTTTACAAAAGCAATATCTAAAATAACAGGATGGCGATCCTTGCGAGAAAAACGTAAATTGTTGAGTATTTAAAATTTAAATGTTATATAATTGAGCAAACTAAACTGTTTGTAATAGTAGATATCAATGAGAATGTAGTAGTACACTCAAAAAAGCGTGTTTATTTTTTAAAGGAAAGTACTAAGTCAGCAACACTTCAATTTTTTCTTTCGGTTACACTTACTAGCTGCATTAATAAATCTGCTTGACTGGAAATAGTGTTTACAACAGGTTTGTATTCAAAGTGAATTTATTAATAAATCATGATTTCGTAAAAAGTAATATTAATATAATGCAGCCGAATTGTGTCTGGGTGAAACAGTAAAACTGTGTATGGATTCATAATTTTTTTACAGACATCAATAAATTGAATTCTTTTTAAAATTTTGATCAATTATGCTTTAAAAAAATAAAACTGCATTGTTTCTTAAACGGAAATAAATGCAGCAAACCAGAATGGACAAACAAGTACATACATATTTAATTTTATTTTCATACATTTTATTTTATTATTAAAGCATTTAGACTTTGGTTATTCTAATTGTTAGATTTTTTACATGGATACTTGGGCAGGTTTGCCTTGTACAAGTGCCGTCAGTGCAACGTAGTGACAAATTGTTTATTAAGTTTTTGAACATTAATCTATGAAGAACAATTTATCAAATGAAGAAAAATTGAAATATACCCAAGAGTGCACATACATACACAAAAACAATAGATACAAAAATATAAATGCGTAGATACAAAAACCTATGGTTGTTAGCTCTGTCAACCTCTATACAAAATTCAAGGGAGTGTAACATTCCCACACAAATTCCCATTGGAGTATATGCGCGAGCGAAGCGAGCAGGTAAGCTTATTTTTAGGTTAGGTTATGTTAATGAATGTATACAGGGAAAACATCGGCGAGTGACGTGGGCAGTAAGTGACCACGTCAAACGAGACGTTTGTGTACAGTGTAGTGGGTCGTGGCATCTACACAAATTTCAATTTTCATTTTCTTTTCAAAAATATATATTAAATGTATGTTCTTGTCTTTGCACGAGTTTGTTTGAATTATATCCCATTTCTAATAACAAATTATTCAAAACTGATTATTAGTTTACGCAGTAGTAGGTACAGCAAAAAATTCTGTCTTTACGGCTTGTGTTTCTGCTTGTGAAATGACGCTACTCCTCTGTGCCGTACT
Source organism: Entomobrya proxima (assembly GCA_029691765.1). Taxonomy (NCBI): domain Eukaryota; kingdom Metazoa; phylum Arthropoda; class Collembola; order Entomobryomorpha; family Entomobryidae; genus Entomobrya; species Entomobrya proxima. The sequence goes on along the minus strand of CM056168.1, from coordinate 41,047,832 downwards.
ACTACGCAGCAAAGTGGAGACTGGAGACTTATAGTCTGCTTTCTTCCAACTGAAAACGTTATTTAACCTTTCACAATGTCCCAATGGTATATACCTACATGCCTACATATTTTCTTGTAACGCAACGCATAACGCAATATCCAATTTTGTGCAATGCTTTCACTACAGTGACTACATGACTATGCAGTCATCAATTCATACGACCTTAACATTATGTAATTTTAATTTTTGTACTACCTGAAGTACCGATGAAGTACTTCATAAAAAAATTTATAAAAAATCTGCGACTACGTAGCACTGACGCCGTCAGTCTGACGGCACTTGTACAAAGCAAGCTCGTCACAGTATCCATGAAAACAATCTAACAATTAGAATAACCAAAGTCTGTGGGCTATAATTATTATGTTCAAATTTTATTTTTTTAACTTGAAAATGATTGACACAGGTTATTATTGACATGTATCATAAAGTATCCCAAACTTATGATCTTTTCACTTGTTGGGTAAATGAGTACATGTTTATAAAGCCTAAAGTAAAAATCAGGGTATGAATTTCACTCAACTCCTTCCATAAAAAAGTAGGGTGACGAAAAATTAAGAATTACATTGATAACTTGAAGTTTTTCATACGAACAAAATGTTTAAATAGATCGTTGTGCTTTTTATATTATCATAATACTAAATAAAACTCACTACTAACAAATTCATGGAATTACATTATACAAAATGAGCATTAACTTCTTATTTGTTTAAAATCGGGTATCCGAAATGTTCACTTCAACAAAAACAGGATCTTAAATTTGTTGCATTATACTGAACATACCTTATATATTATTATTACACCTCTCTTTGAGCATGTGTTTTTCATAATATAGTAAAACGTATAGTGAAAGTAAATGGACAGTTTCCTCATCCAGTTCAAATCGAGGCTCCCATCATAGAATCAAGCCGTTTATGGTTCTACAGAAAAAAATCATATAAAAAACATTATCATGATTGAACAAATATTTAAACCAATGTACAAAGTGTATTTACATCATCAGTGTAGTATCTAATTACCCATTAAAACAAATTCCAACTCCGTCAAGTTGCACATATTGCCACCAGTACGTTCTGCACACCGACGGAAAATCCTGAAATTTGAAACATTATGTAATCTAGCAATTCATACACTAAAATGTTATATTGATATTGTATTCAATATTATTATTTTATTTGCTTCACCAATATACACTTTTATTGTCCTTTGCACACAATGAGCCTTTCGTTTCAGGATAATAGATGAACACGACGAGCAGTATAATTAGTATTGCAACAACCTGTTTATCAAAAGTGACAATTAATAATTTGCAAAAATAAGTATTTAACCCCAACAGCACTATTACGTTACTGCATTACCATCAGAGAAAAGGTCAGAACATAGGATTTATGGCCAAACGTTCTCCTCTTCCTTCTTGGTTTGACAGAACTTCTCTCCTTTTCACTCTTTTGCAACTTTTCACTTTCGTGCAAATTTCTCAACTTTTTTGCTTTTTTCTTCTTTCTCCCCTTTCCCCCTTTTCTTGATTTTCCCTTCTTTATTGGCTTTCCCCTCTTTTTGGCTTTTTTCCTCTGTCTACGCTTTCTCCTGTTTCTGGATTTTTTCAGCTTTCTCCTGCTTGCCGACCGTCGCTTCTTTCGTGACTTTTGCTTCTTCCTAAAATTTCTGCACTTTCTCCATTTTCTCAACGCTGGTCGTTCTTGTATAGCCCAGTTGTCTAGATCGGACTCCATCTTATTGTCTCAGTTAACAGACAATTAACTGCAGCAAAAAATTTAATGGGATTTGCAAACTTTGGAAATAAATGCTGAAATGAGGAAAGCCAGCAAACAACAATATTAGAGGGTGAAAGCACGAGTCTGGGTACTTTGTACACCAATGGCTTGTTACTTTCTCTTTTTTCGCTTGTATTCATTCAAGCCAAAAACATTCTACTGATGTGGGTTCGTTCCAAACAACATAATTCTGATACTGATAATGTTGCATCATGCTCACATTATTATACATCTTACAGTAGAAAGAAACCCGAGAAGTGATAAACCTATGCTGATAGATTACCTTTATTATATAAATACCTCAAGAGACACTCGGGCAGGGAAATTCTTACAAAATGGCCGGGAGTGCAAGTCGGGATCCGTAAAAAATGTTTGCTAGAATCCCTAAAAATCCAAAACATTTCCCTAAAAAAAGTCGGAAGCACAGCTCCCACGCTCCGTAAGAATTTCCATATCCGTAGATATTTCACGATGTGCACGGCGCATGACTGTGTACTCAGGTTGAGTGGTGGTTGACTTGTTTAGCTTCTTCCTTATTGGCCACACTAATTGGTATAAACAAAGTGGAAGTTCCCGAGTTAATAAAGTGTCGACAAAAACGTTGTAAGTGAAAAAAGTATATAGGACATACGTGGAGGTTTTAATGTATCATTTTGCAATTTTGATACCATCTGAAACAAGAAGAAACGTCAAATAGTTGCTGAGCTGAACCACTACTATTGTGTGCATTTTATCTGTACTGTTCTTTGCTTCTCCAAGCAAAAAATCTTTAAACAGCAAACATGAAATCTAGAAAAATCTGCGAGAATTATTTGGATTTGAGCAGCCTGAGATTCTGTTAATATTTAAGAAATGTTTCATTTGCTTCAGTGCATTTGAAATACTCACTATGAAAAACCTTTTATTCGACTATAATATTCTTCCAATAAATAAAGAAAGTTGTTATTCAGCTCAATTGTAGATTATTTTATTTTATAAATTATTTATTTTATTCTTCATATCACTACATTTTACAATAGTTTTATGCAATATTTATTAGTAAAACAATCACAAAATATATTATGTCCTAAAAACCAAAGAATACAAATAACAACGTAAATGACATGAAAACAAGTGCATTCAAATTTCATTACAAAAAGTGTATTACAATTCAATAATATTGATTTAAATACAGTATCATGTGCTCCTTTATTATAAATAACTTTAAAAGCAGTTATGGCAACTAAGTTGGTCATCATGCTCTCTTGTAGATTTTTGCAAAATTTTGTGTTACAGAAATACTTTTAGTTTTCCCACTCCGTGAGATGGTTTTGAAATATCTATTAATGTTGAACTTAACTAGACTTGAAACACCAATTCTCTAAGCAATTAGCATTTGATTTTTTTATTCCCCATACACATAATAGCTTACAAGGAAGCCGTTGATTTTTTTTGGTATCACGTCTTAATATTATATGTGAAAATATTTAGTAGCAATCTAAACTATTTTTGTAGCAAATTCTAAGATCTGCATTGCTAAATACTATGTTTTAAAATGTTTGGCAATTTTGTGCAAAAACATAAAGTTGTCAATTGCACTTTAATATGCAAGGGGGTTTATCTTCCAAGTTGGATGTAATCACTTCACGGGCATGACATCAGGAATTTTAAGACTCACTAGACACAAAATATTTATATTATTAAATCAATTATTTTCTATCACGCAACTAGTAAACTTACCCATCACTCCTTTCCATTGACGAATCCTCATCAGCCTCATTATAGCCGGGTTCCTCTGGATTTATGTCTGGTTCTACCATCCCAAGTGCCTGCAGTATAGTTTTCACCTTTGCTTGAAACTCCGGTGATAGGTAAGTGACAGTCCCCTTTACAACAAGATAAAGAAGAAATTTTGAATTAATCATGGTCATTATTGAAAGATTATATTATAAAGTGCAATATACTTTAACTTATTTTGCTTACATCTTCGAGAGCTTCGGTGAACAGTGCAAAGAATATATACATGTATGTAATGATGGTCGCGCCAATGAATGACCAGGTTATTATTCGACTTTGTCGAGCCCGCTCAGCAGCTAAAATTTTGTATTATGGTTTAATAATCTTTGCTTAAGTGTTTGATATTCTTATTCATTTATCTCTTTACCTTTTTCTATTGCTTTAAGTTCCTCGTCAAGATCAAATGTGTCAGGATAGAAACAAGGTGGCGAAGGGCCAAGCATGGTCGTCCAATCTTCTGCCAACCAAAAACACTATAAACGACAAGAGTTGGCAGATAACACATTGCTTGAATTATTATTTATTAAAATTGTAATATTATGTTAGTACCATCGGAACCGTTGCGAATATGAAATACCATGTAAACCTGTTAGTAGGTAAAGGTAAAGCCATGTTTGACAATGTTTGCTATCCTGAAAAAGATAAATGTTTCGGATCACCAAAACAATATGCAATCACAAACGTTTATTTTTTATTTTTTGATCGTAATTTCAAAGCAGTAAACAAATTCCTGAAATGGGAAAAGTCAGAGCTCAGGTACGAACATGAACGCGAAGCGAGTGAAAGTGAAGCTGGACAGCGGAACGGGAGTCAGTGTATTTCATCTAGATCTGTTGCTCTCTGCTTTCTCTTTTTCAACTTGTATCCAACTACTAGGCAAATATACTTACCGTTCTGTGTACTGTTGCTTTTTTCTTCACAGCATCTTGATAGCAGCATCAGCATCATAATGTCACGCAGTAATAACTCATGATCTATTTTGATGCATTGCTTTATAATAGGTATACTGACGAGAATGATATATGTACCTTTCTGCGTTTTACTTTGGAGTAAGACCGTGGGAAGCTCTACTGGTTTAAAAATCGATACGTGCAAAATGTAGTGAAGCAAATCTGTTTGCAAAAAATCTGCAAATACAAGTTTAGGTCGTAAGGTGTTGATACTGGTTTATTCGTTCAAACGACAAGGATGTAAAAAGTTGGATGCGTTGTTGTCCCATGTAGCTTTTGGGTTGTCGTTTTCATGCACGTGTTTTTGGCATGTGAAAGTAAAAGTCACGTTTGCTTTCCACGGTTGAGACTCATCTCAAGCAAATTGTCACCATGAAGCTTATTTTTGATATATAATACACAAAGACTCCGAACGACAATATATGCATATAATAAGCCATATCTATAGGTCATGTTGACTATTAATGCATGTATTTGTATAAAAAAGGGATGAAACAACGTCGCAATAGAAAACGATACTAACAATTTGAACCGGAGATGGAGCTATTATCAACAAAACGAAATACGGCAAACTGCTAGTTTCAAATAAGTCATTTATAATATGATAAACAAGGCCAACAGCCGAATTCAGATTTATTCCTTCACAGGATGCATTGTTATTAATTCGCTTAAATGTATATTCAATAAATGGTAAATGGAAATTGAAAATTATTTTACAACGATATTCTAAATTAAATAGTTTACATAATGATTGACAATTGCGAAGACTGCTAATAACTAAAAAAATGACTGAAGACATGTTTCTTTCCTAAGATACTGACACTTTTTTACACGACAGAATTTTCTACATGACAACCTTGCTCACTAATCTTTCCTTTCTATACAGTCAGTGCAGAACAAAACGCGACTTCATGCAAAGCGCAATTACTGCATAATTTTTAATTGAGCCAGAACACGAAATTGTTAAGATTTTCACTTTTTTTCTTTTTTTCCACTAGGTAGCAAAATTTCTCATAAAATATTTGTCAAAAAATGCAAGTTTCTGCAATATTTTTCTAAAGACAGTCTAGGATCAGGGTACCAAACGGTCCCATGAAAATTCAATGGGATCAAACGGTCCCAGTAAAAAATAAAACCATTGTAAATGCAAAATCACACACTATAAAACGATTTTGTGTGTCTGCGGTCTCCGAGGAGCACGTTGTGCCGTCCGGCATAATGGTATGTCTCAGAGATGGCTGATCCGATTTCAACCAAATTTAGTATACAGGCTCTAGAAAATCTCGAACAGAACCCCATTGAATTTCAGGTCAATAGGTCAACTCCGAAGGTCAGAGGTCATCAGTGGTTCAATCTTTTTACATCTGACCTTATATCATGTGGCACATGATTTTAGGTGCATTTTTACCAAAATTACGAATCCACTGTTTTTTTTCAAACTCTAAAAATATGATCCTAATAGTCAAATACGTCAAATTAACGTACCTATGCTGTGCGACACATAATCTTAGGTCCATTTTGGCCACGATTACGAATACGATATCCTTTTTTTTAAAATTTAACTTTAAATGCCCTGATTCGGGGTCTTGAAATCATACACGGACTCGTTTCGGAATTTTCTGTGCATTTGCTTAATTAAATTCATTTCATAAGACGCTTAAAATAAGCAATTTTGATTATTTTCACATAATTATTTTTCATGAAGTTTAAACGGGCTTTAAGGAATAATAATTATTATTTTTATCTAAAAAGCCACAGTGAAAATTCAATTTGCCACGATAGAAAATTTTCTTTTTCAGCATTCTTTCTATTTCAATACTAAAAAGTCCGTAAAACGGTGAAACGGATTATTTTGAAATTCTCTAATTTTTCGGCAATTACCTGGGATCGTTTGGTGCCTTCATGGGACTGTTTGGTCCGTCTGGTGGGATCATTTGGTCCCTTTGAGCATGGGACCGTTTGGTTCTTTGAAGGGACCGTTTGGTACCCTGATCCTAGACTGAAAGATGCACATTTATGCAATATTTTTCGAGGATACGAATTTATGCAAAAAATGCAAGTTTATTTTCTCAAAATATGCACAACACAAGTTGCCATACCGTCTAGTTTTGGCTTCACCTAGCCATCATATTATGTCGTTTCTCGCACGAACAAATTGATGCACAGAATGCAATCTGTTGGCCTTGGTGATAATGATTCAAATATTGCAACATGCTTCGGATGCAAGTAGTTTATTTTGTTAATATGCGTCAAAAATTAACATTCAGTATTTAAACACATGCCAGCAATTCGTCTAGAAAATCTGATAAATGCGTCTTGTCAAATAAATTATTTATTTTTTGGAGTTTTGAATTTTTTATTTAAACAGAACAACATCATATTTTAAATCCATAATACGCTTTTTTACAATATATTGTAGAAATATCCAAAGCTTCTAATGGCACTGACTGTAAGTAATTCATGTATTTGAAACGAAGACAACTATATATATATAACCGATTATCCACTATTAGACAATGTAATTGGAGTTTTTATTGCGTGTTAGAACCAGGGTACCTCTTTGTGTAGCAAAAGAACTACAATAAATAAACCCAATAAATTAAACAGCATAAAATTCTTTGCCATCAACAATCATGACAGGCACCACGATCCACAATTCAACAAATTGTTGCCACACAGGATCCCTGTACCTATCATCATCCTCCTGTCCCAAAAAACGTTTATTTTTATTTTATAGTATCAAAAATAAATTATTCAATATCTCTGAAACAAAGCTTACGGTTACAGTAGCGAAGGATACGTTGAATGTCATCCGAAACCAATATTCGAACCAAAATGCCACATTACCTTTAAAGAGCACGTCATCCGCTAAAAAATGGTCAAAACACCAAACATGTTCATGTTGTAAATGTCGCACACATTGCACATTATTTGGTTTTTATATATTTACCTAATTCCAAATCAAAAGCCATTCCTATTCCTGTTTGTTGACAAAGGTCAGCATAGAAGTAGCAGAGCTTTTGATGACAAAGACATAAAATAAAAAATAGATCTTTGAACAAAATCACAAGAATTCTCACTAAACTTACAACCTACTGCAAATCCATTAAATTTTTTTAGTACCGTAATAATGAAGAAGATGGATTCGATCATCATGCCCCACAATATTTTGGGGCTACGGATGTCCTGATTAGTCTCCGCTTGGGGTTCAACTTCAGCATTCTCCATATTTGCCGACCTGGTTAAGACAAAATCATAAACAAATTCGGTCTTCCTGAAAGCTTTTTAATGGGCAATGTTTTTGTGAAATCTTATGTAACTGACGGATGCGCTCCGGGATCTGTGCTGTCACCTTCCTCCATGTTTTTGAAGTTTTCCAAAAGATTTTAACGATTTTTGTATGAAATATCAGCGGTACAATGTATTTATGTAACTTTACGTAACTAACACTGTCACTGTTATTTTGAGAACTGTCTTCTATTGCCCTTTAAGCCTTTGCAGCAAGTTAAACAAAAAATGGTGTTGCTTTATTGTAAGCTTGCCTGCTTTTTTGTGTGTTGTATGAAATTGGAAGCAGAGGAAAGTGAAAGCACACTGAGAGACGCGAGAAAGATCTAAAACTGGATCATATATTACAAATGAGTTGTGTTTTTCTCCACTCGTCCGTCAAGCCCACCATTGACTGCAAAATGGTAGGATTGTACTGAGGAAGAGATACAAACAGTATCTGTTTGGAATACAGTGTTATGATCTACAGGTTTTAGTATACAAAGTTTGCTCTCACTACATGATAATAAGTATAAACGTAATAATCCAATATATAGTTTTTAACATATATATTGCTGTGTGTATGCTGTGTTATATGGATTGGAAGAAGAGTGAAAAGTGAAAGTACAATTCCAACGTTGGTTTGCTCCCAAAAGTCTCATGCCTAGAAGCTTGTAAGCTTCTAGGCATGTAGAAAGGTTTATGCGGGGATTGAGTAGTACATCAAATTTTTGTCAAAATAATGTTAGCACAGATATCAAAAGATATTATTGCAGCTTATTCGTTGCACTCATTACATTACGTTTTCCCACATTACTACTTTCACAACGTATTCAAATGATCCTATCCATCTTTTCCTTCTCTCTTTGTTCCGCTGGCCAGAAGGGGATGTAAACACTTGCAGTGCTTTTCCAATAACACCAGAGAGTGCTCTTAAGGCTAACTGATAAAAGATCTGGCTCCTACATTTTTTACATAATATGTTTTAAGTAGTACAAATACAAACGTAAAAATGCAATATGACCTTCAAAGAAACACAGTTTTGATGAGACAAGCAAGCTGTTAGATGTCTTCCTATTATTGTACCGTTGCTGTAAAATTACACTACTTCAATTTACAGTGTTTTTCGGCAAGTTTGAGAAATTGTTTTAGTATAAAAACTTTTCAACACTTTTTTATCAGACTTTTCTAAATACAAAATGCATCATACCTCAAAAATAATACATGTACCAGAACCCAGTATATCATGAACTTGTTTTAACTTATTTTCTTTTATTATCAACTTTATATAATATGTTTAATATATTTTATATTCTATTTCAGTAAAATTCAAGCAATATTTGTTGTCACAGATTATTAATTTTTTCCACATTTGCGATTTTCATTTTCTGGGTATTTATTCTCTCGGCACTGACATGTTCCATAATAATTAGAAGAAGAGCAGGTAGCATGCTTGACACACAAATGATCATCTCCCTCAAAGCACGGCTCCAAAACCGGATCCTTGCAAGTTGCCCCAACAAGTCCTTTACAACTCTTCATAGCCTCGTCGTAAATTTCCAATTTACTTCCACATTTGCAGATTCCATCAACACAATGCAAATCACCCAAACAAGGCTCGTTAACATTACAAGAGGTTCCGTATTGCCCCAGACACAGTCCTTTTTTGTTTGAGTAGTAGCCCGTAGTGCATTTACAACGCTTCTGTAAGCCTTTTGGCTTAACACATTCGGCAAAACGAGTACAATCCGCTGAAGTGTCACAAGGACCATCCTCTCGACTGACGCAGCGTGATCCATTGAAATACAATGCTCCTTTACCGTAACATTGACAAAATCCGTTGATACACAAAAGTCCGCTGTTTTCAGGGCATTTGTTATTTGAGTCGCAGGTTGATATTAATTGCTCAACTCTTTTATCCGGATGCCCGAGTTCCTTAGTTCTTTTACTATATTCAGACCGGTCTAGATAACAACGGCATACATTTGTGGTCCTGTCACATATTGCAGTTCTAACACATGGAGTTTTTCTGGAAACGTAGTCGGGTTTATCTGTGTATGGTTGGATTTCATGGTGCCATATTTTCCTTACCTCACATCGTTTGAAAAGCTTGGTTACGCACGTATTCAATTCGGGATCGAATATCATGTCCTCTTGATTTTGACAAACACATCGATTTTGAAAGCATGTTAGGAACTTGGAATCGTCACAGGTAGTTCCTGATGAATTACCACAGCTTTCACTGTATGTTAGAAATGTACTGGAGCTTATCTGGCAGCCACTTAAGAGCAGCAGTAGTAAAAATCTGTATTCCATTCTAAAGCAACAGATTTTAAAACATTCCCCAATAAAACTTTTAAAAAAGCAAACTTTTGCTTCATACGTTTATGTCCGTTATGTTGTCAATTTGTAGTGCTTGTTTGGCTAATAAAACGTTTTGATTGAATTCATACGCTATACTTGGACTTTTCGCAAAATGCTACTATAATGCACATTTTTATATGAATCGATCAACTGACTAATAGCGTTACACGCAAATTGAACAAATTCTATAGAATTAATATTTCCGTGACTGAACGTTTTATTTAATGTTGGAGCTATGACATGATATGATATGATATGACAATGGCATGTTTGCCAAAACATTAAGAAAAGGTTGATATTTCGATTGATAACAACTTTTGGGTATAATCATATTTAACACGAACCGGGTTTTAACATGAAAATATATACACCCGTTGGCGTCAGGGTTAATAATTTGTATGTGGTATTAGTATAATTTACAATAAGAGCTTGTGTACCTTCATAACAAGGTCAACAATTAGTATTTAAACAGGAATAAATTTTTAAAACTAAATTCGTTATGAAAACTTTCAATATAGCTCAGTTATTCCCTTGCGACGTTTTCATAGTTGCCAACAATTTATAATAAGCACACCGCTCGCCGAAGAATATTACGCCGGCCATTGTTGAGCCGATAATGTAAAGCACAAAAATTACCACAATATTTCCCGTCATTGTTGCAGCCTTTAGCTCTGTCTTATTATCATTTTGCAACTTTACGCGAAAGTGCTGACTACTTTGCATGAATGACATCCACCAATCCATAATACCGTTTTGGTTCATGACTTTGATTCGTTGTAACAGGAACGGAGTAATAAAGCCAGTTACTTTAAATATCCAATGTTTCATAAAGTAATTTTCTTTTCCAACATGTAGCGTTAGCGTACTTAAATTCAACTTCGCTGCAAATTCTTTAACGTTTTTGTATGGCAACAATAAAGCTGTTTTGTTACATTGTTTTAACGCGTTAAATAATAGCTGATTTTCCGTGTCTAAAATGGTTTGGCGAATATTAGCAAACCGTTTTTGTTTCACTAGCCATAATGCATAGCAATTATTTACTCCCATCAATGTACTATTGATAAGCTGTCGTAACTGATCTAATAACGACGGGTGCAAGTTTACCTCACCTTGAATACCTTTCTCTTTGCTTGTTCTATAAAATCCTGCTGTTTCTGCAATTCCTGACATTACCACTTTAGAAAAATAATAGCTTCTATAGTCCCATATTTGAAAGGAGTTATTTAGCCAACGAAGCGAGTATTTACAATAATAATCTTTTTCAACTACCAAACTAATATTTTTTATACTTGAATATATTTCAAAGTTGTCTGCTTGTAATTCCTCATAATAATCGTAGGTTAAAATTTGTCTTGGAATTATCATATTATATACATTACTGTTTTTGTAGCCATTGCTAAGTACAACTCCGCCCAGAAAAAGAACGGCAATAGAGAATTTACAGGGAGCGGTTTGAAGATACTTTTCAGAAAATCCTTGCTCCAAAAAGACTTTGATTATTTCTAAGGAGAAAGTGCACTCAAATAAATTTGTATTTGTTATTTTTGGCAAAATCGTAATAAACACCAGCATACATAAAAACATGCCTATCCACACTTCAAAATTGTATACGCTGTAAATCTCGCTAAAAGAAAATCCTTCAATTCCTCGATTACCACAAGCTATAAATGTTATTGAACTTAGCAAGTCCGTTGCTGAAAGAACGTATGCATATGGTGTAAGACCGGAATACGAGACTCTTGAAATTGTTCCATAATATGTTGTCCCGTTGGTTACATTCTTGAAAACTTTGCCATTTGTACAAATTGTGATATCAAATGGTTTCCATATTTGATACGTATAATTTTTAAGGATTGCTGAGCTCCATAAATGCACTTGGATTAAAGTAACCCGGGAGGATACATCTGAAGTCGCCAAATAGGTATCCATTATTAAACCAGATTGACAATTTTCTTCAAAGTGTTTGTCAAAGTCTTCCTGTTCTATATTTCTAAACAGAGAACTAGATGACCATGTTGTCATAACGTTAGAGTTTCCGTATGTTCTTTGCCCTTCCAGTAACTTTATAGATGATAAACTTTCAAGGTCAACATCTATAGAAGTAAACAGTTGAGTATTTTCCAAACTGTGAATAAAAATAATCAGCATAATTAAGTACTTTAGAATATTAAATACAATTTTTATTCATATTTTTTAAAGTTAAACAAACCTAGAAATACATGTAGTGCATAATGCTTTGCATGAAAAGATTTTCCCTGAGGAATTTCTATGCGTCTGTACACCAATCAGCAAATATATATGTAATGCTGCTACTGACACAGAAAAACAATTGTTTCCAAAACTTGGTTTGTGCTGCTCTTGGTTAAAAAATTCATTAAAGTATTCTTCGTTTTTAATATTTCCTAATGGATTCCCATTTGAATCCCATGTTACTATACCTACAACTGAAGAAAGTGCAGAAGGAAAAATAGATTCAGCTTCTTGATCTTGATAGCAGGTTCTCTTGAAAATTGGTGGAAAGTCAGCAGTAAAGTTCAGAGACGTGACTGATTTAATTAGTAGCATTCTAACGGCGCAATTCCATGGTTTAGTTTTAACCACAAATAAATTAAAATTTATAACTAAGCAAATTGATGCAAAAATTGAATGAAATCTAGATTGACATTCTATGTCGCTTGAACTCACATCATCAGTTGGATTTACTTTCAGTTTGGGATATCGTATGATGCTTGGATACTGAAGTGGAGAAAAGTTAATGTTGTGAAAGTTTTCATAAATAAGTAGACAACCCTGTGCACCAAATGGATCAATGTAGCTATTTATGTTTTCAATAATTTCAATATCCATGTCGCAATTTTGTCAATACGAAGCTCTTGTTTTGTTGGAAGTAATTTTAAAACTAAACTTACTTTAATAAGCAATTTTACGTTGTGGTTTACATACTTAGTAAACAAACTCAAGGATAAATTGGATCATGAGATAACAAAAGAAGTTTCTGCGCGTGGATGAATTGTCTCTTCTTTTCACGCAAATAAAACATGGGCTAACCGCATGTAGACAATTCAGTTGAAGTACTCAAAAGGACACGTATATTTCTAAACAAACGTCATTAAATGATATAACATGTTTGTCTAAGAAAACTCTTTTCTTGCTGAAAAAGATTTGTTGGGCACAATATAGTTTAAAAAGCTGGTATAAGAGCGTATTCAAAAATCCAAACAAATATTAACATAAAAGTTCACATGACCATTTTGCTGTTTAATTTTAAACCTTCCGCGTTTGTTAGGTAATTCCAAAAATAAAATGCGACATTGTCAAATCTGTCTGTGGCATTTATAATATATATACTTATTTCTGTATTAATCTTTTGAACAGTCAAAAGTTTTTTGAAAGCAAATTTCAATTTCGACCAGATAAAATTTTCATAATAAAACTGTTAAACTTTAATAAACTTGAATGGCATGGCTTTATTTTATGTTTAATTTTCTTCTTGCGTTAAAAAAATACAATCATACTCAACGAATTCAAAGTAAATATATATGATACATAGACACAATCAGTGAATTTTTATGATTTATGATGCCGTCTTCCTTATTCCCAGCAAACAGCATATTTGACAGAATTAATGACATTAAATCAAGCTAAATTATTAAATTTGTCTTTAAAAAATTCAGTGCTTAAAACATCGAAATTCACTTCAATTTTCTGATTTAAGTAGTGTTTATAATCCCAATACATATTTGCAGAGATTGTATGAAACAGAAGCGGGATTTCTATTTTTCAATAACAGTTTACAAACTAACAAGTGCCCTAAAATCGGTACTGCTCCTATAATATCGTATTGCCTCCTTTCACCTCGTATCACAATACTCGGAAAAAGTGACGTAAAAATTCCACGAAATCGGTCATCATTAAAAAACTCAACTCTAAGTTGAATGACATAAACAGGATAATCCAAACATTTCGTTGAAATGCAGTTTATAGGTTTTCTATCTTTTATCGAAACCAGTCAGATTATTTTAAAACCCCACAATCAGGTATAGTAACATTTTTATACATGTATTATGCTAGCATTGCATGTAGTTCTAGTCTGCATGTAACTAAAAGAAGAAAAAAATCTGAGAGAACAAAATAACTTTTTAATCTAACGAAATATACTACATTTCCTACTTTTAATACCACACTTGAATCGCGTATTAATTTCTATTAAATATAAAAAATTCAGTTCATTTCATACAAGGGTTATTAGGAAATCCTAATCCGCCAAGAAACGCCAAATAAATCCAATTTCTTAGAAAAACATCCGCGCATTTTATTTTTATGTCAATGGTACATCCGGCGAAACCTACAATAGCGTGTACTACACCGTAAAAAGTCTCATCTTTAATTCATTAAAACCCTAACAATTTCCCCTTTTCTCATCTAAATCCAAGTTCTATTCCATGCAAACTCACGCACACAGGATATATTTAGCCAATTTACGAACTGCGATCTATACATGTACTTACCATTCTTAAATACAATAATAACATCAACATCCTTTTTTAAAACCTTGTCACGTTTATTGCTAGCAACGGCAACAGTTGGTCAGCTCTATCCAAATACAAAGAAACGATATTTGCATCCTTGCATCATGCAAGTTGCATGCAATATAGAATACATCAAAGATAAAAACTGAATGAATGAATCCCCTTTATTAAAACAGAGCTCCATTCATTTCTGTCAACAATTTTTTTACCTCTGCTGCATAGAATGATGACCATCAAAATGTGAACAAACACTGACCAGTGTCGGTCATTCCTTCCTTTGCACGCTGTATCGGTATGATATCAGATTATCAAGCGCTAAGCGCTTTTAATCCTACTAAAAAGTTTCCTATAGATATATAGAAAAAGTGCCACATGCCGCACTCATCAGCAACCTTTTATTTTGCTGCGCATCCCATTCCCATTTGGTTAGCATGCTATCCAATTTACTCAATTCATTCTTCCTTCCACTCCATTCAACACGATACATGAACAGCATTAACAATGTATGATAACCTACATAATCAAATATTATGCTCCTGCAAATAAATATGCATTCCCCTTCATTTTCCTTCAGACCATCATTCAGCATTCAGTCCCGTTGTTGCTCTTGTCGCGTGTACAAAGCTGTTCAAAAGGTATTGACATGATTACCTAAATATTATACCAAATTATTTTTTAAGCACTGCATTCTGCACTATTCTCCGCGTTTTGAATGTGCAGTGACCATTGTTCACACAATTTGAAAGGTTGCAGTGCAGTGTACAAAGTCATGTTCACGCTAAAGCGATAAAAAACCGTATTGGTCGCACTTTCCGTGTACTCTGGACTGGACATTGGAACGAATAAACATTCAATTTCATAAAAAGCTTTCTCAGCATGGAGCCTGGTTAGACCTGTCAAATGACTAGAGCTTTTATGAAGAATGAAAGCTCTCACAATCAGTTTTAGTTCTCAAGTAAGTCAAGTCATAAGTTGAGTGCTTCTTGAGCAAGAAAATGTTTTAAAAATTTGGTCGATTTTTTTATCAAAAAGTTTTTCTGGATAAAAAAGGAAGATGGGTGTAAAGCGCTCTCCCGTTTTATGGTGTGCATCCACCGCCACCCTTGTCCTTTCCATTTTCACCGCTTATTTCCACCACTTGTGTCCCCTTTTGTCTGAGTCCACCCCAGTGCTGGAAATCGACCAAGGACGGATTCAAGGTCGGGTTGGCTATTCACTCCGCAGTGGAAAAATGTTTTGGCAATTTCTTAGCATTCCTTATGCAGAGCCACCATTGGGCTCTAGACGGTTCGAACCACCTTTGCCACACGGAGAATGGCAGGGAATTAGACAAGCCATAAAGTATCCACCACACTGTCTTCAATATGACGCTATTGTACTTGGGACCGTCCAGGGCGTGGAGAATTGCCTGTTTGTCAACGTATTTGTGAGCAGTCCTCCGAAAAAGGTAATACAAAATTTGAAATTTCAATTTTTTAAAATTTATTTTTAAAACCCGGTTTATTTTTTCAGGAGGTTCCCTTGCTTCCAGTCCGGCCCGTTATTGTGTTTATTCATGGCGGCGGCTTCCTCTCTTCCGGCAGCCGCACTTATCATCCCGACTTTTTCATGGACCAAGATGACATTGTCCTGGTCACCTTTAACTATCGCCTGGGTCCATTTGGCTTTCTCAATCTAGTCGATAGCCCACAAAACTCCAATGCATCACTCCCACGGGGCAATATGGGACTCAAGGATCAAACCTTATTACTTCAATGGCTCCAACGGAACATTGCCACTTTTGGAGGTGACCCCTCCAAAATCACCTTAATTGGGGAATCCGCTGGAGCAGCCTCAGTACATCTTCATATGTTGAGCCCACGCTCTCGTGGACTGTTTTCAAAGGCCATTGCCATTTCCGGTAGTGCCTTTAATCCCTGGGCACTCTCCTTAGACGCTCATAAAATCTCTCAAAATTTTGCTAAAAATGTTGGTTGTCCCTTGGAAGATCCCGAAAAGCTTCTAAAGTGTCTTCAAAACGCCCCGGGGGAACAAATGGTCAAATTTCAGCGAGTTCTTCAAGAGCCCACGGTAGAAAACGATTTGTTAGTGCCCTCCATCGAGACTCTGGTGACCGAGGACACATTTTTAAGTGAACATCCTCTTGAAATTATCCAAAAGGGAAAAGGAGCAAAGTTACCCTTAATTCTGGGCGTGAATTCGGGGGAAGGTGGTCTTATCACAGCACGTTTTGATGCCATGCCCCATCTCACCCGGAAACTGGATAAAATCTGGCGTTCCAAAATAGCCACTTTTACTGCCCACCCAAACGTGCCTCAGGTTGTGGTGGATAAGGTGCGACAGTATTATTTCGGCAGTAAAAACGCCAGCTTTAGTAGCCTTTCCCCTGAAGTATTTCAAGAGGCAATTAGCAAACTCAGTTCGGATTCTTTATTTTTGCTACCCGCTCATCGAGCTGCGGTGGAACATGTTCGTCAGGATGCGCCCACCTATTTATATTATTACGATTATAAAACTGTCATGTTGCCTAGTACATACAGTGGCTTTCGAGCGGTGACCCCGTCAACGTGGATTAATCCGTTTTTACAAATGAGTTCGGTTATGATTTATGACTGGATTGTGGAACACACGCTGGGCAAAGACAAAGGTCCAAGGAGATTTGGCATTTGTCACGCTGAGGACCTCTATCAGCTTTTTAATTTGGAGGGGATGGCGGGCTATTTTACAGTGTTGGATCCGGAGGTGAGCAGTGCCATGGTGGAGACTTTTGTTATGTTTGCTAGGGGTGGTGCCAGGTCACCTTTAGAATTTCGCCAAGTGCCGTGGCCACCACTGACCAAGGAAGATGTAGAAATGGATAATAAGCCATTGCCGTGCATGATGATGGATAATGCTAAACCAAGAATGCTGCCAGAGCCTTATGGAGATCAACTGCAGTTTTGGGGTGGATTGGGGCTTTATTAAAAATAAGCCGGGGTGGAAACCGTATCAGTATTTATTTATTTATTAATTTTTAAGCTAATTTAATATTTAATTATAAGTGCATTTAAATGTGTATCAATTTGCTCAATTTAAAAACGACTGATTTAAGGTACGAGTATTTTGGTTAGTCAGTTAAAATAGGAATGTGCAAGCTGGTTTTTTAACTTTTTTAAGTGAACGGTTAGCTTTAAGAATGAAAAAGTGAATTTGTGGTGTTTGTATTTATTGAAGTATTGTCGCAGTTTTGTAAATCGTAATTATGATCACAAGAAGAAATTAAAAATGAAATAATCATTTTTTGTCTATCGCATTAATCTATATCATATCCGTTTTTATTCTATCTTTTTGTTAGCAGTACACTTATATTTTAATTTTGCACAAGTGATAGTTTTACCTTTTTAATGTATGCAAAAACAAGCTATTATCTAAGAGTGACAAACGATTTAAGCCGCTTTTGTGAGAACTACTCTTTGAATAGTCAATGGTAATTGGTAGCACTAAATTGTTTTCCTTATTGTTGCCAAAACCGTTGTTTGATAATTCATCCATTCCAAACCGCTTCGATTTCCGCAATTGTTTGCAACAAATTTTCAATGTCACAAAGTACACCACCTCGACAGCAGACAGCACGGAGAAACCAACAGAAAGTCCCAAAATTCCACCGGTGTTTGCTAAAATAAAAACGTTTTTTAGATAATTGATGTGGCAACATAATAATAAATGGACATTTACCAATTAGATCAACAGCTTGATACAACTTTGCTCGCAGCTTTGGAACTGTACTGTCTGCACCCATGAATATATGAAGCACAGTTAACTTGTGATTAGTCCTGTTGTATATATAAATCAAATCTTCAATAAAAACTGATTTCATAGTTATTATGCCAAATTAGGGAAATATCACCAATTTACCAATCATATTTAGTTCCATTTGCCAAACTAAATAGCAAGCTACTGTCTTGAAGCTTTGCATGTGTGATTTCCGCAGTATACGTTAGGTCATTGCAGGAGTACTTGCATTGTGAACAAAGTTTATGCAGCTTGCCAAGGGATTTTTCTATGAAAAATTTAAATTGGAAAACCGTTTTTTGGTTACATGACATTCTTTACTAGTAACATTTTAAACTCTCTTACGTTCCATGTCCTTCACACAATTATAATCATTTGTGCCTAGAGTTGTGCTGCAAATGTTTGTTGTTGCATTACCTATAAAAATTATCAAATTAAATTGATGCCACACTAAAATGATCAGATATTGATTGTAGTGAAATTATATAGCTACTTATAATAGGACTAGGACATACGAGGTGCGTAATATAGGACGCATCCGCAATTCTCAATTAGCATATTTGTCCAGCACTCTTCAATGCAATTACTTCTTGTGTATGGTCTATAGAAGTTTAGTTTATATTCTAGGCCAAAATAACACTTTCTGGCTTCCTAAATGCCAAAATAAAAATGCCAACCTCTTTATTTAAAGTTTCTCAGTTTGTTAAAGTATGTTTTAAATAAATGCTTTACATGACTAAACGACTCAATTCCATTGTCCGCTATAGTCAGATCTGGATTGACCTCTAAATACAACTCCCTATTAGTGCCTACCACAGTTCCCAAGTCCGCCACTCTTGGTGCCTCTAATGGCACATGATACAAGACCTTTACTCCTTCCGAGTCCACCCCAGGACAAAAGTTTTCCTCCACGTTGGGATCCAGTAGCAAAGTTAGTCCATCCGCTGACCCTGCCCGATGTTGTCTATAGGGAAACTTTAGCTCTTCTTTTAGAATGTAGCCGTGTGTGTCATAGTCCCATTTGTTCCATTCCTCGATATCCTTCTTTGACCAGTTAACCTTCCGTTGTGTCTGGCTATCGTTAACTATTGTGCTTGTGGTAGCACCACTGCAAACCAATGCATTTAATAAAACATTTTGAAATTCTTAGAAATAAAATGAATAAATGCTGAACTATTTACTGGTGAGGTTCCATTAGCTCTTGAGGTAATGTGTTAAATGTGCAACATTTTCCATAATCTGTAATAATTGGTTTGAATAACTGTTCGCAATCGTATTGCTTTTGTTCCCAGACACAAAGTCTTAGAAGTTCAGAGCATGGCTGTGAATTCTATAGAAAATATTTCAGCGTTAGAATTTTTTTTGGATATTATGAAATGTTTTATTCTAGTTCTAGAACATACTTTCAACAAAAATTGTACAAGATTCTTTTCCGCTTCCGGTGAAGGATTGTCTTGAGCTTCTGGCATTAATTGACCTCTGTTCGGAGCAAAGTTTAAATTTTGCAGGAAACTGGGCTGAGTTAGACAAATGCCATTTATGAGTCGTAATGCGTCCAAAGCTTTCATTCGTTCAGCTTCTGTACGACCCTTTCTGTACTGATTCCTAGGCATACGAAATTGTGCAACATTTTTAGACATGTTTTGAAATCAAGCCAATAACTGGTTGGGGTACTCCAGCATATTGGTAGTGATACTACAGCGTACTGCATAGCTGTACTACTACTTAAAATTTGACTCATTTGGAAATCTATAAAATACAGGAAAATTTCAAGTAGCTTCACCGTTGAAATATTCACACACACTCCACCTATCGTTACTGATTTGGTAAGGTTAGGAATTAGGTTTTTAATAAGCCACACGTAACACCAAAACACAAACCTACGTGATAGAATAACGCTTGGGTGTGCTTCAGAATTCAGTGGGCGCCGAAGGCGACCAATGAATCCTGAAGTGCAGCCACATACATAATTATTTACGGTTATTATTTATCTGCCTCTTTGATTCTCTCATTGACTGTCATTGACTCATGTTCGATATTTACTCTGTTTCGTACACACGCATACGTGATTTTTTACTACATTGGGATATCACTACGCTGAAGTAACGCTTTTCACTACGCTGGAGAACGGAACCCTAAGAACTCTATAGAGAAAGTTTAGAGCTTACACATAGTTAGCAACTGTAGACTTTTTAAAGGGATTAACATTGCAAATAGTTATGGCCGGAAACGGAATAGTGTCCAAATCCTGCTCGGCAGGATTAAATGTAACTATGACAGGATTCATATAGTACCGGTTCCAAATCTCCATGATCATTACTACAGCTCCAGAAACGCATGCGAGAAATGATACAAGCCAAAATATCCTTTAAAAAATAAATTGAATTATTTGAATTATTTCAGATGAAAATAAAGCTAGAAATTTATCATTTTCAAAGTAAACTACCTTTCAATCATGTGCCTTTTAGGTTGCGCCACATACTTCAATCCATGCATGGAGGATCCCTCCAGAAACTGGGCTGGAATGGAGCTTGGGTCTGGTTGCCACCACAATAAATCTTTGTATTTACGAAATAAGCTAAAAGTACGACTTTCCGTGTCATAAACGCTATTGTAAAAGTCGTGTAGTGATCCATTAGGAAACTTCTTTTTGACATTGTAGCTTGTGATAAAGTCAGCAGGGTCAAGAGCAGGCTCTATTTTAATTATCGGTTTTACAGGAAATGGTCTGTTCCTAGCCCATATTTCAAATATTCGGGAACTATTCATTTTAAACTTTAAAATTTGAAGTGGAAATCTTAGCAATATTTGGAGTAACTTGTATGCAGTAACGCATTAAGATGTCAATAGCAAACATCAAATGTCCATGAATTCCTAGGAGTATTCCAGAAGAAAGTTAGAGAAAATGATGGATAGCGTACTGAAGGTAACAGCTCTATTGTCAAGCTGTCACCTAAAAATGACAGGGTTCCAACCTTGTGCTCACAATAACTTGACATGATCTTTTGTGTTCTCCATTTCATTCATAAATGTTTATTGATTATATTTTTTAACATAAAATGTATAAAAATATGCTATAAAATGGTAATGCATAAACCAAACAGCAATATACGTCATTACATGATATATCATTACATTCTACACCCACGCTGTGTCAAAAACATTACAAACTAATTTATCACAGTTTTGGTGTATACAATTGACAATGTTGTTTATCTGCCAGAGTTACCAATGTTACCATAAAATGGTGGTTAAATGGCATGAATTTTTAATTTCATAGAACTCCGTACTTCTGGTCACATTTGTTATCGGTAACAACAATAATCGAGTGAAAGCTCTTAGTCATTGTTCTTGTAATGGATAGTCAATCCTCGTCCATGGATCGTCAATTGGTAGCTACCTGGGCTAGTAAATTGAGACGGAACCTGAATGTCTTTATCAAGGTCAAAAGGTTGTTGAATACAATCACAATTACATTTTTCCAAGGTATTGGATCATGAATCAATTGGGTGAAAGATTTCGATTGGAATTTTGAATGAAATGAACGAAAGAAATTCGAAAACAAGTTATCCAAACGGTAAACATTCATATTAATCATGGAAAAATGATTCATTTATTGCACATACAACATAATATAAAAAATATACACGACGACTGAAATTTCAAGTTACGTATTGACTACTGACACTGAGTAATTCTTAGTGTAATTTGCATGTATGCCATAACTAAAATCCATGAAACATTCACAGTAAAATAAATATTCGTCAAATAAATTGAATAAAAGAATAAAACTGTTTTGACAGATTACATAACACTTTGATTAATGGAGAAGAAAAAGTTACCATTTAATAAGAAATCCCAATCGAAGGCAATAAATGCACTACACAAATGCTAATGAATACATTATCATACATCATACTTGATAATTAGTCAATACACTGATCAGTGACAATAAACAGATCAAAAGAAAATTAATAAGATTTTTGCAGTTTTAGTACATTTTAAATGTATTTGAATTGAATTTTAACGCCTACTTTGTTGATACATGATGATGTATTTAATTACAGATTCCGTGGAAGCTTAGCAATTAAAAAATTGAACTTTGAATACAAAATAAATGAATTGGGAAAACATGCCGTTGCTAAGGCTACCGTAGTAGTACTTTTCTAAGAAAATTTTTCTTCGGATTGGCATGAATAGGCTATATTAATACTACGATGATAATTAAAGGTGTTTACCAAATGCCTTTTACACACAAATTGTGTACTTAATTATA
This sequence comes from Entomobrya proxima, assembly GCA_029691765.1. Lineage (NCBI taxonomy): Eukaryota > Metazoa > Arthropoda > Collembola > Entomobryomorpha > Entomobryidae > Entomobrya > Entomobrya proxima. The sequence goes on along the minus strand of CM056168.1, from coordinate 41,025,085 downwards.
GCTTCACAGGACAGCTTCCTGGACATGATTATTATGGATGAAATATTTCTTCATTTCATGCATGCAATTGAGCTACTTCTCAAAATTGAATCCAGTTACATAAATTATGTAACATAATTGTACAAAAACAATGAACTAATAAAATCTGAAAATAAAATTCATACTTCTATGTACACCCTTAACGGTATTTTATTTGAAATTGTCTGCATATTTAACTTCTTGGAAACATCAAATTTATGGATTCTGTGAAATTAAACAGTTGTACTTTGGCTTTAACGTCACATGTATTATGACTGACATAGAATGCAATTCACGTCTAATTGGTTGAACTGAAATCGAAATAGGATAAGTTGACATTTTGGGAAACTTATTACTGTCCCGTGGTCAATTTGTCAGTAACGGATTGATTGGAAGGTTTGGTTAGGTGTCATTTTGTTAAAAATCTATAAAGAATAATTTTCGGGGTTTTGTACTGGATTTCTAGTGACGGTTTTCTTTGATTGAACAGGAAGTACAGGAGTGACGACAAAATGCCCACAAATCTGTCTCCGTTGCCCCTAACCGAAAACGGGATCTGGGAGGACGGCGAGTCCGAAGAGAGTGAGGATGAGTTATCCGTCTTAGACTCCTCCGACCCTGAGGTGTCTTTCGAGCAGGAAGAGACGGACAGTGACGATGACGATAACTGGGATACTGTGGAACGCAATATATTCCCGCAAAATCCATTATTGGCACTTCCGTCAGACGCCGCAGGATATGGCCAGCATGTTATCTTTATTCCAATGTCTCATGTATGGATTCCCCCATCCGAAGCGCTTGACGAACCGGAAGTAGAAACGGAAGAATCTGAAGTCAGTGCCAATTCGGGGAATAACCAGAAAAATGAGGATGCCCAGACGATTGAGAATGAATTGAATGAAGAAAAAATTGAGGCGGGGAAAATGTTAATGGTGTCATTATTCTTTTGTAGCGTTGTCTACTTGGCTGTGAAGATGGTGAGGCTTTTCACTTGATTTAACGACTTCTCCTCCGTTCCGTAACATGGGACTTCCCTAATCTTGTCAATGGAATTATTTATTTGTAACCCATGTCGTTAGATATATGTAATTCATATTCTTTGGTGCAATTTCTGTATTAATTATAATATGACAGCCAACAATGAACTGTGAACAATGGCCTTCTTGCAATTTAATAATTTATTAATAATAAAATAAAATGATATTGATGGCTACGTTTGGACGCTGGAGATTTAGACAGGCGACAATACAATTGTTTTGACAGTTTTGAGGATTTGGTTAGGATTTACCGTTGTAATATGAGAGTAATTGAATAAATGAAGGAATTAAACTTATTTACTTGGTGATTCTGTGATGATCTCATAATTTCATTTATGGATTAATCCATGTGCTTCATTTATTCAGAATAACTATTATTATGGTTGATAAGCATCTCATCATCCAACAAATCTCATTTCATTATCATAATATTTATGTCAGCGAATCTCGGAAAATACGTCATAATCATAAACATAATAGATTGAATCATCATTTATGATTTCATACATTTTTTATAATGAGATAAATATTTTCTGAAGAGGTTAAAATATTTTCACTCAAGTATTCACAGAAAAAACAGAAACCATCAATCTGGTCAACGTAGCATTAGGTAGTAGCCATGCATTATGCATTTAATACGTCATGTCATGTTGCTGGAACTCCAAAGTAATTTCAATATCATAATAAACAATCATTTAACAATAAAAACATTGGAAAAAACGCCAGTCTTGTTGACGCTTCTACAGCTTAACTGATCCACAATTCAGAAGAATCCGAATCTGCGTACCACATTTTATTTCAAATTTAATATGTAATACGTAAATAGTTAATTTCAAGGTAAGGATCAGAGCATGTTTGATTAAATCCAGTAGAAAAATGAGTATAAATATCCATGATTGTTTTTAAAGTTGACACACATTCATCATCTACCACTACTACTACTAGCTGAAAGCACATTAAAGCTTTAAATATCACTTTTAATCACATTTCTAAAAAACCTACAATTTAAAATGGAATATTTTGCAAAGTTTTTAGTCATTTTATTAATATCCAGTTTTAGTGCAGGTCAAGGTCAACCGGAAGTTGGCAACTATTTCCAAGGCGACATTATAGGAATCGCAACTTCTCTTCAATTCAGACCCAAATCCGGCCTTATCCGGGAATACTACCGTTGGCCTGATGCAATCGTCCCTTACGAATTTGAACCGGGTTATCGTAAGTGCTTAACTGAACTTTCAATTTAGTAGCTTATCATCTTGAATAATTTCTGCTAATTTTTCTAATTTTTACAGCAACCGAATTACAAAGCCAATTTCGTCTCGCCGCCCAGCACATTGCCACCCGAACCTGTCTCCGCTTCGTAGCTCGCACAAATCAACCCGACTACCTCAAAATAATCAATCGATTCGGTTGTTCCTCTTACGTGGGACGAATTGGTGGTCCCCAAAATGTCCATTTATCTCAAGGCTGCAGCTATGGAAACTTTATCCACGAAATTATTCACGCTTTAGGATTCTTCCACGAGCAAGCCCGACCAGATAGAGATAACCACGTTAAAATTAACTACGAAAATATTCAACCCGGAACAGAACACAATTTTAATAAGCAATCTGCAGATGTAGTAACCGATTTCGGTATTGCTTATGATTTTCGTAGTATAATGCACTATGGAGCAACCTTCTTTTCAAAAAATCATCAACCGACAATTACCACAATTCCAGAAGGTATTTCAATAGGTCAAAGAAGTGGAATGAGTGCTAGTGACACCCATAAAATTAAAATAATGTATAAATGTCCATATTAATTAGTATAACAATTAGTAAAAATGCTCATGTTAAATAGTATTCCTAATTGTTAGACAAGCTTTATATAAGATCTCGTGATAACATATTAAATTGCATAGCAAAATGTTTTAATAAAGTTGCTACAGTTTTAAAAACCGATTTTTAAGGGAAATTCGGTGTTTGGCTATATGAAAGCTTGGCTTGCATACAAAATCTCGGGAAATGAACAAAGTCGTACCCAATGGTCCCCTTTAAACCAGGTGGTTTCATTACATTGTGTGCTTGGACACATGCTGGATCTTACACAAGCAGTGGTTCAGTAGGGATATACCTTTCCATAAATAATATATTGCCATTGCCAACTTACCACAAGTATACCAGATCCGAGATTTTTAAAAAAATTTTAATTTTGACTAAAAATTGCTATTTTAAATGTTTTATCATAATTGATTGGATTAAATGCATGAATTTGTATGGTAAGTGTATAGGTTTTTAGCTTGAAATTAGTATCACTGGTTAATATACACCCTTTAAAACCCCAAAATTGATCTATTTTCATTTTAGGCTGAGTTGGCCTTTTGACCACCTATTAAAATGGAACCGTCTGGACGAATAACCCGAAACCGAAGAAAATTGGAACAGGAACGACATCAAGCCCAGCAAGATGCCAAGCGAGCCTGTACCCAGTTCCTGCCCCGCGTGGTAATCGGTCCCCAGGACATTGTGGGCAATAGAAGTGTTCCAAAGGTCAAGGTTCAAGCGGACAAAGTAAAACGGGAAGTGGTGGAATTAGCACAGACTCCACAGGAGGAACTGGTTAAAGAGGTGCAAGTGGAGGAAACTGAGCAAGTACGAATAAATGGTGAAGTGGACAAAGAACATTTAATAGTTAAACAGGAAGTGGACAAAGTGGTGACGACGCCCAAAATTGAAGAGGTGGTTAGTCAACGGGAGACAAGTCCAGTTGTGGAGCAAGAGATTTCGATTGACGATCAGAATTCCAAAGTGACAATGAGAAGCGTTGGAACTGATACTGCGGGTGAAAGTTCAGTAAATGTGGAGGAGGCTTTAAGAAAGGAGATTGAGGTTCTAAAACGGGAGGGCATTAAAAAGGATGCCCGAATAAAGTCCCTAGTGGTCAAAGTGGAAGACTTGAAACAGGAGGTTAGACGTTTCGAACAATTAAATGAACGTCTACTAGACGCTGTCAATGACAAAAATGGTGACCAGCCCTCCTCCGAATCTCAATTAATTTCTCCAGAACCCCGCAACTCCAAAATCTTCCTGTTATTTCCCCAAGTGTCCCAAGTGCTCTGGACAAAGTATGGTTATCCCACCCTAGGGAAAAAGCACTTTCTAACGTGTCGACTAGTCTGCTCCTCTTGGAAGTCCAGCATAGACACCATGGACCAAGGACCAGTTGAGAACCTTAAAGAATTCATAAACGTCTACTGGGAAAACGGCCACTTGGAAGAAATAAGCTCAGTTTTCAATGAGTACAAAAAATATGGTATTCAACCCAGCACACTAAAAATCTCTGCAGGATTTCACAACAAAGTGTACACCGATCCCAATTTCAAATGCAGACAACTCATTACCAAATTTTTAACCCTTTATGGCCATTCAATCAAGGTCTTTGGGCACTGTGAAAATTCAGTGGCTTTAGAAACCCACTTTGAAAGCGTGGAGGATTGGTACAAAACACTAACAGGGTGGCTTACCCTAATGCCCAATCTTGAGGTGTTAACCATTCAAAGGCACAATCCCAGTTTTCCCAATCCGGATGAAGATTACCCCTCACCCCCACCATTTCCCTTTTTAGCCAGGCTAAATTCCTTTACCAGTACGGGCACGCCCGCTTCTGTTATTCGTCGGGTGCTTTTTGCCAATCCACAAATTTCCCAGGTCAATCTGAAACTAAAAAAGGTGCTAAACGCCATTTTTGATAACTTGCCCCTTCCCCATTTATCCAGTTTAACGGTTCATTTTTTGAGCTGTAAAATTGCAAATTTGCGAAGTTTGCAACTAATTGATGCAGAAAACTTGAGCACCTTGAATATGCAAGTGAGCTCGCATGGGAGCAAACAAGTGGTCTGTTTTGGGGTTACCCGGCTAATTGCCCGGTTTCAAAATACTGTGCAAGCCCTGCAGCTGGATTGCATTGAGCCGGACAAGTTAGTCCAGGATTTTCCTCAACTGCCCAAGTTGACCAAACTGGATGTGGAGCTGAAGTATGATGCGGTGATTGAGAAGAGTTTAAATTTGCTAAGGTTTTTGACACCTATGCAATTGTCCTTGGAACAGTTAACGATTAAGGAGAGTCATGGGTGTGGGGGCTTTAGTGGGGGTAGTAGTGGATGCCGATGCCGTGGTACAAATGCGTGGGAAAGGTACAAAAGGATTAATACTAAGTTTGTTAGGGAGTTGTGGAGTAAGTGGAAAAAGTTGAAAAGTGTGACAATTTGTACAGCGCATGGTTATCAGAAGAGTCATAATCAGGAATTTTGGTTTATTCGTAAGAGATATTGTTGAAATAATGTAATAAGCTGTTTTTATGATTTTTTAATGGAGGCTTTAAGATGGAAAATAAATTAGAAGTTTATTTTTTTAATTAAAAAATTCTCTCTGTTGTTGAGTTGTGGTTGATTTGCATACAGTTGCATAAGTCTGCTGACACAATATTTTAGCCAATGTTCATGTGTCGTTTGTCTTCATATTAGGTAGCAAAAATCCGGAATCTGCTAAAGATTGCTTTTGCAGCTAATTAATTCATTGATACTTTTTTACACTGAGCTGCAAACTATCGACCCCCAACCAATCAATGAAGTGAAGAAAGCAGAACCTTGTCGAGTAGCTTAGAACTTGAGAAAAGATTGGATTAAAATGTGTGACCAAATTTGTTCTATACCATTCATCATTCCTTTCCGCATGATTCCTGCAAAAATTGAACAGAATCTGGGGAAGTTGGTGGTTTGTATGGGTCATAATGGCGGAGGAGATGAACCACCCACACCAGTATCTCTGCTGTAAATTCCCAGACTATCAGAACTTGACCTTGTTTTCGATACTCCAGACATGCAACCGTTTTTGTTTCGGGTAAGAATAAGAATCTTGGCTTTTGGGGCAGAGTGCAACGTTTCAAACTGCTTCTTACATTTTGAAAAGTATGATTTACTTTTCAAAATGTAAGAAGCTATTGCATTTCTAAAGATTGGTAAATGATATATTCTTTTCATTTACAGAATACTCATTCAACTGTATCTGCTACGTGGACAATCGCGCGAAATGGGGAAACAGTGCAACGTATTTTTCGCAAAAGGCTGGCGTGCTAATGATTACTTCATTTTCTGAGAACTAAATTTCTGCGTAGAACCTTAGAAGCTGATTTTGTGTAATAAACTTGCAAAAATGTATACCAATCAACCATATTTTTGCTAGTTTTCTGAATCATATCATTGTATTATTAGAATAGCTTAATAACACGCCTGTACGCAATACCAGCACTGTCTGATTGCGTTTTTTGATTTTTTCATCTCTTGTATTAAATCTCATGAAATGTGATGATTGATGATAATTTGCACAAAATATACTGCTTTAGAATCTGTATAAAATTTTAGTAAAAAAGCTTATATCAGTTTTAAAACCTTCTATCACTTGTATATCTATTCTATTCCCCATTACAACTAATTATTCTAAAATGGTTTGGTTATCTACCACAATCATAATCCTTTTTACCATTTTAAATGCTTCCATTTGCCAACCCCTTCACCCTAGTCAACCGCTATAACCAACTAATCTGAGTAGGAACATTTACGGTTAACATGAAGTAACTTTTTGCGGTTAGTAAAAAAATTGGAGTCAAAATGCAATTTAATAACAACATTTTGTTAACTAGGTACGTTTAAAATAACAGTTTAAATGTGGAATAAAATCCAAATGATTAGTTTCAATCTCTCATATTCCTTCCCAAAAATGCTCATTATTTAATTTTACACTAAAAATAGATAAGCCGTTGGTAAAATAACCAAAAACAATCAAATTAAAGTTTGCAAAAATATATGCTGGCTTATCGGAATCCTGAAAATTCGTGCAGACTACAAGTTGTAGTCATATGTCCTTTTCCACCAAACCACCGCACACCGCACCGGTCACCGTCTGAAAAAAGCGGTCCTGAAAAACAGACGGTACCTATTATCGAACCTGAGCTGGCACAGGTTTCATTCCCACTTTCACCACAAACCTCCACACGACCGCTTTTTGAAGTGAGTGGAAGTAATCAACGTACATGAATAAAAGAATCGATTGCATGTCGCATATTATTGCGACTCCCATTGCTTGGTTCTGAAATTGAACAAAAATGGAAGCTGACAGATTGACAGAAAAAGGCAGAGAAAGTTGAGGCAGCAAACTCATAATTAATTTAAATGATCCTTTAACCATTCTCAAATATTATTAGCTGTTTGCATTTTCAAAGTAGAATAAAGCCAAAATTGCCAATATTTTGGTAAATAAAAAGCACATACACATGAAAGGAAAAAGAAATCCAATAAAAAGCTTGTAAAAGCGTATAGATTTTTGTATATTATGTCATTTTGCGACAACTTGACTCTTTGCATGCAGTTTTTTACTCCTTTAAGTGCGCATTTCCCGTTTTGAGGGCTATTTCTTGGTTAATATTGTTTCGTGTGACTTGTGTGACTACTTTACATCCTGTCTGATCCATATCACTGTATTCACAACCAACCGTTATAACATCTAAATGACCCACATGCAAGCAAAGAAAGCAGAAAAAACTGTGAGGCTATTTCATTGAGATTTGTAATTTGTCCATTTACGATGGAGTATGCATTCTTCAATAAATTCCAATGATATTTTTTGTCTCTTGAGTCATAAGAAACACATAACTTCTGAGCTTTCTCAATATATACACCTCTAAACAAACATTCAGATTCGTCATTCGTCTTGAAAAAAAATGAACAAAAATGCCTTCGTCATTCACGATAACAATATTAACACTACGAGCGTAATGAAGAAAGGAATGTTTTGTTTGCTGGTTCATTCCGGAGAAAGCATAATGCATGAAAAACAGTTTATGACGAAAGCCGCTACTACTGGTGTAATGAAACACTTCAGTGTAGGATTTCAAGAATAAGGCTATAAGTCACAGAATCAATTCGCAGTTTGGTAAAATAGAGATTTCGGGATCAGCACAAGCCTTAGTATTAATATTTTAAGTGGTTTTCTCACAGTGCCCCAAACTCATAATTTATCTCAAATTTGATAAAAATTATTCTAAAAATAATTAAAACTTGTGCAAACTTCTAAACAAAATGCCATTTTATCACGAAGGAAAACGGGTAAGTTAGCTTTTGTTACTTCCGGTGTTTACGTCACGTACTGTTCATTAATCTATTTATCTTTATTTCTTTGCCCAGGGTACCGTTGTGGGTCCGGTCAACTTCGACCCAGACGAGCCCTCTCGTCTCCTCTTCGAAGGCATGAAAGGCCTTGGCACCGACGAGCAAGCAGTTCTCGAAGTAATCGCCAGTCACACCAACACCCAACGTCAGCAAATCAAGTTCAAGTACGATGTTCTCTACCGAAAGGACTTGGTCAAGGAACTGGATAGCGAGCTCGGGGGTCACTTTTCTAAAATCGTGTTGGCTTTAATGTGCGAGCCAGAGGACTACATTCTCAAAGTTTTAAACTTTTGCGCAGTGAAAAGTCGGGGAAGCAAACTATTCAAAAAGTTTCATAAGCTAACCGGAAAAAAGGGTTTGCAAGCCGAGGCCTTCTTAATGCTGGGCATTGTTTGGGGTCGACCCAATCGAGAATTGGCGCAGATTAAGGAAGCATATAAAAAGGGTATGCATTTTTAGAGCAAAATACCCGGGTACTTAAAAAATTACTAAAATCGGTTTTATTCTCTTTTATTGAAAGTTTATGGAAACAAGATCGAAAAGGAACTGGGTGACGAATGGGGCGAAGACGTGAAAATGCTAATAATCAGCATTCTCTGCGGAGGACGTGACGAAAGTCGGGAAATTGACGATGAAAAGGTTCGGGAAGACGTTTGGGAGCTGCGTGAATCTGACGCAAAGCAAGATGAGCTGCGAATGTTTCTCAATTTGCGGAGTTTTGAGCATCTCCGTGCCATTTTTGATGCTTATAAAGAGCTCACCGGAAAGGAAATTGAGGAGTTGGTGGATGACATGGAGATTGAAAGCAATTTGAAGGAGGCTTATCTGGGCATGATCAAGTATTTAAGGGATGCCTCTGAGTACTATGCTGACAGGTTGAAAGAAGCTATTCAAGGAGCGGGTACGGATGATGATGTGTTGATTAGTGTGGTGGTTATGAGAAGCGAAATTGATTTGGTGGACATTATGCGAAGTTATGAAGCCAAGTATGCTACCAGTTTGAATGATGATGTGGCCGGGGATACTAGTGGGGACTATAAAAAGATTTTGGCAAAGTTGCTTACCATTCCGGAGGGAATGCCGTTGGTGCCTGAGGGGGATGAAGGGGAGGAGGGGGAAGGAGGTATGATGGCGGAGGAAATGGGAGTGGGAACGGAGACAGAGCCGTTGGAAGATTTACTGGCGGCGATTGATGCGCAGGAGAAAGCGGAAACGGAAGAGACTAAGGAGACAGAAGAGGATGGGGATGGAGAGGAGGCGGTGGTGGAGGAGGAGGTAAACGAGGTAAAGGAGGAGGACGAGGAGAAGAAGCCAGAGGAAGAAGAAGAAGAAGGCTGAAAAGGGAAAGTAGAAAAATTGTGAGCGTTTAATGGATAGTATGACTGTTAGCGATGTGACATTTTTTTAGACTAGCAAACAAGATCAAAGATGGGCATGTTGGAAAATAAAGAGATTTATTGATAACAATTATTTCAATGAGTTAGTTGGTCTTGCTTAATCTTTTCTGATGATATAGTAACGTATTCTCAAACCAATGGGCCCTTTATCGCAACTGCTGCCGCACGTTAAACTGGCTAGGCTAGGGTCAGGGCACTGGTGCCAGAACAATTTTTTTCTTTGATAATGCATAAACCTGACTTCTGGGGCAAAGTGGACAGCCACTACAAACCTATTGAATATGTACAAAATCCCGATAATTCTACACTCGATGCTGTTGCAAACTGCATTTTGCAGTTTTTGCATTGGATTAATGTTTTACAACTTATCATAAATCCGATAATATGGAAATGAGATAACGTTGAGGGTTTAAAACGTATATCACCTCTCTTGTATGCTGACACACGAAATTCTGAAAACAAATGTCAGTGAAAATTTATGTTAAGAAATTTTGTACTTGCAAAACACCTTACCTTGTTGTAATGTTTCCACTAATTGTAGAATTCTATAAAACTTTTTCACAGTTCTGCTGCATATAAATAAAATCACCATAACGAAAATAAGCGTTGACGATATCAAGGCTAGAACAATCAAACCTACCACATGCAGCTTCATGGAGCTGAATCTATTCCAACAGAGAACCACAAGAAAGCATTGCATACAAAACTGCAAAAATATTTGACAACAAGTATGGAAACATTTTGGGAAATCCTGGAATAATCAGTTTGGAATACGTGGAGTCCCAAACTACGGGGAACGTCCACATAAAAAAATAAAAACGTTTAACAAACTTAAACGAGAATATTTCAATTGGGGCTAGTATCATTGTATATCCGAATATATATGTTCTGTCTTTCTCTGTTAAATTACTGCCTAATGTGAGGACAGCTAGAACAATGAAAAGCTATTAAGTGCGTCTAATAACGATGGCTATCATTTTAAGTTACCTAATGAGAAAAATTAGTTTGCTACCAACTCCATCTGAAATATAGAAACTATATATAGACACAATCTTATCGCCTTGGTTGCTGCTATGTTTGAATGTATGTATGATTGAATTTAATCTCAAATTTTTGCAAATTACCATTACATATGTAGGTAATTATATTTTTGTAGATTGAGATATATCGATTTGCATATGGGAACTTATTATTAAGCAGACGAGGTCTTCAGACCTCAGTATGCTTTCTGAGATTGCTCTTCAAGTCTGTATAAGCCTTCCGGCCTTCCGTTACTCCGTAGCGCAATCTCCTCCTAGACCATACCAGATATTCTAAATCTGATTTCACCAGTGGATTTCTGGTCACTAAATCTCTGTCTGGGGCACAAAAAAAGTTACCCCAGACCCCCCTTTCCCAAACTACCCCACCCCCCAATTACCGTCAAGTATTTTTAAATCACAAGTCCACCTTATTATAGGTAATTGATGCCCCTGAGTTCAAAAATGACAACCGTTTTTCGGTAGCTGTTCACCATTAGCCGCTAGGGGCGAAAAGTGCAAAAATACAACACACCCAATATCTCCATAAATCTTTAAGCTAGATAGGTGAAACTCAGTCCACAGGGGTAATCAACCACGCTGATCAATATTCTGGTATTCAGGTTACCCTAAATTATCCTGATCCCCCCGGGGCAGCTCCCCACTATATACTTAAACTGCACCATAACATGGTGAAATTGAGTTACAAGGGGTAATTGAGTACGCTGGTCAAGACTTTGATGTCAACATAACCCAGCCCATTACTGTAGTCAAAATAAATTGTCATTCTCGTCTGCTTTCCTAAGTTTACAAAAGTTTATTAATTATTGGGTTTACATAAATTCAGCAAAAAGAGCAGTCGTACAATTTTTAAAAAATAGTTTAAAATGAAAAGGTTAAATAATTAAAACCTACAGGCATTCAGCAGTGCATATTTATATTCATAGATTAAAAACAACTATAAACTGTAAATTGCAAGATTCACATTCGTAAGACACTGTCGACCAATTAGACTCAAGTGCGGAATAATCAAAATAAATAAAAACAGAAATAGTTCATTTGAGTATTTAAGACTGCTTAAATCTTGGAAAGAATTTTTAGTGAGAGCACATGTATGGTATTATCTATCTTTCAGGAAAAGCGCGTCAAGCACAGAACAAGAAAGAATGTTCACACAAAATAGTCGATTGGTAGCTAAATAATTCAAAGATAGAAGTAGAATCACAGAACAATTTGTGAATAATTTCATGGTTCGATTAATCAAACTTGAATCGTTTTTTCTCTAGAATTTAATTTTACTAAACAATACTTTCATTCCGCATAACTTACAATTTAAGTGATTTGTTTTTTGCAAATATATTCAACTTTACATGGCTCTTGATAGTACATAAAGCGTAGGAGAATGAACCCTGTGCACTGTCATTTGCTGTTGAAATGAGTGTTTCCAACAATTTGTTTTTGCATGATACATAGTTTACAGTTTAGTGAAAAGAAAATGTAATAAAATTGTTTAAGCGAGATACAAATTTTCTACAATCACACCTCATTAAAAACGTGATAACAAAACTAAAAGTTGCAAACCGCATCATGTTCAGCAAACTTCAAACTATTACCATTATTCTGCTTGCATGTCAAGACGTTTCTATAGAAGCATATAAAACGTCGATGACCTCCATAAAACCGCAAAAATTTTACGAATTTCGAGTAGCCGACAATTTAAGCGATCTTTTTAGCACATATAAAGGCTTAACGAGAGACATTAAAACTTTTATCATAAAGTCACATCAAGATGGCATGCAGATCAAATCAAAATTGCATCAAGTAAAAACTGGAAACCTTCTCTACCCATTTCAAACATCCAATTGCTTATTGCATATTACCAATTTTCATGATATTCATTTAATTCCAGAACATTTTTTATACATACCAATGATGTTGCGAGTTCCACTTTTAGGAATTTTGTTTAACAGTTCTGTAAGCAATGTGGCTGTGTGGACAATGATTGAATATGTATCTCGATCAAACTACTACAATTCACACAATGCTCTACCACCTTGCTTTGAGTTCCAAAATAAAAATGAAAGCATTGACATGCTTTCCAGTAACTCAAAGCTTGCAATTTGCACAAGATTTAAGTTTTTTAAATTCACTTTACGATCAAAACCATGGAACTGCGAGATACGTTTGTCTTTGTTTCCGTACAAACACTATTACGATAATCCTGAACTTGTTCGCATGGCTTATCCACCTCCACCACCTTCGCCATTTCAGTTTTGGTACCATGAAATATGGTACTACGAACGTCAGAGCACAGGTTTCAACGATGCTTTCATTGAGTCATTTGACCGTTCACTTTCACCATCAACGCCTATCTTTATGATTAATATGGCAGTTGATGATGTAAGCGTGCTTTCTACTTGGAGACACTGCGTAAGTCAACCCAAGTGTTTTAGCAGAAATTTCTTGAGAGGCAGTAGACATTTAAACTATGTAATGATAATTGGCATAGTGAAATTAAGCATTAGTGGTCATACAACCTTGAAATCAGTTTGTATCGAATTGTATATTTCGGGTACTATAAAATGTTTTGAAACAAGCATTTGGAAAAGCCTAAACGTGGAACAACAAATATGGTCCTATATGATTCCTACGGTTCCCCCTGTTACCCGGATTCCCCTAATGCCATGCCGTTTTCCCAAAGTGTACAATATGGCGGATGATGCCGAAAGGAGAAGTACATGAGCACATCCAACTTGTTCAACTTCTCAGCAGCGAATATTTTATTTAACAGCCGAAGCTGTACTTTTGTCCCATTCCTCAAGCCAAGCTTGAGTACAGAAATGTACACTCTGCACCAAGGTATGTGTGCACAAGCCGCATCACTACCTTGTGTGCTCACATTAATACGCGGCACTACACACTCCGCCTGCTTTTTTTTTAAATTTTAACTACGATTAAAGCTTTTTGAATAAAGATATTTTATAAATTTTATAATATAACAAACTATTAATCATTACAACTTATTACAAACACTCCATCACCTTCCCCACGTGCGTGAAAACAACAAAGGAAAAGCGTAATGAACACAGTCATTATGTTTTTGCTTACTCATACTTTTCTAATAGGACAATAGCTGCACTTAACATTTTCAAACGATTTTAACTTTAGTAATCGAACAATTTCATATCAATTTTAACAATCAAATAGGATTCATTATATTCATAATTTTGGTACCATATTTTTATACAGAGCTCATAATTTCATAAAACAATTCATATTATAAATCAGATCAAGTCAACTCGAGGACATAAATAATCAATCATGTTTCATTCAAATAATACTCATATTTCAAAATATCAAACCATTTCACAAACACAATTCATCAAACAATTCAACATAATTCAATTTCATAATATTTCACTCATAAACCAAAATTGCTTTCAAACTCATTTCAAAATAAGATTCATTTCAATTCAACAATTAAATCATTCATTTCAATTTCAAAATATTTCAACATAACAAGTACATCGTCGTCTGGCATATCATCATCAGAACAAACGGAAAAATAACAAATACATCGTCTTCAGACGGAACAATTACAAATCAAAGAACAACAGATACATCGTCGTCTGGCATATCATCCTCAGAACAGACGGAACCATAAACAAATCAACACATTTCATTTAAAAGCAACACAATTCATAACTCAATAATAATATTCAAAACAATTTCCACAATAATCTTAATGATAAACCGATGTCTTGAAAAGTTTTCCTTAATTTTCCGCAAGCTGACAGAATCCTTATGCAAAAAGAAATTCCATCACAACCTGTGCAAAAGTAACAAAAAACAAAGCACAGAAAACAATTAATAACTTCATATAAAATATCAAATCATTATCAAATGTATAGAAATGTTTAGCTTATTCATTTGACTCTCACAACCAGAAACATCAAGACATCTGAAAATATAACTCAAGAACAAATTAGCACAACAATTAAAAATTACCACTCAACAGCTTTTCAGCAGATTTTCTCTGAAAAGACAAATCTACTAAAAATACAATTTCATCCCTTTTGTAATAAAATAAAACTGAAGCTAATGACGGTCGACCTTATCATCACTCTTCTACTTTTATTACAAAATTACCTAATTTTGATTAACTGTATACTCAATACTTCCATGTTTTTAAATGAACAAACGACTGAAAATGCGGTAACAACATGATAGCTAAGCAAGCAAGTTGATCAGGCTCACACTACCTAACTCAATGTTTCCCTATAATATCTACAATCGTGTTCCATTTCAAATAACCAGACAACAAATAAAACCAATAAAATATTCTTTTTTTTTCATGATATAAAACAAACTAATTAAAAATCATTACAATCAAGTCAACATTTTAAAATTAAAACATTTCATTCGAATCAAATCATTTTAAAAATACCAATTATTGCGACTGTGCTGAAAATTATTATCATTTCTTGGCTGAGAATAGTAACTACCATTGAAATTTGGACTTTGTTTGTTAGGCCAATGACTCTGCGTATTATAATCATAATCCGAGCTTTGTCCCTGCTGTGGAAAATTATTTTCAAGCCCCACATCTTGAGTATAAGAATGTTCGGCTGCATTTACCATAGCAAAACCTACATTAGGACAATCTCGTGAAATATGCCCAAATTCATGACATGACCAACACTCTATTTCATTAATGTGATTATTGTATCTACTAAAATTTTGTGGTTGTTGAGTAAATGAACTCTGAGGATGAATGTCCTGATCTTCATGGCCATATGTAAATGAACCATGATCGTCGTCACTATCACCAGAAAATAATGTTTCTTCTTCTTTTTCTTTAAACCCAGACAATGGTGGTAGGTTCGTCTTCCACCGACGTCGTCTATCCCTACTTTGAATAAGATCGATAGCATCGCTAGCTTTCTGAAGTAAAACGTTAATAGTTAACGCAGTCTAATCGCCTAAATTAATAGCTAAGGCTAAGTCAGGAATTAGTAACTTTGCTGCTCGATATACAGAAATGTATTCGGGTTCTGTAGGATCAACTTGCCTACCTAAAATAACCATTTCATTCACGAACTGCTCTACTGATTCGTTCATTTTCTGTCTTCTGTGATACAAGAGCATTTTTCTACGCTCTTGAATTGCTAAACTATCAAATCTAGCTGTAAAGCTTTTTTTAAAATCTTCCCAATTCAGAATAGTAGAACAGGCATTATCATACCAAGCCTTAATATCTCCTTTCAAAATGCTACCTATTACTGTATGGTAATTAGCTTCTACTATGCCTTGACTCTTACAATAATTCTCACATTGTGTAAAGAAAGTAGAAGAAGTAATTTTATCAGGGTCATATTCAGGTGGCTGAATAGAAGTATTCAAATTAGCTACCTTAACTGTCGTACTAGCTTTCAGAACTTGTTCAGCTAAGTATTTGTTCAACGCAGTAACCTGATCATCATCCAAAGCTAATGCATTTACTACACCTGCATCTAAAGCTATTTTGGGAATATTAGCACTTGCCATGTTTGTACTATTAGAACCTTTCTCTTTTCTAAGCTTACGTGTTTTAGGCTTATATGAAACACTCAAGTCAACGAACCTACTTCTCAAATTTCTAATTGCAGGAATTTCCTCAGACATGTGCAATGTTAAGTTCCAACTGACAATGAAATGCACAGTTAGAAATAGAAGTACCAAGTTGTAACACTAGCATCAAGATAAGTAGAGATTTGGAATGACACTAGCGGCACTACCAGAAACTGAACCACTATTATACAAGAACAGAGTAACTAACATTTCATTCCAAAACCTGAACATTTACAAGAATCATGATGACACTCCCTATTTGTAGTATAAAACGCAACCGCATTCACACATTATGCTTTTTCTAACCTTTTGCCCTTAAAAGTCAAAAAGAAATTGCTTACAGCTCCTTTTCAGTGATATCTAGCAGTCAAGAAAGGAAATCCGACGATATTTGATGACGTATGGCCAGTGGAGACCGTTGTCCAACTTTCAATCCAGAAACCGCAATTCCAGAGCGTGTTCCAGTTCCCCAGTTCCAGTAGTAACCAAAGAAACTTCCTCCAAAATAAGACGCCACTCTGCAAAGCAGACGTTAATTCCGGTGTAACTGACAATGAAAAATCAACATTGCACGACAAGAATGAATATCATGTTTCCACAAATTTATAAACGTGCACAGAGTAGAATAATTATAATAATTGGAAATAGTAGTAAAAAACCAGCAGCAGGTTATCTAGTAGTGGACAAGTACGATGATGATGATACACCACCGGCATTACAGGCTATCCAACCACTCTGCAAAGTTGGTACGGGAGCCTATAATAAATCAGAGAAAAAACGCACAAAAAATATTAATATCAAACCAAAAAACGACATACATAATGCACTGAATGTGTCACAAAAAAATAAGGCTACTACAAAACCTCCCTTCAATTAAAAATATAAAAAAAAATGTGAGCATGATCCACTCAGCACACCACACAAAAAATCACAACTTTTTAAGCCAAAAATAATATTTTACAAGAAAAAATAGCACTTCCTTTGGAATTCTGGGCAGGGCTTCTTTCTCCGGTCACAGGTCAAGGAGGATCGCCATGTGGAACAACAAATATGGTCCTATATGATTCCTACGGTTCCCCCTGTTACCCGGATTCCCCTAATGCCATGCCGTTTTCCCAAAGTGTACAATATGGCAGATGATGCCGAAAGGAGAAGTACATGAGCACATCCAACTTGTTCAACTTCTCAGCAGCGAATATTTTATTTAACAGCCGAAGCTGTACTTTTGTCCCATTCCTCAAGCCAAGCTTGAGTACAGAAATGTACACTCTGCACCAAGGTATGTGTGCACAAGCCGCATCACTACCTTGTGTGCTCACATTAATTACAACATACAAACGTTGCTTCAATTTTTCAC
>CM056168.1:40982976-41007343 GCA_029691765.1 Entomobrya proxima | reverse complement strand
TTACTCATACAGTTTGACAAGTTTCGTTCAGGTAAACAAATTGAATCCAGCCTTAAACAAGCTCAATTCACATATAAAAAGTACAATTGCAAATGCACTACCAATCTGATACGTAACAAACAACACAATTACATTTCCCGACATAGATATTCCGTCAATGTGTTCTGGAGCCGAAACGCTAATATGACGAAGATTATGCAACTCCAAAGTAATCTTGCTTAACCAGTCCCATATACCACCTTGGTCGGCTCCTTTAATTTTTGTAATTATTGCTGGTGAAATTCTACCACTAAACATGAATAAGATTTTATAGTCAAATAAACTTTTCTTGGAGACAGAAACATATTCAGGCATGGTTGCTTTTGCTTTAAGATGTTCACTTTTCCATTTTGGCAAAACAAATGCAATCTTGTTACTGCATTGGCGAAACCGTTTTTCTATGGCTTTATAATAAATATCCTCCAATGTTTCGTGTATTTCTGTTATACTTCGATTAAGAATTCCGCGTCGCAGTGTTTTTAATATGTTAAGTGACTCTGGTAGTATTTGAGAATGTTTAAACAACATTTCTTCATTTGATAAATTGATGTTATTGTGCAATATTCTTCTTATCACTAGGTCACTAAAGTATTGATATACTTGCGTAATTAGATATGGGCCAAAATAAGTATGTCCTATTTCATAGATATATATTTCACCGGACACATTATGCTTACCCAACATTAGAGTTGATTCGTCAAGTAGTTTTACTTGCTGTTTCCAATCCATAAAATAATTTTCAAAACATACGTCAGAGTAAATAGAAAAACCGCCTCGCACAATGTCTTCTAAGTATTCGTAATAAATGTGCTGCCTTGGGGATACCAAACTGTTGATGTTTTTACTTTTGTATGCATTACTAAGAACAAACGCTGCAAATAAATAAGATGCTAGTAGCAGTTTGTGTTCAGAAAGTTGCACAAATGCATCACTTTGTTCCAGATGAAGTTTCAAAAAACTCATTACATGCTTATAACTGTCTCCTTTAGATTTTAAGTTTAGCCAAAGCACAAACGTAATACCTGATATTAGCAAACAAAACCAGGTAAATCCATCGTATGTTTTGTACAATTCAGCAAATGTAAATGGATGTTTTTCTGGAGCGCTACATGCAACGAATCCATACTCACTTAGTGGACTTGGCATTGCCGCACCATAAAACCAATTTGCACTAGCGTCAAGAGTGTATATGTATGCATTGTGCTGAAATAAATAAGGACTATTTGGAAGTTGACTTCTTTTGCATGTTGTTATAATGCTGGTGGGCGATAAATACGAGTAAGAAAAGTTTCCAAGAAGAAAAAACAACATTTGTAAGTAAGCAGCACTAGTATCGTGTTTGATATCCCGGATGAACATTCGGCGATTTGGAATATAACATTTTGGTAAAAACTTCCAGAATTTAAACACACTTTTGGAAATGTCCACAATCTGCCAGTTAGTAGTGGGTGCTACAAAACCTTCATGATAAATTACTTTGTATTTAAGTTTGATCCATTCACACATTTTATAACAATTAGGACTACCCCAAATATAAGGATGTGTACATACATGTCTAAACGATATTTGGCGTTCATGACTTATATCTACTAAGACAATTAAAATAATGGAGTTGCTATGCATACTGCCTCTCAAATAGGTTACGGTTGAGCAACTCGCATCGTGTACACACATTCTCCAGGTTTCAACTGCATTCGTATCTTCAACCACGTTTATATGAAACACTTTTGTTGATGGTGAAAGTGAACGGTCAAAAAATCTCATATGAGAATCATCCGATTGCAAACTGGTTTTTTCATAATACCATATTTCGTGATAGTGCAGATGTACGGCAGTCTGCCTACCAAATTTGTAATTATCACCTCGATAGAAATGCCTTAAGGGCAATATAGCAATTCGTACTTCACAATTCCACGGTTTGGATCTTAATGTAAAGTTAAAAAACTGAAACATTGTGCAATATCCTTTCCAAGGACGTACTCCTCCGTAATGTATTTGAGGACAAGGAGGCAACGCTTTATGCGAGCTGTAAAAGTTAGAATTTTTTATATACTCTTGGAAATTCCATACGGCTAGGGATTTGGAACTGTTAAGATTGAACAAATATCCCAAGCTAGGCGTTCGAATAGTATAAGGCATGTATGATTCAGGCCTTCGAACTATATCAACACTGTGAAAGTTGGTTATATGCACAAAGCAGTTTGAACCATAAAATGGGAGTAAGAGATCGTCAAGTGTAATACGAGGAGATTTTAATTTTATGCGTTCTCCGTCCATGTAAGACCTAATAATAAAGTGTTTGGCTTCCTCACTTTTGGTTTGAGTTATATTCAAAAGATCCTTGTACGAAACCACGGGCACAAAATTGTACTGGCCTTTAACATTAATTGATTTCAAAATATTACTGGTGTTACCCTTGATATTATAATTAGCAAAGATGGCTAAAATAAAAATTTGAGTTTTTAGTTTATTAGGCATGATGAAAATAAGTACTTTCTTACAATTATACAATCCATGTGTTATCACTTCTTAGGTATCCAAAGTACTTATGTGGGTGGAACAACAAAGTTCACTAAACGTTATCACAAGACAAAGCGTATGGTGTATGTTGAAATAGGCAACGGCGTAGTAAAGTTTTGTTCTTATTATTAAAGTGCTTCACATTTTACGCGCCCAACTGAAATGCGATGGAATTATGATAGAATTAGTTTTTTGTTGAAAGCTTTAGTGCGATCGATTGTTACTTGACGTTGACACTGAAGTACTTTGTTTTATGATATATTATGTTATTATGATGAACTAATATTTTACACTTTTTATATATTTTCCTTTTATTTTTTAAACCAATTGATTAAAAAGCCTTACGCATATTCTTTGTATTACAAACATTTGCTTAGGATCGAAATGTTTTTAAAACTACCAAGTAAATGACTTCTTTTAGGAATATGTTGCGATAACTATAGCGCTGTCAATGATAAGCTGCTGATTTGATGTGTAGTATGGTCATAATGGGTTTAAAATTCTTTCCAATAGAACGTAAATATTTGTTTTATTTTACGTACGGTCAGGTTGTTTGCTATCTTCATTCGTTTGACATAACTATGACAAAACTTGAATAGATGTTTTCCATCATAATAAAAACCCCATCATAAACTAAAGGTGCGTTTAATGTAGACAAAACTAGGTTGTCCATGGCTTAAATAAAGACAACAGCTACTTATACAATTTCGGCGCTGATGTAAAAAACATATTGTTGTAATCACTGATGTTTTATCCTTGAAACAGTAGTATAGCTTCAGACACTCTTAGCCAAATCAACCAACCATATTGCAGCCTAAATTCAGCATCTACCACCCAGTAGCTTCCGTATGAAAACACAATAGGTTGCATTGCTTTTAGTAGTAAAGCTTGTAATTTGAATTGCTTACTTTTGTACTGAGCATGCAAAAACCTGATCTTTAACCTCCTTGTTTCTAGAGACTCATTGTTTTCTTTTACAATTTGACATATTCTACCCAATAGCCAAAATACCAAACTAGAACCCATTAACAACAAAGTCGCAAGAGATACGTAAATCAAAATGCTCAAGTCTTCGCTAGAGCAGCGCACAAGTATCCATGTTGAGAAAACAATACACCAAAATAAGGATGTAAAGCTTAGATAAATTATTTGGTTAATAAATTCTTGAGCATTTAAAGTAATTATTCGCAACATCTTGAAATACTTTGAAAACTGTGCCACAGAGTTTACCCGATGAGTCAATATTTTTATAGTTTTCGAAATTCTACAGATACAGATTACTGAGTAGTTTGCAAAGAAACTGAAGCTACGAGCTGCTTCTAAACAAATTATATAAAGTGCTGCTGCTCGAAACATCACAGCTCCGCAAATTAACTTAATTGAGCGATATTTCGGATCCGGAAGATATTGCTCCAAGGAAAAGTAAAAAATATCTAGTTCTACACAGCAACATGCAAAGGGAAATATCCAACCGACAAACGCACATATTGCAATTTGTGTGATGTGAAAAAATTCAAGCAACTTCTCTCCATTGTCCTGACAATTTGTTTTCGATTGGTATTCTGAAAGCAACGTTTAACTATTATTTAAGCTTATTTCAAACATTTTAATATATGATATATACTGCAAGTTACCTGTTTCCAAACTTTTTAGAAATTCCAGAAAACAGTTCAAACTAGCTATTAAGCATTGACTATGTACAACATACAGTAACGTTGACATTGTAAAGCAAACCATAAATAACAGAAAAAATATCACTTTGTTCCACAGTTGGGCTTTTACAGTTGGAAAAAGCTGTTCATATAAAACAGCGGCCATCAAGTTGGCAATACTATAAAACCAGATAAACAGTATTACTAAAATGTTTGGCAGTGTTTTCACAAACGGCTGATTAAATTCGACTTTTGTGTAGCAATCATTCCATTTGAGAAAGAATGGCCACACAAATCTAAATACAAACTTTTGTAGTTGAATACTCTGTCTTTCAAACTTTGTCAGCATTGTCACTTGTTCTGTTATTTTAACGTTGGATGACGTTTTTTAGTTAATAACAATATTGAAAATAAATATAGCAGCTACTGCTTGTTTCAAAGTATAACTTCTGCATTGGCAACGTATCTGATCAAATGCGAACTATCTGTAATTTGATAAACTCTTTTGCATCGCATTTTCATTGCCAAAACTCTTTAATGTTATTAAATAAAAACATGTATACTGAAAAATAAACCTAAAATGTTTTGTACAATCCTTGAACTTAATTATTTAAACATTAATGATTTAGTACTGTAAACTACATTCTACATTTATCCTGCAATGATAAGCTTTATAATGCTTTTAAGCTACACTTTCACTTTTTAACCTTGTAGCGTTTTTTGGTTAAAAGAACTAGTTATTTAATAGGGAAACAAGGAATGATCTAGCAATTTTCTTGCATTATCGTTCAGCTCGTGGGTTATTTATGATGCCAGAAATTATGTTTGTTTATGTTGTTTGCATATTGAATTTTTGACTGAACAATTCAGCTAGTTAAAAGATTTAAAACCTTGACATATTGTATGTCCAACATAAACACCTAGTTTATGTTTCTACAGTTGCTTAACCAGAAATACACAATTATTAACTGAATACACAAATTTCAAATTGCAACATTTCCAATTTAATTTACTCCAATAAATAATTTTCAAATCTATCAATTTTGAATTCGTGCTTTACTCTAGAAGTTTAAATATAACCTTGACTGTAAATAACCGTGACGCATTTTATATCTTATAGAGTAAGTAGTAATTACATAAACCTTGAAAATTTATTTATAGATAGAGGTACAAGTATTAATAAAAAAGGGGAAACAAACGTTGGAATTTCGAGAATCTGTTAGGATTAGAATATTTTAATTATGATTAGAAACCATTAAACTGTAATTAGTTACCGTGATGGAAACAGTATGAAATCTTCATAAGATTGAAGATACATGACCATAAGAAGAAAGTCTTTAGAACTTCATAAGCAAACCGAATAATAACAATAAGAGAAAAGCGGTATCAAGTCAATACAGAAAACATCTTTTTGATGTTTGAAGCAGGGCAACAATGCGGTTATGTACCATATTTCCTTGACGTTTCTAAAAACGCTATTTTTAAGGAGCTTTTAGTGTCCGAAAACGCTGTCAATAGTCTCAGACATTTGCGTAACTTTGTATATTTTCGGTATCTATTGAAACATGGTACGTAACAATCAAACATGACCCCAAGGTGGAGAAGGAACGCATGTAAAAATGAAAGAGTGACAGCAAAGCCAGTTGCAGAGCTGGCATATGCCATCCATAGAGGACAAAGAAGAAAACACGCTTCATTCACGACTCAATGAACAAACTTGTAGCATAAATAATCATAATTAAGAAAACAATACTCCTAAGTAATTACATTTTAACTATTGTTGAAAAGACGAAAATTGACATTTGAGAATTTAAGTAGAAATCCGGTCTTTAGACATTTACCTAATAATAAAACTGTTTGTAATATTTTGTGATAGCAAAGTGTCTAATTACCAAATTTAAAGTGAGAACCTAAGTGTTATATTTTGCTAGAAACACTTCAACCCCTTAATTGTAATTCCTCTTGGCTTAGCACATTATCGGACGATGACACAACTACCTATTTGACATTGACGAATGAACAATGACAAATATTTGAAGGATTTAACTGTTGTATTTTCTTAATTTTGTAAAAAGACAAATTAACTACCAATAAAGGTTATACATTTGCAAATTTTGCAGACAGACAACCATTTTTACTCTTATTACATTTTGAATTTTGGAAACTAAAAGCATTTCATTATTGGGCGTTATTGCAGAAATGGTACACAAGTTGTTGTTGCATTTGTTAATGCCCTATTTGATTTTATCTAAACCCATTATCCGAAATCGTCGCAAGACAAGTTGGGAATTTATTTTGAATCAAGAAAGTGAAACGTACTCAAACCACTTGCTAGAAAACTTTTGCATGAAGAATTTGAACGACTATCTATCCGAAAGCATTTTTGGTAACGCCAAAGTACTTTTTGTTCATATAACATTTTATGTATCTCCAGGATTTGACATTTACATTCCAGGAATACCTATAGTTTTGAAAAGATCTGTACCAGCAAAATTTAAAGACAATAAAGGACCGAGCAAATTGTCATGGCTTCGGCTTCCTACGTATGTCTTGCAAAACAAATCCAAAATATTTTGGTCTGCCTCTGGTGATGTTATTTGTGCTTCAAAAATGTTTTATCATAAAACAGAAACCCCAATTACGTGCAATCCTCTAAACAAACGAAAGTTTGTGCTGAAAAGTAAGCCGTGGAATCGAGAAATTTTAATAGATTTTTCTATTGCAACTTCAAAACTATCTTTGTCAAAGGAACAACCAGAATATTCCAATGTTTGGGAGAGTCGACTTGAGTCGGACGACGATGATAAAATTGAACATTTAAGAAACGGAGTGATGCCACCAACTGTACCAACTGTACATATTATAATTTTCAATGCATCAAAATCAGAAATATTCAACCAAAATCTCATTGAAAATTGGATGAATGCTATAGTTCAATCAAACTTTGACAATATTAAAACAACGGTTTCAATATTTTTTGGGTTTCACGTTGAGGAAAGTCAAATTACAAAAGTGTTTCTATTTAGGTCAAGGGACATATCCACAGCAAAAATATCAAACTATATGCCCATCTATGACAAAATATTGCTTACAAAATATGAGTATATGAAACTTCAGGAATGTTTAGATTTCCCATGGAAACTATTTACAAAACTATGTGACCGTATTCCCAGAGTCTACTGGCGTATACATTCCGAGTACTTTTTCAATAAACCGGATCAAATTAAAGACCAGTTAAATGCTTTTGACGTATGTATTTACCAACCTTTGAGAAATTTATCGTTTTACCAGAAATACGGTGAGGAAATGTTTAGTAAATATTCTGCTAACATATACAAGCATTTGCTTATTTCCATTCTTGGAAACTACAGCTATTATACATCATCAAATAGTCTTTGCGTTGGAGACTCAAATCAAGTAAAATTTCTTGATAAAAATGCTCACTCTGACTCAAACTCTGATAGTGTTGCAAAACTTATGATAAGTTTACGATCGCCATTACAATCTACTATTATGCCGCTATCTCATGTTGACTATGTCAACGAATTGAGATTTATTTCTTGCGGAATCAGAGGAATTGAAGGGTTAAGGCTGCTTTCATTCTTTGAAACATTTGATGAGGTCACTTGGATTATGATTTGTGTAACTATTTTGGTCATATCTGGTGTATGCAGTCAAGAAATATTTAGAGATAAGGTAACTAAGATAAGGGTTTCAACACTACTGCTAGACAGTGTAAAGATTTTATTAGAACAAGGTGATGCCTTTTATTTAGAATTGTCCGTTCATGCAATCTCTTTAAGAATTTTGATTGCAGGTTACTTCTTAATGTTTATGATAATCAGCAATGCCTACAAAAGTGGCAATATTCAACAAATGATGAATACTGGGAAGATACTAGCATACGAGACTTTTGACCAGTTAGTTGATGATAAATTTAGCATTTTTACACGAACCAAGTCTGCTCGTCCAATAAATAATATTGATTCTGGAAAAGGGACTCATGAAGAATTACGGGAGCATAAACATCAAAAGCGTTTATTTGGTGTATTTGGTTATGCGTACCTTACAGAATCTGAAATTTATTTTTATGTGCAACATGTAAGCGTTTATGATCAACTTTCACCAGAGCAGGAGAAATTTTGGATCAAATTTTATAAGGAAACTTCTATGTTACCTGAAGATATTTTGAAACTGACTGTGCAAAAACATAAAATCAAAACACTTGATATGAGCGTGATGCCGAATATTTACACAAAAACTGAAGAAGATGAGATGCTAAAGGAACTGAAATCGTGCAATAAAGTCGCTCTGGTTTTGCCACAACGACTTTGTAAAACATTTAGCGCTCAGGTTAAAACTGAACATGTTACCATAGGAACACAAGTTTTGCATCAAGTAAATGTTGCGTTCTGGTTTGCGGGACCAGTGCACCCATTTATTTCTAAAAGAGTACGAGGCCTACATGAATCTGGTGTCTGGCAATGGTGGACCAAACATTTGAAAAATATTTTTGTTCAGATGTCAACTATTCAAAATACATACTTTGGACCAACAAAATTTGGAATGAGTGGAAATATTCTATTGGTGTTTTTGATGTGGTTAGTTGGATTGATGTGTGCGTTTGTTTTCTTTATCATTGAATATATGTTTTAGTAATTTAGGAAAGTTATCTTGAATTTTAAACATATTTTGTAGAACTTGAGCAAAAAAATGATATTTAAAATACTTATAAAAACCTTTAGAACTTAAAATTATGATGAATCTATCAATCATTTTGATTATGTGCTGGGTAATAATAATTAGAAATCTATTATTATTCATTCATTATGACGATACTTGAATACATGCTGTGACTAAATTGTAACTTGTAATATTTCAATTAAAAACTTGTACAAAATGTACAAAAGACAAAATGAACCCATGATTTGCAATTATATCACTACGTTTCATAAATATCCATTCATATTAAATAAAAATACACTTAACTATGAAATATTTAAACAGTTCAAATGATTATTTTGATTTTAAATCACTCGAACTGTACTTATTTAAGTAGTTTGTTTCTTCAACTGAAAGGTTTTGCAAAATTAATATTTTGAAGTGTTTTTACGGTTTTACGGTATGATTATGAAAGCTTCAAAAAATGGTTCATTGCTAAAAACCCAGGCGTATTTATTGGCTCTGGTTCGAATGCCATAGATAATGGTTACATGTGCGTGAAGACGTTTATAGTTCATACGTTTCATATTGTCAACATGAGAGTGCTAACAAATAATTTAAAAGCAAAATGATTAAAATGATACTGGGCTTCACAGAGTGCGACTTTAAATGAACAATAACTTTTATTCCAACATATTCAGAAACTTTATTAAAAAAACAGCACACTAGTCTTGAGCGGGATGTTCAAAGCCTGACAAGAAGACTGAAATTGCGTTACTTCTTCAAGGATCAACCCTCAAACGAACCGTCTATCTTCCAAAAGATAAACCCCAAAATATCTGGTTGGACTCCTCATACCACCCATCCAGCCATTAATTATTTTGGGGATCGGGCTCAGCGTTTAATTTCATCTAACGCTACCAACTTGCCCAATTTATCCAAAGAAGAATCTGAAGGCCTAAATCACCTTCGAGAAAGGGCGGACATTGTCATCAAACCAGCTGACAAAGGAAGTGCGATCGTGGTATGGCAGAAAGATCTGTACTTGAAGGAAGCCTACAGACAGTTGCATGACCAATGTCATTATCAGCAACTATCTAACGACCCAACGGAAGAGTACCAGGAAATTACCTTGGCTACTTTACAACAGCTAATTAACCTGGGAGACCTTCCGGAAGAGTCAACAAGACTTAGTGTAGAGGATCCTCGATGTTCCCGTTTTTACCTGCTGCCCAAAATTCACAAAGTGAATAACCCTGGGCGGCCAATTGTCTCGGCTTGCTCGTGTCCAACAATGCATATTTCCTCATTTGTGGACCTTCACCTTCAACCGTTGGTACAAACAACGCCAGCTTTTCTGAAGGATACCACAGATTTCCTGCTTGGCATCCAGGATCTCACATATAATAAGGAATTTACGCTAGTCACGGGAGACGTTGCTTCGTTATACACCGTGATTCCTCATAGGGATGGTCTAGCTGCTCTCAAGCACTTTCTGGATCAACGAACCGACAAAACCCCTCCAACGTCCTGCTTGCTTCGTCTAGCAGAACTAGTTCTCACGCTTAATGCGTTTGAGTTTAACGGGGAGTTTTTCCAGCAGGTGTCAGGAGTAGCAATGGGGACGAAGATGGGACCGTCGTATGCCGATCTTTTTATGGCATACCTGGAACACAAGTTGTTCCAGACAGTCACACCTCCGTCCAACACCAAATATAGTAGGTTCAGAGATGATATATTTATATTTTCTCCAACCAACTTAAATACTATGCAACCATTCCTGGAATCGCTAAACTCTATGCACCCTAACATCAAAATAGAGTTTCAACGAGGCAACTCACTTCCTTATTTGGACACAATAGTATCAGCGTCAAATGGACGTCTCCATACGACAATATACTACAAGCCAACAGACTCGCACTCATACCTGCCTTACACTTCCTTCCACCCACAAACAACACGTGACGCAATTCCATATTCTCAATTTCTACGATTGAGAAGGATTTGCTCAGATGACAATGACTTCGCTAATCGTTGCCAGGAGATGGCAACATTCTTCCGGGGTAGACTTTACCCCAAAAACATCATTCAAAAGGCCCTGTCGAGGGTATCGGCTGTTTCTAGAGTCGATGCCTTGACAAAATCCTCGGCCAAAAGCAGCGAAGTCTTGCCATTTGTTGTCACGTTTAGTAAAGCAGGGCAACAAACAATGAGTGCTATAAAAGGCCTCTTTGGCGAAACGATCTCTAAAACACCGGAGTTGGTCAACATCTTTCCATCTCCTCCTGTTGCAGCCTTTCGCAAACCGAAAAGCATTCGGGATATTCTAGTCCGAGCACGACTAACATCAGTGCAACCTAGAATATGTCACCCAAATCCGGGTACAATCCCATGCAACGTTGGTAAGTGTTTAACATGTAAACACACTATTTTACAAAAGGAGATCGTGGGACCAAATGGACGCCTAAAGGTATGGGAACAATTTCACTGTAAGAGTGAATGCGTGATATACGCCATCGTATGTATGAAATGTTCAAAATTATATATTGGGGAGACGAAGCGTAAGCTTCGTGATCGCTTCAGGGAGCATCTCTATAGCCTATCACATGGAGAGCCCACTGAAGTGAGTGAACATTTCACCAAAGTACATACACGAGATGATATGCGTGTGACAGCGATCCAACTGGCTTCTTCTAACCAGATGAGTCGGCGGGAGCAAGAAGCACGCATTATTCATCGTTTAGGTACTTTGGCACCAATGGGACTTAATACAGAGTTCACCTATATATAGAATGAAAATGGGGCAATTCTATCCTCAAAAGTTCAAAAATCAGGCGTAGCTCCCACCTGAGGTGGGAATTTGGGCGAGATCCCATCACCGTCGAATTCCTCGTCCAAACTTTACTACCCCCTCTGCCACCTCCACCAGAAAAAATCTCAGGCCCTGAAAACCTCAGGGTGTCGAGATATTTGGCCCTGAAGGTGGGACGAACAAAAAATTTTTGAGGTACTTATATAGGTGAACCTTAGTATAGGCCTCATTTGCATATCTATCAAATATGCAAATTAGGCATATGCTAATTAGGCATAAGCAGGGTCCAAAAACCTATAAATACCCCTGCATCTCCAGCTTTTGCCTCAGTGCGTTTTTGGAAGTTGAACCGACAACATCTCCAGAAACGCTTATCCTGAAGAAGGTGACTTGCACCGAAACGTCGAGTTATTTTCTCACCATGCCCCCACCGAAGCCTATGGATATAAAGCATAGGCACCAACATACGAAGGGGAAGTCTATGGTGCAGCATAGACTTTCCTCTTCAGCTGACATTAACACCATTGTCAGCAATGTTGGAGTTGGTGTAGAGCAGGAGGTGTCCGTGTTACGGCATGGGCGTCTACCTGTAGGGTCTACCCATCAAAGCACCCTCCTTGGCGGTGCTTCCGAAGTCGGCCCAACCGGGTGCAGACTGGAAGTAAGGGAGGAGAGTGCATGTGGAGTGGCCCTACCTGATTCCGAAGCCGGCCTTTCGAGGTGCGGGTTGGAATCAGATAGGAACCATTCTACATCGATGGGAACCACCAACAAGACCCCTCAAACTACACCAATTCCCCTGATGTCTCTTAAATTCCCACGTCCAACGGGAAAAACGCCCAAAAAATATTAAGAGACATAAAAGCGACATCGACCACCAAAATAACAACTACACTAGCTTTACATGCCTTTTTTTTCTTTTGACGTTCAAAAAGTGCATGCGAGAAGTTGAATAACCCTATTTTTGCACACTGTTATAACATTACGTAAGAAACAACATACTAGCTTTTCAGAAACTTTCCCACTTCCCTCTTTGGCTGGCGTATTCAATGACGTTCACAAAACAACAAAGGCATACTTTTTAGAGTAAGAGTAGCAAGCACAACAAGAGGAGCTTATTTGTTGTAGTAAATCAAGAGATAACAATAAAATTGTATTGTATTCGGTTTTCAAGTGGCAGGGCGTATGCCTGCAGTATAGCTAGTTGCTTTTATAATACGAATTGTTTGTAGAGCACTATTAAGTATCAGCAAGTTTCGTATAGTCGATTAATAAATAGAATGATTTGTGAATAACGTAAACAAAATACTTCAACATTAACATTTATATATGCTTACACAAATAACAAAAAAATGCTGACGTAAGTAAATTTTAAGACTATTATTTCAGATTGAATAGCTTGTTTGTGGTTGTCGCTTGAGGGTTCTTCTTTTGAAACTAGCAAAAAATATTATACGAGAGCTTTGTTCATTCATGACGTTGAGTTGACGTTGTTTGTTTGAGAGTTTGATAGCAGCGTAGCACAGATTCTCAGGTTCTGTATTTTTAAACCTACCAAACGACTTTTCACACTTCAGTCACAAGCGCGTATAATTTTATTCTTCATCTATCTTGATAACCCATCGCGTCAATTGGTGAACAAATGGCGGCGTGTGTGACTGGGACCGGGGAAGTGACCCCAGTTTTGGAGGAGGTGACTACTGATAACGGGACTGGTTCAGATATCATCATGCTTAACGAATACGTAAGGTTTTGGAAATTCAGAAAAAACAATGAAAGAACAAATAAAGGCTTCATTTACATTTTATCTTTCAGGCTATGGAACATCTCATGAGTTTCTTGCCGCTTGAGGACTTAAAGAACTGTAGGTTGGTGAATCGCTTCTGGAATCAGACTGTTGTTTCAGAGATCATGAAAAGAGAGTATTAAGAATCGAAGATTCTTTCTAATTTCCTGTTCCGGCCGTCCGGCCGTCTGGCCGTCCGGCCGTCCGTGTAAGCACGTTTTTCTCCGAAATGGCTGATCCGATTCCCACCAAACTTGGTATACAGACTCTAGTAAACCTCCGACAGAACACTATTGAATTTCATGTCAATAGGTCAACTCCAAAGGTCAGAGGTCACCAACGGTTCAACATTTTTACATAGGACCTATATCATGCGACACATGATCTTAGGTCCATTTTTGACCAGGATTACAAATCCACAGTTTGTTTGTTAAATTTCGGATTCTAAGGTCCTGAAATCAGGGCCTTAATTTTCAAATCCGCTAATTTAATGGATCTATGCTGTGTGGCACATGATTATAGGTCCATTTTTGACCAGGATTACGAATCCACAGTTTGTTTGTTAAAATTTAACTATTTAGGCCCTGATTTGGGGCCTTAATTGTTAAATTTTCCAAATTAATGGATATATCATGTGTGACACATGATTTTAGGTCCATTTTTAGCCAAGATTACAAATTTGATGTCCATTAGTTAAAATTTGACTATTTAGGCCCTGATTTGGGGCTTTAATTGTTAAATTTTCCAAATTAATGGATATATCATGTGTGACACATGATTTCAGGTCCATTTTTTACCAGGATTACAAATATGAGGTCCATTTGCTAAAATCCGTTTATTTGCGGGCCGAAGGCCCCGCCCCGGGGTTCTAATCTTCGATTCTTAATTACTGCATTTGCTATTGCTTTATTTAATTGGGTTTTCACAACGTAAAGAAGACTATGGAATTGAGTATATCCATGCACTTATTCAGGTAATCCAGAGCAGTATTCAGTTTCCCTGGACCAAGTTTAAAGTGGATGCGAGAATTGTTGAAAGTGAAAAGGATAAGGAGCAAGTTGTCAACTTGTTTTGTGAGTTAGCCAGGTTTGTCACGGAAATATCTTTCTACAATTTAAAGTCAGAAACAGAACTGTTTCCCGAAAACGTCGAGTTTCCGGAACTTCGCAACCTGATGTTAGACTATTGCAATGATGTCACTCCCTCTGAACGGAACCGAAAGTATGCGGTAGGAATAGTGGAGCAGGCTCCAAAGTTGGATATGCTAACTCTTGAGAGCTTTAAAATGATGCCCGTGTTTATGGCAATTTTGGAAACTCCAAACTGCCGGAAGATTACCCGACTCTCCATAGATTCTTGGATTGGAGCTGAGCAACTTTTGGAACTGAGTGGAATGGGCTTTCGACTCAAGTACCTCAAATTAGTGTTTGATTACATGACAAATGAGGAGGCTGAAAGCCTTCAGACTTTTGTACTGTCTCAGAGCACCAGTCTGGAAGAATGGCATTTACGAATTGATGAGAGGGACTCAAATCCGTTAAAATTGGAGTGTCCCCGCATGGATAAATTGAAAGTGCTGGTAATGCATTTGTATTGTGAAGAGTTATTTTCCGAGATTTCTTACAAAAACCATTTTCCTGTATTGAAAAAGTTACTCGTTGCTAATACATGGGGATCCGATTCTGAAAACTGTTTCTTCAATAATGGAGTTGAACCTGTAGAAACTGTGAAGGAATTGGATTTTGGGTCGTATATTCAGCCTCTTGGATTTATTTTGCAAGCAGCCAGGCAATTTCCAAAACTTCGCAAGATTTCTTTAGAAGCGACTCGAAATGTAGTAAATTGTTTGGGGAGTTCCATGCAACATTTGCAGGAACTTTGTCTTAGAGTTAGGGATTATATAGGATACGAAGAGTTGGACACAATTTTGACAGGGTTTTCGGAGGACGGTGTTAGAGAACTGGAAAATTTGTCTGACAGTCAACTGGATATGTTGGAGAAAAACAGGCAGCCTCTGCCCTTTCTAAGAAGTAAGAGGTAGATTGTATAAGTAAAGGGGAAATATGCGATTTACTAAGTCGTCATAGAAATGATGTTTTAAATACTTGGTAATTTTAGATTTGACCAAGCTCCGATTAGAGCCCGGGAATGATAATCACCTGGGAGTACAACTTTCTGATTTTGCTTGCCGTTTTGCTCTAATGAAAATGGAACGCTTGAGAGTGCTGGAAATTGCTACTCCTGATTGGGAATGTAGTCGGGTAAATTAATGATTATTTGGCAAACAATTATTCAGTTAGTTATTGCAATCGAAAGTTGATCATGATACGTTTTAAACATTTTAATCAATTCAAATTCAGATTAGCGAACCAGTCATGCAAGCGATGAAGAACAAGTTCACGGTTCGAATGGTACGTTATATTGAGTGATATTTTGCTGTTTTGTGAAATAGTGGAAGCATATTTTTAGGAACTACTAAAGGAAAACGGACGGATGTTTTGGACTACTTATGTATAGCTGGGCTGGTGTCTATTAGACTATACAATGAAATTTCAAAGGTTTGCAAAATTTATAGGTATTTTAAGTATGTCACGGCATAAGAAGAAAGTTATATTTTACTACCAAATAAATATTTAAAATAATAATTGTAGACATTTTAATAATAATATTTAAAAATAAGTATTAGTGTTTAAGTAGTGCTTCAATTTACTTCCATTATAGATGTATAAACGCACGTAAGCAAACGATAAGCTAAATTAAGTTTGTGAAAAACAATAACTCTAAATATATATGTTTAGTATTATATAGTGTTATTAATAACAAAATTGATTTCATTTGGGGTAACTTACAATTCGTATTTGGCCACAAAAATGTATAAAGTTGTATTAGACATATTGTAAACCTCACTAAATAAATAATTGAAATATAAATTTAAAGAAAAAACATTTAACATAAACAACATTATTTTTGTAGCACTTAGTTTAATTTGGGAAGATACAATATACAAATACGCAGTTACGCATATTAAACAGCAAACAAAATAGTTGACGTTTAAAATTATATTGTTTTTTAAAATAAAAATTGTTTTCGTTTCTTTGTTTTAAAATCATTCATAGACTTGGAGTGACATTATATTGGGGTAAACGTTACAGGATTATCAGCAGCTTTGTCGTAAAGTCTAGCAAGATTTAAAATTAAGACGTACTACATTTCAAATTTACAAGCTTTATCTGCAAAAAATGGCTACTGTTTTAGCTCTATCATCATTCTACATGAACACTCAAGTGGAACAAATAAATCCATTTACTACTCGCATAGCATTTGACACAAAAAATAGAAAGTGGGTATATATTCCAGTCGTATTCAAAAAAGTCCATTTATTTCAATATTTTGTTTTAAACTTATTACCAACTGTAGCATTTGTGGCAAGCTTTGCTGTTTCGCTTGTAAACTTTTTAAAACGTCTAAATATTGAGACAGTTAAAATTCATCACATATTGCTTAACACGTTCTTTGTTTTTAACGTATTACTACATTTGCTTCTTGACTGGGTACTATCTGTACATGGGGAAAACTTGGTCTTGTATACAAACTGGACAATATCTACTGTGCAACAACGATTCCGCTGTTTTGAGTATGATTTGTTTCAAACTCTCAAACTGCAAAGTCAACAAATTAAAAATTACTTAAAAGGAAAATCTAGCGACATATCCGGATGTATATTGGTTACTGGGGTGTTAGCGTATACTACATTATCTGTATTCACGCCATTAGTACTAATTACTATTGGTTGGGATCCGGTATACTTATCTTTGGTGGGACTCAATTTTGACCCAAAATTCCAAACAAACTTGCTAATATTTGTAATCAGAATATACGTAACTACGTTAACTGTATTTGTAGTGTGTACAAACTTTCGAACAACAACTTTACTTGGATTCAATTGCATTTTTACTGTGCTCAGTGATCTTAGAAAAATTATGGGCGCACCTTGTACAAAGATATTTTGGAGTATTAGCTCATACAAAAAATCCACCATAGCGTTTTTAGTCAATAGCAACTTTTTTGCATCATTTCTCCAGGCTTACTTCATTTTCATGTTTATTCACCTAGTTATAACAACCAATTTAATTATGGTAGAAATTAAAGCATGTAATTGGACCGTTTTAGGGTATGCTCTGTATATATCTGTAGTTAATGCTCTAGAGGTTGACTATGTTTTTAAGATATGTTCTAGAGTTCAGAAAATGGGAGTTGATATAATAGAGCACCATTGGAAATTAAAAATCGTAGAACTTGGTAGAAGTTCAAAATATATGAAGAAACTTGCACAAGGATGCAAAGTATTTGGCATTAAGCTAGTAAACATTTCCTTATGGTTAAATGAAGAAACAAAAATGATTTACTTTGATGATCTATTGAATTATTTCTTAACCGTTCAATTTGCGTTAAAGGATATGTATGGATGGTAAATACCTATATATATTTTATTAAGAACTTATTGTAATGTGTAAGCAATAATTTTACTGTACACGATTTTACTTACACGAACAATAAAAATCATTTTAGATTTTAGCAAAGAATGTTGGAATAGATCAATTTATTGACTTTGATATTGATATAGCTGGCACAGGAAATTTGAATAATTTATTAAACAATGTCGTGAGGAAGTGGTTTAATTACATATTGAAATATATTTCGTAAAAATTTCTAGCTTTAACACTTACGTGTTAGTCCAAGAAGCATTACTAAGCCAAGGGCACGTACCTGCTAACAAGTTTTGAAATATTTATCTGGTTAATTTAAAACAACTTACAAAACCATAACTATATTATTGTAATCCTAGTGTTCAATCATGTTCGAAATTTTGTTTCAAATGCGTAATTTAGAAGTTAAGGTTCTTTTGTATGCTTTGATTTTACTGAAAATCCATTTTGTTTATGGTTGTGAGATTCTATGGATGAAAGGTTTTCAATATTTTGCGATTGAAAGAGAAACCCATTTGCCTGCCACAAGCAAACGTCATTTCATTCCAACTATCACACCTTTTGAAACAATTGATCTAAGTTATTTTATAAGTGAACTTAAGAATAACAAGGATTACAACTGTTTGGTTTTGCTTGACAACTATCTTGGTGTTGACATAATTCCTTTGAACTTTCCAGTTTTAATTAGACAACATGTTCATGGAAAAGCCCATTACAGTGCACATTCAAATGTCTCGTTTATCACAAACGGATTCTGTCCTACGTCAGTGTACTTATCTGGAGATAAAAAAGTAGACGACTTTTGGAATTGTATTCCTATTGACTTGTTGCAATTTTCAAGTAAAACAAAACCTTGGAATTGTCAAGTTCAACTAAAAATA
Source organism: Entomobrya proxima (assembly GCA_029691765.1). Classification (NCBI taxonomy): domain Eukaryota; kingdom Metazoa; phylum Arthropoda; class Collembola; order Entomobryomorpha; family Entomobryidae; genus Entomobrya; species Entomobrya proxima. The sequence continues at coordinate 40,988,504 of CM056168.1, read as the reverse complement.
TATACTCCGGTACGCTACGATCGTTACTTTAAGCCCAGAAATCGCTATGACCATCTACCTGGTATGCCGAAAACTCAAAATTGTAAGTAAACCCATTTTCACTTATGCCAATATTCTGCAATGGCATAATGAAACAGGTAACAAACAATTTTTCTGGTTTCCCTCTACAAGACCAGATGTATTAGTATTTGTTTACAAAACGAATTATTTTGAGCAAACTATTTACAATAAAATGCTGCTACTTACAGGAAAATCTGCATTTACTACCAATTTTGGTGTAGTTGCGTTCCTGGGAGCAGAAAATTTAAACTCAAATAGTAATACAGATAGTACCATTAATACTATATCACAGGTAAACTACAAAGCTATGAAACAAGTATTTATAATTTGCTCATGTGAACTATGTTTGAACAAAATAAGACTCTTGACAGTTTCTATTGCAAGCTTGACACAACTCGAAAAACCGGAAAACCAAAATTCTGTTGTGTGCGTGCCGCTTGGTGAGTTAATCAACATTGGATGGTTTCTGAGGACTTACACAAAAACTGACCAAATCCAGTACGAAATAAATAAATGTGTTAATCAACTGTATGCAAGCAGACACTTTGAAATGGCCTTGAATTCAGCTTCCGAAAAACTAGCACATGCATACGTGTTTGAGTGGCTTTCCGTGTTTCAAAATTTTACGTATGAAATTCTAAATAAAAATGGCAAGCCTTCACACATTTGTACAAATTTTGTACTAGAGTCAGATTTTAGAAAAATAAAATATCTAAAACCTCAAATAATTAACTTTCGAGGATACCTTAGGGAGAGGACTAGACTGATGCAGAGTACTATGACGACAATGTACATTCTATGCATTTATAAGATGCTGTGATCGAGGTCTCGCTAACTTCCGTTCCATGGAGCATATTCAGTGTTTGATACAACTAATTTGGGCTTTCTTACTGTGCTGACCACAAATTTTACTAGCAATTCTACCGTGTTATTAGGATAGACCCCAAGTTTTCAGTATGATCACGTACTTGCAAAATAGTGGATGTCACGTCTCCAGAATATTTCTTGCACTGTATAATTGTGGAGTATTATTATGCAAGAAAGAACTCCGTACGAATAGTTACCCCTTGAATTCGTATGTCAGCACTAAAACTTAACAAAGCATACAAAAGTGAATAATGAGATGCCGAATTGTTCAGCCAGGGGGGAAGATTATTACAGCCATACGAAAATCTTAATCAATTACGGCAGATAAATTCTCAATTTTAAGTAGAATATCGTACATTTTGACAGACGGACCTTTACGCACTGTATTAGCACAGAATGCAACTCCAGCACCAGTTGCAACTTACAATGGAAATAGGCTAAGGGTTGCGTATGGCAATTATTTAGTTACGGCTTTAACCGAAGTAAGAGACTATCGGCCAAGAAATGCGTCCTTGGAAGAAATGGCGAAAATTTCAGGGGAACACTTCATAGAAGTTGCTCGTATTAAAGCGGCCATTTTACTTGAGAATGGAAAGAGATACTTAAACATGTCTGATTGGAAACAGCATATATATGAAGAAGATAAAAAACACATTTTAAGCAAACTTATAGAATGTAGAAAAAACAGCAGTGATAGTACCTGCATATATAGCTAGGCAATATGCTCGTCATATAAAATCCAACAGCACACATGAATACTTACATATTGATATTGGTTCTGAGACATACTTTGATATATACCAACTGTTTTTTGTAGTTGGAACGTTACCTCCGTATATGGCGGTAAGAATAAAATCTCTACAGATATCTCATATACTAGAATGGTGGCAACAATATTTAGCGCCGAATATTACTTTGACAACTCAGCGAGTTCTAGAAAAACCTTCAATGAAAGGAAGTATTCAAGTGGTATTTTCAATTCTAGTTGCAGGTTTGGGAGTTGCATGCATTAGTGCTCTTATCGAATGTTCAAATGAAGTGTACAAGTGGACAAGTAAACATGTCATTTGTAGGGCATTTTGTGTATGTACAATATTGTATTACAAACTGTGTAAGAACGTTACTTTGCTAAGATCTTTTGAAGAGATAGTCAGGATTTGGTTCAAAACCTGTATTATTTGGAGGATTATAAAACTAAAGCTGTATAGCTATAAAACGTTCATAACACGCTTTAGATTTAGCAAAATGCTAGAAATAAGGTTTAAATATGCAAAATAGTTTATATGGTAATCAAGTTTATAACTATAATTACAAAAATGTACTTCACCTTTTCCTAGCTATTAAATTTTTAAAACTCTTACTTGGTTAATCGATTAAAGCACGATTTATAATAACGTAAGATTTTAAAGGTTAAATAATTCTAATAGAAGTACCATTAGATTTAAGAAATTAGAAATGTTTAAGTAAAATCATCCGTTCCATATACGCATGTAGTATTATCAAAGATAAGTAGTTTGAATACTCACAACATTGCACATTATAAAACTTAAAAAACATTTCAAAAAGCTTTTAAGCTAAGTGGTAAATAAATTTTGAAAAACTTTGAATTTACTTGGTACAATTGATAATAAAAGTTCTTAAGTACTCAAGATTTAAACCAAGATAAGACTGTACAATTGGAAATGCTCAAACCAAAACTAAGTTTTAAACTTGCTGATTTGCATGGGCACATAATGTGCAAAAAACAACGTTTTAACATACTTTATAAATGTCCCGTTAGTTGCAATAACTGAACTTGTTTCTTTTTATAACTGGTCATATATTTTGCCTAAAAACAAACATGAATACACTCGTATTTATTTGAAAAGACCTTTGACAAATTTCTTGCATAAAGTGCTAAATAAACAAAAACGTTGTCATTCAAATACACGAGAACAGAAAAGAATTTCAAAGTCTGTGTAAAGCCTAAAAAACTACTCCAACCACTTCTTGTTGGTCTCCACCAAGCCATGAAGTTGGAATTGATAGAAAACTTTAACAATTACATAAATCCCCTTGGGTTCCACCGATGCCTGTTATTTGTAGATAACTATCATAATGTTAATTTTCTACCAATGCAATCTCCCACAGTTCACCGAATGCCCTTGACACAGGCTCAAAGCGGCTTAGCGTTTCTCATTCCAGCATTTTTAGCAGCTATGAAAATGAATTTCTCTTTCATCAACTTTAAACATTTTGCATCCAGAATAAAACCGTGGAATTGCGAAGTTCAAATATTATTGTTAAAGGATGCATCGTTTTTACCAGTAAGAATGTCTGACAAAAGAGTGTATAATCCAAGGGTTTTTAAATACTCCTGGAATAACCGATTTGAAAGTTCCCAAGACACGCTTCCAACGTCCCTGTCAAGTTTGGTTTTACTTTTTGTGTGGAATAATGGGAATTATACAAACTCTAGAAACGAAGAATTATTTCTGAACTTTCTTTTGCAAGAACCACAGAATGCCTGTTATGATTACTCAATGTGTGCCACCAGAATTTTGCGACAAATTTATTTACTGTTAAGGGTAAACAAAAGTTCATCCAACTTTGTGGGAAAAGTGGTTTCCTGCAATGTTCTATGCATCACATGCGTTTCAAGGTTTTAAAATATTAATTTACAATTACTTTCCATCATTTCGTTGAACATCGTCTTAATACAAAAATTGTGCTTTAATTTTGTAGGTACTCCTCTAGAATATCCCAAATCTCCGAAATTTCACAAAGTGAAATCAAACCAGTCACATTATTTCAACTTTCAACGTTACATCGCAAGGGTGCATTTCCACTTCCCAATGCTTTGACAGCTTGGTCATTTCATAAGGGCTCTGACAGGTCCATCTTACAAAGCTTTCGAAAATACTTTACTCGTTGCAATGTTTCCAATATATGGAATGAATTATTTAGTCTACAAAATGAACATGACCAAATAGCTTTAATCCAAGCGCATTTGTGGATTTCAGCTATTTTAAGGAATTTTTCCTATCAAGCTGATTCCTTTGTAAGCATTTGTGTTGACGGCGTTAAGACACAATCATTTAGAACTGACAGATATTCTCAGCACTATCATACTGAAATCATACGAGAAATATACAAAGGATTTGCTTGGTATGCCTACACATTGTCAGCACCGGATCAAACATATTCCGTAAAATTTGTTGCTTGTAACACAAAGAATTTAGAAAACTTTGCATTTAAAGAAATTTACGGTATTTACAGTCCAAACGTATGGTTAGCCATATTATTGTGTACACTAGTTTCAGCCAGAGTTTTACAAAGTTGTGCTACAAAGACAGCTACTTGGGATATACATATGCTTGAGCTTATAAAAACAATTTTGGAACAAGGAAATCCATTTCATAATAACCAACTTGAAACCAACTCTGGGAAAATTCTGTGTAGTGTCCTTCTCTTTGCTGCTATAGTGTTGAGTAACGGCTATAAAAATCGTAATGTATATAACCTAATCACACCCAGATTACCAGTGTCATACACTACACATGCTGAATTAGAAAGGGATAGCTTTAACATGTATACACTACTTGGTAATATAAAAACTACAGATTTTGACAGTTTCAACATCTGCCAAGCCAAAATATGCTGGCGTTCGTCGTCTTTTGAACTTTGGGAGCAAGATCGTTTAGACATGTATAGCTTTTCCATTTTATTGGGACGTAACAATAAGTCTGTCGTAGAAAAAAATATTATCAAGAATGTGGCGTTGCATGCCAAAGTTTATAAAAGTTTTGTAAAAGTAGCAAAGATTTGGCGGGGAAAGAAGAATTGCAAAAATAATACTTCTCAGCACTAGAAGAATTTAAACTCAAATTGAAAGAAGCTGAAAATCATACATTGTATAATGAATTGATAAAATGTAATAAGATAGCTTTGTTTCTACCGTATAAAAATGCTACAAACCTTTACAGAAATCTCCGGCATTCTTTGGAATCAACCAACCGGAACTTAAATATTGGAAAAGAAACTTATTTCAAACAATACGTTTTATTTAAACTAGTAGGCATGACTACGCCTTTTATTATAAGTCGGATTAGGTGGATACATCAAACTGGTTTATTGGACTGGTGGATTCGTTTAGTAGAATTCAGTAATTTACGTTTAAGCCTAAATGCTGACAAACCGGAAGTCAGGGCTGCATCAATGAAAGGCAACATTGTTGTTATATTTACAATGCTTGTAATTGGTTGTGCAATAGCCGGTTTCATGTTTTTGGTGGAAGTTGTTAATAGAAAGATGAGGTGCTGTGTAATACATAAACGTGTTCATAAAACTATAGGAATTCTTAGCATGTCTATTCTTCATAACTTATTAGATAACTTACATTTAAGAAAACGTATTGGGTCAGCGTAGTGATAGTCAGTATTGTGGTAATACTATTTATTTGAACAGGTATGAATAATGTTTTGCTTACGAAACGGTTTGCAATGCAGAAATGTGACGGTTTATTGGAAGCGCAACAGTTAGCTTTTGGTTTTATTGCCTATTGGTTGTAAAGCTTTATATAAACTTCTTTTACACAATTTGATACATTTTACTAGTGTCGA
>CM056168.1:40803155-40982876 GCA_029691765.1 Entomobrya proxima | reverse complement strand
ATAAAACGTTCATAACACGCTTTAGATTTAGCAAAATGCTAGAAATAAGGTTTAAACGTGCAAAATAGTTTATATGGTAATCAAGTTTATTACTATAATTACAAAAATGTACTTCACATTTTCCTAGCTATTAAATTTTTAAAACTTTTAGTTGGTTAATCGATTAAAGCTCGATTTATAATAATATAAGATTTAAAAGTTTAAATAATTCTAATAGAAGTACCATTAGATTTAAAAGCAATCGAAATGTTTAAGTAAAATCAACCGTTTTATATACGCATGTATTATCAAAGATAAGTAATTTGAATACACAGTGTATATTACACACATCATTGCACATTATAAAACTTAAAAAACATTTCAAAAAGCTTTTAAGCTAACCTAAGTGGTAAATAAATGTTGAAGAACTTTAAATTTAATTGGTAAAATTGATAATAAAAGTTCTTAAGTACTCAAGATTTAAACCAAGATAAAACTGTACAATTGGAAATGCTCAAACCAAAACTAAGTTTTGAAATTGCTGATTTGCATGGGCACATAATGTGCTAAAACAACGTTTTAACATACTTTATAAATGTCCCGTTAGTTGCAATAACTGAACTTGTTTCTTTTTATAACTGGTCTAAAAAACAAACATGAATACACTCGTATTTATTTGAAAAGACCTTTGACTTTCTTGCATAAAGTGCTAAATAAACACAAACGTTGTCATTCAAATACACGAGAACAGAAAAGAATTTCAAAGTTTGTGTAAAGCCTAAAAACTACTCCAACCACTTTTTGTTGGTCTCCACCAAGCCATGAAGTTGGAATTGATAGAAAACTTTAACAATTACATAAATCCCCTTGGATTCCACCGGTGCCTTTTAGTTGTAGATAACTATCATAAAGTTAATTTTCTACCAATGCAATCTCCCACAGTTCACCGAATGCCCTTGACACAGGCTCAAAGCGGCTTATCGTTTCTCATTCCAGCATTTTTGGCAGCCATGAAAATGAATTTCTCTTTCATCAACTTTAAACATTTTGCATCCAGAATAAAACCGTGGAATTGCGAAGTTCAAATATTATTGTTAAAGGATGCATCGTTTTTACCAGTAAGAATGTCTGACAAAAGAGTGTATAATCCAAGGGTTTTTAAATACTCCTGGAATAACCGATTTGAAAGTTCCCAAGACACGCTTCCAACGTCACCTTCAACTTTGGTTTTACTTTTTGTGTGGAATAATGGGAATTATACAAACTCTAGGAACGAAGAATTATTTCTGAACTTTCTTTTGCAAGAACCACAGCATGCCTGTTATGATTACTCAATGTGTTCCACCAGAATTTTGCGACAAATTTATTTACTGTTAAGGGTAAACAAAAGTTCATCCAACTTTGTGGGAAAAGTGGTTTCCTGCAATGTTCTATGCATCACTTGCGTTTCAAGGTTTTAAAATATTAATTTACAATTACTTTCCATCATTTCGTTGAAAAATGTCTTAATACAAATATTGTGCTTTAATTTTGTAGGTACTCCTCTAGAATATCCCAAATATCCGAAATTTTACAAAATGAAGTCAAACCAGTCACATTATTTCAACTTTCAACGTTATATCGTATGGGTGCATTTCCACTTCCCAACGCTTTGACAGTTTGGTCATTTCATAAGGGCTCTGACAGGTCCATCTTATCAAGCTTTCAAAAATACTTTACTCGTTGCAATGTTTCCAATATATGGAATGAATTATTTAGTCTACAAAATGAACATGACCAAATCGCTTTAATTCAAGCGCACTTGTGGATTTCAGCTATTTTAAGGAATTTCTCTTATCAAGCAGATTCGTATGTAAACATTTGTGCGAACGGCATTATGACACAATCATTTAAAACTGACAGATATTCTCAGCACTATCATACTAAAATCATACGAGAAATATACAAAGGATTTGCTTGGCATGCCTACACATTGTCAGCACCGGATCAAACATATTCCGTAAAATTTGTTGCTTGTAACACAAAGAATTTAGAAAACTTTGCATTTAAAGAAATTTACGGTATTTACAGTCCAAACGTATGGTTAGCCATATTATTGTGTACACTAGTTTCAGCCAGAGTTTTACAAAGTTGTGCTACAAAGACAGCTACTTGGGATTTACATATACTTGAGCTTATAAAAACAATTTTGGAACAAGGAAATCCATTTCAGAATAACAAACTTGAAACCAACTCTGGGAAAATTCTGTGCAGTGTCCTTCTCTTTGCGGCTATAGTGTTGAGTAACGGCTATAAAAATCGTAATGTATATAACCTAATCACACCCAGATTACCAGTGTCATACACTACACATACTGAATTAGAAAGGGATAGCTTTAACATGTATACAATACTTGGTAACATAAAAACTACCGACTTTGAAAGTTTTAACATCTGCCAAACCAAAATATGCTGGCTTTCATCGTCTTTTGAACTTTGGAACCAAGATCGTTTAGACATGTATAGCTTTTCTATTTTATTGGGACGTAACAATAAGTCTGTCGTAGAAAAAAATATTATCAAAAATATTGCGTTGCACGACAAAGTTTATAAAAGTTTTCTAAAAGTGACAAAGAATTGGCAGGGGAAGAACAATTGCAAAAATGGTACTTCTCAGCAACTAGAAGAATTCAAACTCAAATTGAAAGAAGCTGAAAACCATACATTGTATAATGAATTGTTAAAATGTAATAAGATAGCATTGTTTCTACCATATAAAAATGCTACAAGTCTTTTTAGAAATCTCCGTCATTCTTTCGAATCAACCAACCACAACTTAAATATTGGAAAGGAAACTTATTTCAAACAATACGTTTTATTTAAACTAGTAGGTATGACTACACCTTTTATTATAAGTCGGATTAGGTGGATACATCAAACTGGTTTATTGGACTGGTGGATTCGTTTAGTAGAATTCAGTAACTTACGTTTAAACTTAAAAGCTGACAAAACGAAAGTCAGGGCTGCATCTATGAAAGGCAACATTGTTGTTATATTTACAATGCTTGTAATTGGTTGTGCAATAGCCGGTTTCATGTTTTTGGTGGAAGTAGTTAATAGAAAGATGAGCTACTGTGTAATACATAAACGTGTTCATAAAACTATAGGAATTCTTAGCATGTCTATTATTCATAACTTATTAGATAACTTACATTTAAGAAAACGTATGGGATCAGTGTAGTGATAGTCAGTATTAAGGTAATACTATTTATTTGAACAGGTATGAATAATATTTTGCAACGGTTTGCAATACAGAAATATGACGGTTTATTGGAAGCGCAACAGTTAGCTTTTGGTTTTATTGCAGAATGGTTGTACTGCTTTATATACATTTCTTTTACACAATTTGATACATTTTATTAGTGTCGAGTTTTATTAAAAGCTTGAAAACTCAATCAATTATGACAGAACTTTTTATATTGTTTTCTTTTAAAACAACCAACCAACATGATTGTATGCGGTTTTCACCCAATCTGCAGTTTCAGGTCGCTTTACATAATTGTGAAGTTTTTCGGAAAAACGTTCACGATGTTCCAAGAGTGCTGGCATAGCATTTAATGCTGCCTCAAGCTGTCTGGGGTCCCTGTCTTGTATAGTGTCATCTGGTAAATCTAATCAAAGCAAAACGATAGAAGTTCTATTTACAGAAAACAATGAAGCCTTTTATTGATTAGATTTAAGTCACCATCTTGTTCTTCCTGCTCAGGGATCAAGCGACGTTCTTGTTCTGACTCATAATATTCATCTTGTGGTGAAGGTCGACCTATGATAGTCCCAACCAGTAACATTAGCAAACATAGCGATACCAAAGATAGTCTAGTCATGCTCTTAACGGTTTACGAATAATATTGTAGTCACAGCTTGACTGGTGTTTGAGGAATGATAAGAGTACAAGTTACAATTTCAGGCTTTTTATATTGCATGACATCAAAACAACTTCGACTTTATATTAAATGGCAGTTAAGTTAATTTACAAAAGTTAAAAATATTTTAATGGAAACCGCATAGAACTATGCTCAAACTGTGTCAATAGTCAGTGGTATTAGAATGTGAGACATGACCCATTGTTAAGCTACCACTAGTTTCCGGTTCATTTTCTTTACATAAAAATGAGTTCATAGATGTATTTATAATTACATGCAAAATAACAAATGTGTTATTTTGTTTATCTGTTTATCACGCTTTCGTCTATAGGACGGAAACATCAACCTGCTTTTCATAACCTGTGGTAACTATATGCAGCAAATTTTGTAAAGGAATTCAATATTAAAAATATATCTAACCACTTGTGTTTCAATCTAGTTGCGGTCAAATTTTGACGTTGGCTGTTATAGTAGGGTTTATAACTTGCTACACTCGATAAATTCAGGAATTAAATCACAATTACTAGATTGTGAACACAGAACTACAACAAATAGTGTGCTAAAAAAGTAATACTTTGAGAATTTTTCAAAAATACACATGAAAAATGTACTAGTTAGAAATTGTAACCTGCGAAAATATGCTGATGTAATTTGAATTGCTTTATGAAAGTTTTAAATTTTATAACTTGTAGCAATGTTGTGACAAAATAAGATAAATAAAAATAAGTAGTTTCTGGTACACTTTTAAATGTTAGCATAATGCGATAAAATACGGACATAATACATAACTACCCACTGACTGATGATGTTCATCTCAGATTGATTGTTGTTTATAAAGCTTATTTTTTTACTTTGTGAGAAGTGTAACTGTTGATGGCTTTATATATATTTTGTTCAAAAAATTTTGATGACAAATATCAAAAGGTTTAATGCATTCTGAAAATTTTTTAATTGCTAATTGTTAGTATTTTTCAGAGCATTACGCTACCAGACATGCATACAAAACGTGACGACGACTAAAAGACAAGATCGAAGTAACAGTAACATGTTCATGAAAGACCGACTCTTTTGCTTTTAAAAATTACTTTTTCATTTTGTGAGAAGCGTGGGTTAATTTTATTGGATGCTTTGTTTTGGTTATTTTTGATGGCACGTGGCCAACATATTTGCATTTTAAGAATTTACTTAATTGCTAATTGTTATTGTTTTCTTTTTCTTCAGTAATACGTAGCCAAAATACATTAAGCTGATTATCATGAGTGCCATTAACCTAAATTCTATCAGCTGCTGATAGAGTTTAGGTTAATGGCACTCATTTAGAGACATACCGTAAATGCTCTATTAGAAGCCCCGGCTTCTATTAAAAATTCAAAACTATTTGCCCCGGCTTATAACAGAGACCGGCTTCTATTGGAAGCCCGGCTTATATGCTATTTCACCAAAATTTTACTACAAAACAAATTGTGTACACATTTTTCTTATTAACTTTATTTAAATGAAATCTCAAATTAGGGTCAAACAATATTCATTTCATCATTGTCATCATCAATTATAACTATTTCGTTGTTTTCTGTCTCCATCTCATCAATTAATTCCTCCAATACTACATTATCCACTTCAGACTGATGGTGACGATAATTCTGCAGTAGGGTCCAAGCACCCCTACACGTTTGGCCTATTTGCATGCAAGTTATTTTTTCGTCCTCAGATCCATCGATGGCATTAGTGATTCCAGCCGCTTTGAAAGATGATCTTATCATTTCTTGATCAAGAGATTGCCAAGCATTCAGAACCCACTGAACGACTAGACGTTTAGGCGGAGCTTTTAAATTCCCTCCGGAGGTATATTCCTTGTCAGTATCTCCAGCCATCCATGTTTCATAAAATTCCCTTACCCGGTCCTTAAATGGCTTGTTCCAGCTCAAGTCGGGTGGTTGTACATATTTGGTGCACCCTCCTGGAACAACAACCATAGTGGTTTTCATGGACTTGAGCGCATCTTTAGTAGCCTGAGATATGTGGCACCGGTAGCTATCCCATGCCAGCATCCGTTTTCCAAAGGCGAACTTTCCGTAAACCCGATCCAGCCAATCCTTAGTCGTAATGTCGTTCATCCACCCGTTCTTAGTTGATAAAATAACCGCACCAGAAATGTTTTGCATTGCCTTGACCTCTCTAATGGCACCCTTAAAAACAATCATCGGTTTCAACTTTACGCCGTCACCTCTCGCCGCCAAAACAACAGTAGCATGACTCTTTTCATTCCCGGTTGACTTGACAGAAATAGTGCGTTTCCCAGCAACATCAATTGTGGTTTTAGCAACCATATCAAAGTAAATCGGCGTTTCATCCATGGCTACTATTGATGCATCCAAAATGCCATCCTTCTTTCGCTTGTTGGAGCAAAATGACACAAAAGCAACAAGCTTTTCAAACAACTGATCGGGGTCCTTCTGTGCAACGCTGGTCACTCTCCGATTGGAAAATCCATTTCTATCCAGAAATTTTTGCAACCAACCAGTACTTGCGACAAATTCCATTTTGGATTTGTCATCTGCTCCTTGAAAAAGTTCCAATGCTTTTCGCTGAATAGCTCTCCGGGAAACACGATTCTGAAGTGAACGCATAGCATGAATCCAGTCAACCAGGTCATTCTCCATATCCTGGCTAGCTAGTTTTGGTCCAGCACCAGAAAGCCGTTTCCTTGACTCCAACCCGATAGCTTCGCGTTCTAATATTTAAACGCAAACTAATATTTACCTGAGCAATTAACATTCATACGAACTTCTCAAATGCTTTAAAACTCACCGATGTCAACTTTTTTCTTGCGCCACTCTCGAACCTGCTTGGAATCAATTTTGAAATGCCGACTAGCAGCTTCATTGCTGCTTTTTTCGGCATACTCAATTACATTTAACTTAAAGCTAAAAGGATAACTACGTCGTGACATTTTAAAGCAAAACTAGAACTGGCTAAGTTTTTTTAAACTTACAAAGCTTAAATGAAACTAACACGGTGCAAAGTTCCTTGAAACTAAGGATTGGCACTTCCCTGCACTCAATATGCATTTTGTGACGACGTACTACAACATAATTCATGTTTGCATGAAGTTTCAGACCCGGCTTCTATCAGAAGCCCGGCTTATATCTCAAATTTGGTGCCAAACTACCCGGCTTATAATAGAGACCGGCTTCTATCAGAAGCTGGCTTCTAATAGAGCATTTACGGTATGACTATTTCAATGCAAACAAGTTTCCAGTTGTGACAACAAAAAGCGCTCATAACCATACGAGGAAGTACATAACTATGACAGCAACTTTGCTTTTGAGTAACAGTAATTGTTACATTGGTAGCTTCAGTAATTATATAATGCCGCAACAGTTCTGAATTTGTAGTATTTAAAATGTAAAATTAAAACACGCGGCAGAAGCTACACGTGCATAATTGACTTACTGTATAATTTTTGAGCTTGTTGGCATCAGGTTTACTTGGAATAAGAATATACAAACCTTCAAAGTCAAAGTCATTTTCGTTTATAACTCAAATATTTGGGGTCCGTTATCCATTAGAGTACTATTTAAACATTTATATGGTACAAAAGCAATTGAGAACGCTTTAATTTACAATCACCAGAAAATCCGCATGTGTTCACAAATTTGTGTACCAAACCATTACTGCTCTGATACTACGATACTTATACATTATGTAAACCCCAAAATTATCTCGACGCCATACCAAAAACCCAGAAAATTTTTTTAACCTTGTAACAGTATTTGGTTCCTAACTACGCAAAAACGTTTGGCAAACAATATCATAAACAAATTAGCTCATTTATGACAACTGACAAATAACCAAACGACTAAAAGAACAACAAATTAAACATTTATAAATCATATTTAAACAGCGTCCACAGCTCACCTCAGTGCTTAGTATTGTTTATAGTGCAATCAGCTATACAAAATAGGCGTGTTCTGGACACACCTTTTTGTAAACAGTATTAATTGGTGTGTTTTCCACAATTCACAAAAACGATTTAGCATGTTTTAGCAGCCCAATGCATGTCAAAGAGTTGATCACTAACACGAGGCCCTTGTCGAGTAATAAAAGCAGTGTTTTTCATGGAATTGCTAACAAAAATTGATTAATATAATGTATTGAGATACCTGATAGTTTTGTATTCTGTTTGTGTATGTATGCTAAACGATTAGTGTGCCATGTAAAATAATGTTGCAAATTTTGCAGAAATAGTTTAGTGCGCCGAGAATTTTGCACCACACCCACGCCGACTTTTGCAGAGTAAAGTGTTGCTCACCGTAACTCTACAAAAATGTACTCGCGACTTACAAAGAAATATCTTTTGTTGGCCGGGAACTTGGTTTGGCTCGGTGGTGGTTCCCCGTGCTACTTTAGATATTGTAAGGGAAAAAACGATTTGAGTGTCACTCAGACAAGCTCTTCAAGATTTCGGAAACTTTACCAAAACTTACACATTCTTGTCAACCGAATATACATAATTTTTGTTGCTTTTCGCTTAATAGCTCAGAGCAGCAACGAATCTTCTCTGGGAGTAATAATGAAAACGGCGTATGTCCTCACCTGCTACACAGTTTCTGTCGTGCTAGATTTCCAAATGATTTTACGGGGCAAATCAGTATACTACTTTATCCAAGCTTACACACAAATGGCGGAAACAATTAAACAAAAATTTGTTAATCCTCGAAAGAAAACTCTAGTCAAGTGCAACTCATTTTTAACAACTTTATTTATTGTGGGGAATCTGATTTATCTGCAAAACTTTCTTTTAATGCGAAAGAAGCCAGATTCACCGCATTTTCTAACATCCTTGTTGAGTAATGAATATCCGAAAGGTTTGAAGGTTCCATTGATCCTGATTCAATGCTGGGTTTGGTACAACCTCTGGACAAACATTTTCTTTTACATCTTTCCAATTTATGTGTATGCCTGTGTGGGAATCCGGATTTTGCGGGAACTAAAGTAATTATTTTTTATATTTGATTTATTTATAACACGGTTTTAATTATTTTTACATTTTAAATTTCAGTCCTCGATTTCGTAATCATCAAACCATATCTACTCTCCGTAACAACACTACATTCATTCGAACTTTAAACTCATTTCGACTCATTCAAGCCGTTTTCATTGACACTTACCGCATTTGGGTTCATCCAGCACAGAAGGGCATTACGATGACCATTTCAACCTTGGCCATTTACGGCGTAATTAAACTTGGTGACCGACAAGGACAAATTATGGGTTTTGCTGCGGTATTTTCCCTGTTGTACCTAGCAACAGTGTATCGCAAGCTGGGACTACTTTACGAAGCCTCGGTAAACCTGAGCAGAGAATGGGAACATTTGGACGTTAATTATTCAGTGATGTGCTCCAAATGGATGAAACGATACATGAGAAGCATTCAAATGTTTCGAGTGGACGTGGGCGACTTGTACTATGTTCAGAAGACGACAGTTGTTACAATACTATATTCCATTTTGAATGGAACAATCACATTGCTTCTGTCCTAAACAATGTACAACTATCCAGTAGATACATATTTTAGTGTTAAATTGTAAGAGCGGGTTTGTTCTGTGCTTATTAACCAAACAAGCTTGTAGCCTTGTAAAAAATTAGAATGATAATTTAACAATTTGCCAAATTGAATTTGGTATATCTTAAGTCTTTAAATAATATAGTTTTACTAGTATGCACAGCAAGTAGCTTCAACTCGAATGAAAGCTACTAGTACAAATTATGCCAATGTATCTTGGATAACATATTTATCTACACATTAGTTTATCAATATTGCTAGGATTGATTTTAGTCGTGGAGAAAGCCGATGTAGGAAAAGTAAATGAAACAGAAGCAAATCTGTAAGTTTTGTAGCCAATCCCTTGAGTATGCATATAGGTATGAATCCTATGTTCTCCTTTTGATTTTCTTTTTTATTCAATTTTGAAGCTATTTGTCAGAATTCTTCCTTTTTTATTGTTAATGTATATTTTTTGTCCATTTGTTTAAATTTCTACCAGGCGTTTACCAACTCTTCTTGTTTCCTTTACTATCTATATATAAGTTTTGAATTACATATTATTCAAATATTCCGCACCAATTCCCCTTGAAGGCAACTTGTATGGTCCGCATCTTTCTCCTCCAACTGCACTGGTGTAAAATATACTCCTCCATTAGCTTCAAACTTGTTTTATTGCCATTTCATCAATCAATGTCTCGCCCACCTTTTGTTTTTGCGTCAGTTGTTTTCTTTGTTTAAAACTGAGATGTTCTTATATCCATGTTTTAAAACCTTGAATATTTTATTATTAATATGTGCTACATTGGCTTCGGCTAGCATGAAGTTAAACAACCTCTATAGTAGCAAACTGCTGATGTGGTATAATTTTTTCCAACTTTACCTATCTACGTAGTTTAGAAGCATAATTTTAAAAAGTCCTACATAAATGCTAATAAGGTGGTAACCTGAACATGAATACTGTTTTTAAACAGATACATAATTTATTTATTTTTTATATAAGTTGTTTTTCTAAATTTTAAAATAACACGATACTACGTCGAAGTTTTTTGAATGAATGCTCTATTTTCAAGGAATTTGGTTACCAATATAGAGCTTAGCAGCAAATTGTATTTAGTCGCAAAGCTACTTACATAGTTATTCTTACTACACTAAAACTATTTGGAATTTTGCAAATTTAAAGGTTGTAGTTTTACGTAAAAACATTTATGTTTTCATTGTTTTTTATTATATTTCGTAAAAATTTTTTGTCAAGTAAAAGTTTGAAAACAATGTTATTGATTATAAATACTTCTTGTCGTATAAACTTTCTTTTTTAGTCATCAGCTTAGCATCAGTTTAGTTTTAAAATTGCTAGAAGCAGTTGTACAAGTTAGCTGAATGCCGCCATTTTTATAAAATGGGATTTGGTCATGCCTATATAAATACCCAGATAATTTACCAAAGGTTATTCGACACCCCATTTTACTACGATATTCAAACGGATTGCCTTGTTACCAATCCAAAAAGAAAACTGAAATGGCATCAACGTTTGTACAAAATGCCATTGTGGTATTCTAGCCAATTTCTAACTGTTGGTTTCTTTATATACTGCTCATTTCATGCCGCAAGATTGGGAAAATTCATGAAAGATGAAACAAAGCCAGTATCTCCCACCGTAGCAATATCATACGGAACTGCAGTGGCTATAACAGTTCAAGCAATGGTAACAATGTACACTGTGGAGACAAATCCAGATTGGTATACATTTTTGGCAACAGAATACTTTCACAAGAATGGAGTAAAGTATATTG
Organism: Entomobrya proxima; assembly: GCA_029691765.1. NCBI lineage: Eukaryota > Metazoa > Arthropoda > Collembola > Entomobryomorpha > Entomobryidae > Entomobrya > Entomobrya proxima. Next base: position 40,971,657 of record CM056168.1, on the reverse strand, counting down.
GATTGCCTACTACTGCACGACTACCTGACTGGCCTGAAATTCTGGGATATGGTATTGCAATCGGTTTCATGTACTTTCCTTTGGTTGTTCTGGCATGGTGTCTGATTTTGGCAGTCGACCCAATATCAAATGAATTTGGACATCTGCTTTCTCCTACTCAGTGTAAATTGATCGGTAGCCCACTCTATGTATTCACAACATTCTTCTCTGCAAATTCTTGTGCATCCTTCCTATTGCTGATGTTGGGCGGTTGTCATGCTTTCGAACAACTTACAGAGAAAAACTGGAACAGAAGCAGAATGAAGAAATCAGAGCACCAGCCAAACTGGATTGAAAAACTTGCATTGTATGCAGTTAAAATTGGTCTACAGATTCTTGAACGTATATATCCTAAATGGAAAAATCAAAACCGTACCACAAAGTCAGAAACAGTTTCATCGAATACATGTCAAATTGAGCGAACATACAAGCAGGGTAAATTTGATGCAATACGGATTGAGCACAATACCATCTATTTGATGATAGAGCCATGCAGCAAAAATGTATCAGTTTTTGTTCCTACAATGACTGCTGTGGGTATGGTGCTTTGTATAATGGCCAACTACTGTTGTCTACGATTCTATAATAGAGAGGATCATCGATTGTTCTGGGGATTTGCTATATTTATTTTTGTATCAATTTACTGGCTTATTGTATTCTTTTGTTTTCATGCATCTTTGCCAAAAGAGTATACTCAGAAATTGATAAACTACTGGAAGGGACGCTTGATGAAGAAACTGGGGAAACGTCAAGTTTGGGCAATGCAACAGTTTGGATTTACGATTGGTCCATTTGTTGTTGCAGAAAAAAGAACCGCGTTGGATATAATGGAAGTCATACTAAACTACACAATGAGTATTTTACTATCATAATTTTGCGATATTTTTATTTATATCAAGGTGTTAGGAACAAGTACAAATCTACATACTATAGACTAGTAAAGATATCTGTATATAATGCTAGGAATAGCGTAGATTACCAAGTGTTTGTTGTTGTGTTGTTTTAATAGATATTAAGTAGTCGTTTAAATTAAAAGTTTTAATAAATATTAATTTGATTCGCTTTCTTTGATTCAGCATAATATATTTAAAACGTTGATTTGCTAATACAAATCCTTATGCTACACCAAAACAATTTGTTAATTAATTTCTAGAAAAATCGTATTTATTACAATCAAAACTAAACTAAGAGCCAATTTTTTTGAAAAATTAAACTTTGTTTTATGAATCTTCATGTCAACCTTAATAAACATACCGTAAATGCTCTATTAGAAGCCAGCTTCTGATAGAAGCCGGTCTCTATTATAAGCCGGGTAGTTTGGCACCAAATTTGAGATATAAGCCGGGCTTCTGATAGAAGCCGGGTCTGAAACTTCATGCAAACATGAATTATGTTGTAGTACGTCGTCACAAAATGCATATTGAGTGCAGGGAAGTGCCAATCCTTAGTTTCAAGGAACTTTGCACCGTGTTAGTTTCATTTAAGCTTTGTAAGTTTAAAAAAACTTAGCCAGTTCTAGTTTTGCTTTAAAATGTCACGGCGTAGTTATCCTTTTAGCTATAAGTTAAATGTAATTGAGTATGCCGAAAAAAGCAGTAATGAAGCTGCTAGTCGGCATTTCAAAATTGATTCCAAGCAGGTTCGAGAGTGGCGCAAGAAAAAAGTTGACCTCGGTGAGTTTTAAAGCATTTGAATAGTTCGTATGAATGTTAATTGCTCAGGTAAATATTAGTTTGCGTTTAAATATTAGAACGCGAAGCTATCGGGTTGGCGTCAAGGAAACGGCTTTCTGGTGCTGGACCAAAACTAGCTAGCCAGGATATGGAGAATGACCTAGTTGACTGGATTCATGCTATGCGTTCACTTCAAAATCGTGTTTCCCGGAGAGCTATTCAGCGAAAAGCATTGGAACTTTTTCAAGGAGCAGATGACAAATCCAAAATGGAATTTGTCGCAAGTACTGGTTGGTTGCAAAAATTTCTGGATAGAAATGGATTTTCCAATCGGAGAGTGACCAGCGCTGCACAGAAGGACCCCGATCAGTTGTTTGAAAAGCTTGTTGCTTTTGTGTCATTTTGCTCCAACAAGCGGAAGAAGGATGGCATTTTGGATGCATCAATAGTAGCCATGGATGAAACGCCGATTTACTTTGATATGGTTGCTAAAACCACAATTGATGTTGCTGGGAAACGCACTATTTCTGTCAAGTCAACCGGGAATGAAAAGAGTCATGCTACTGTTGTTTTGGCGGCGAGAGGTGACGGCGTAAAGTTGAAACCGATGATTGTTTTTAAGGGTGCCATTAGAGAGGTCAAGGCAATGCAAAACATTTCTGGTGCGGTTATTTTATCAACTAAGAACGGGTGGATGAACGACATTACGACTAAGGATTGGCTGGATCGGGTTTACGGAAAGTTCGCCTTTGGAAAACGGATGCTGGCATGGGATAGCTACCGGTGCCACATATCTCAGGCTACTAAAGATGCGCTCAAGTCCATGAAAACCACTATGGTTGTTGTTCCAGGAGGGTGCACCAAATATGTACAACCACCCGACTTGAGCTGGAACAAGCCATTTAAGGACCGGGTAAGGGAATTTTATGAAACATGGATGGCTGGAGATACTGACAAGGAATATACCTCTGGAGGGAATTTAAAAGCTCCGCCTAAACGTCTAGTCGTTCAGTGGGTTCTGAATGCTTGGCAATCTCTTGATCAAGAAATGATAAGACCATCTTTCAAAGCGGCTGGAATCACTAATGCCATCGATGGATCTGAGGACGAAAAAATAACTTGCATGCAAATAGGCCAAACGTGTAGGGGTGCTTGGACCCTACTGCAGAATTATCGTCACCATCAGTCTGAAGTGGATAATGTAGTATTGGAGGAATTAATTGATGAGATGGAGACAGAAAACAACGAAATAGTTATAATTGATGATGACAATGATGAAATGAATATTGTTTGACCCTAATTTGAGATTTCATTTAAATAAAGTTAATAAGAAAAATGTGTACACAATTTGTTTTGTAGTAAAATTTTGGTGAAATAGCATATAAGCCGGGCTTCCAATAAAAGCCGGTCTCTGTTATAAGCCGGGGCAAATAGTTTTGAATTTTTAATAGAAGCCGGGGCTTCTAATAGAGCATTTACGGTATTTGTTCTTAGAACTACTGATTGAAAGTTTACCAATTTTCATTACCAACCTGTTCGTGTTCAATTTTAGGTTTCATACTAATTACAGCAAACGGCAGGTCTGCAAATTTTTCTAATCCATTTATACTTACTACATTTACGTTTAAACCTAAACTTAATGATATGCCAAGGATCACTCAAGCTATTATGCCATGCCAAATAATACGTTTCCACAAGTTGTGCCAACATGGATGCAATCAATCCACTAATAAGCAAATAAAACACAACAGCAATATTTCCACTCATTGTCGACGCAGTTGGTCTCTTGTCATCGCTAAGTTTAGCCCGTATTTTTGGTATAAACACTGTTATCATTGTATTCCAATGTTCCGGTAAGCCTGCACTATACAGGCCACTCATTCTTTGCAAAACTGTAGAGTGTACCCATCTTGCAAACAGATAAGCAAACTGATGTCCTACCACAGGCTGTTTACTAATAAAAGCATTTTCATATCCCTCATTACGCATCTGGTAGTATTTTGTAGTTGCCACTGTATCCGGAAGTAACAGAGCAGTTTTGTTACAGAACCGAAGTATATTACAACTATTATTTTTACCAAATACGCTGCAACTTCCGTCAGGATCTGTTATTAAACGATTTGCATTAGGATCTAATATTGTTTGACTTAAGTATTCTTTAACTTTATCCGAGATATTTGTGGTAACCCTAGGCATAAAATTCCTAGAGCGTAGTTCACTATACCCATAAAAAAACAACTCGCTCATAAACAGTCCATTAATGGTGCTTTCATTGTGCAACATTGTATTGTCAAGCAGGCTTTGAAACATTTGGGTAAAGATTGGTATTGAACCTCGACGCACCCAACTAGTGTAACCACCTAGAGCCACCAGTCTATTGTAAATTTTGAAATTGCTTTTTACCAAAATGTCAAAGTTGTCGTATGGAATTGGAGCCAGTGGTAAAGTAAGCTGTGTAATGTTTTCGTTTTTATAAGCACTGCTTAAAACTAAAGCGGCAAATAAATAACAACCAAATGCATTTCTGAGTAGTGGTGTTTTCCATAATGGAGCTGCTATAGGGTCGCCTTGTTCGAGTAACGCTTTAAGATAAGAAAGCAGGCTAGGCAGAAAGCACTTGTTAAACATATCATCCACAGTAATTGTATATGGCGAGATTTGTAATCGAACAAGGGATTGACCATAAGCAAAAAAAGTACCAGAGAGCACTACAGCAACTCCAATGGTAAATATTAACCATAGCCAAACTGATGTATTGAAAATGGAGACCAAATGAGAAAAGCCTAGATTTTCTGTAATTGGCACACCACAACTTACAAAGTGCAGTTGTCTAGGATGTATGTAAAAATGACCCAGTTCGTCTTTTCCTGTTGGAAGAAACAATATTCCAGGTATCGACAAGTCATCGCAGTTGACTGTGGATGAGTATGAGTCACATCCGAAAAGCATTTTTGTAAAGGCTGATGAATTTCCTAAAGCGTCTCCTAGCAACCGGGCTTCTAGTCGAAATCGAAGTTGATCCAAGGTGTTTTCCTTGTTTAGAAGTATATCTCGAATTACTAGCCAATTATCCGTTTTTGGAATAGGGTTACCATCAAGTACAAACTCGTTTATGTCTGCTGAGCCACTGATAGCCCAGATTGTGTACGCGTTTTCATCAAGCTTACGATTTAAATATGTGATTAAAGTGAAAAGTTCAATTGAACATCTAACCGGTGGAAGGAAAACGGGTTTCCATGGCCAATTTTTATCACAATTTTTGCAAAGCAAAATGTAAGATTCTAATTTGAATATTTTATAAGCTATTTGCGTTGCTGGTAGGACGAGCAATTCTGCGTTAGTTTTGGTAACTATATCTGTCCATTTATCCGTGTATTTTCTAAGAGCAGCTTTCCAGTATTTTACAAGTTTAAACTGATATTCCAAGCAAATCAGAATATCATATCTTGGTCTGTTGATTATTAGTTGATGTGGTCGGCCGGAGTGCATATAATCTTTAAAATACTGTCCCGGACCGGGTTCACTCTCGTTTGCTTTAAGTTTCAAATTCCAGAACAGTGTCTGAAAGCTTCCAGGTATTAGCAGTTTCTTTATATTGAATACATGATCCCTTTCGTAAAATTGCGGAAAAGTTGGTGGAAACAGGTACAAATGTGCCTCACAAAGCCATGGTTTTGAACGAGATGAGTAGTCAGTATACGGAATATCGATACATTCCATAGCGGCAAAGTGTCGAAGACACCACTCAATTGGCACTGACATGTTTTTGGGTACTTTTTCAAATGGAAAGAACCGTCGTCTTATGCTTTGTTGAGGTTTGATTAATTCATGCTCAATAAAGCTGTCAACTCTGTAGCTATTCCAAATTATGTCGTATCTTGAGAGAATCCAAGGTATGTTTATAGAAATCAAATTCATTCCATTGTAATTTATTGCGTGTAGCAAGCATCCTGCAAATACATTTATTTTGCTGTTCAAATTAGCAACGTATTTGTCTGCAAAGCTATGTTTCAGTGGGTTTTGGTATGGTGAATACTTTCTACTTGTTTCTGTAAATTTTGAATTTGTGGTATCAAACGTTTCTGGCTTAAAAGCATGTAGTAAGCGGAGAAATAAAATAATAAATTTTGTTTGGTCCGTTGGAAACATTATGTAAGTTTCTCTCAAGGGTATTTTGTTCTAGAAATTATTAACACGGATTGCTATTTTATTAGAAAACAGTTACGGTTAATAACGTGACTAACGTGACACATACGTAGTAAGACTATGATATAGCGCACATATTTTAAAATTTGTGGTAGGAATAAAGTAAAGATATGTGTATAGATAGAATCTATAGATAAGTAATTTACTAATGATTACATACTCATTAACAATTCAACAAGTCTTTTGAATTGTTTTTTAAACCGGTATGAGTTTTTAGAAATGTATGGCTGCTGGCTGCTATCCATGCTACATTTCTAAAAATTTAATAAAAATAAAGGTACTTTATTACTTCTACTATAATTTTGTTAATTATGTGATTGCCAGAGGAGCCGTGTTTCTAAAAGCATTTTTAAACGTGTAATACCTTTCTATGTAATATTTCATATTTTTCCTGTTTTTTTGTTGCGCAAACAACTTACTTAGATTGTAAAAGTTCAAATACCTGAACGTAACAATTTATTTAATATAACCCAAAGCAAACACTTTTTAATTAATTAGCATATTGCTCAAGCGCCTTAATACTGCTCGTATTAAAGAGGGTAAAAATTGAAGTTATAATTATTAGATGTGGATTTTGTGAAAATAAGAACTTCGCTATCATAACACATAAACTAACTGAAAACGGCTTTGACACAATTTTATAATTAGGACATGGATCAATCGATTTTAGGTAAAACATACAAACAAACTACATTGCTTTTACAAGTATTAAATCCTTTGTCATAGTAGTATAATAATTGGTAATAACAATATATTAAATATTGTCTGAATGTCTACTAAATTGTCAATGTAAATGTTATCCACTACATACTTTGTTTCTTCATTTGACGGCGCTAATGCAAACTGCAACAAACCAAGCAATATTACTCTCTGTCTATTCACAGCCCACACTTGTCACTGCCCTAGCTTACCAACTTAACAGAATTCTGTCCGCAGCAGAGTTACAAATATTTTAACTGACATCAGTGATTTTGAACTTTTTAACGGTAAGCTATACTAAAAAACGGTATTTTTTTTATTGCACAACCCGGGTACTTTTAGACAACCACAATAAAGCTGTTATTATTGAACACTGGGCTGTGGGCTCTTGGGAAGAATTAAGTTGGACCTTAATTTTGATTTCTGGTTAATTTTAGGTTGACGTTTAAAGTTGACGTTGAAGGAGCTTTTGAATAAAATTGGCAAGATGCCTTCCATGACCGGATCCTACAAGCTAATTAAAAGCGAGAACTTTGAAGAGTACATGCAGGCCATTGGTAAGTTGATGTCCAACTTTTGAAATGGTTTAATGATTTATTGATTGGTAATTACTGAATTTGGTTTTTGAAGGAGTGGGCTTCTTTCTAAGGAAAATGGCAGCTTCGGCAACCCCCATCACCGAGATTAGCCAGAGGGGTGACGAGTGGAACATTAAAACTACTACCACCTTTAAAACCACCGAGATCCAGTTTAAGTTGGGACAGGAGTTTCCGGAAACCACTGCGGATGGCAGGGAGTGCAAGGTAAAGTTAAAAGTGATTAGTTACTTATGAACTTAAGTTAATTAAGGTAAAAAATGACGTTTATCTTTACTAATCTGGTTTGATTGCAGAGTGTGATTACCAAGGAGGGGGACAACAAGTTAGTTCACACGCAAAACTGCGGAGGACAAACCTTGAAGATTCTCAGGGAGTTCACGGGTAACCAGATGAAGATGATTTTGGAGGCGCCAGGAAACGTGGTCTCCACCCGGGTTTACCAAAAGGTACAACAGAAGTTCTTTCTTTTAAAGCTTAATTATATCATATATATAAGTCAAACATTTATACTTATACTTATTTCCCATTTTAATTTAATTTCTAGCAATAAGTTATTCCAGAGGAAATGAAGTCAACTTGAATCAACGATCAACCATCTTTGTGGAAACCGGAAGGGCTTCGTTTTTGTTCTAACATTTTACGTTCTTTGCATGTAAAGTTAATACAGATTACATTATACCAATTCATTTCATAACCATGTCATGTACCATTTTATTTTCTCACTTTACTATCCGTTTCACAAAAAAATAATTGCTTTTGTAACATTTTCAGTAAAAACTAATGATTCCGCGTTCATAAACAAACAAGAGGTTCTCAGTAATCTAATCTAATTATTTATAATCAGCTATAAACTGTAAAAATCATTACATACACCCCATTATTTGGTTATAGACAATGTTAAGACATAATGACATTAAAAATTAGCATGTAGTTCTTAAAAATATGCTTCTACTAGTTCGCCAAACAGAAAAATCTTGCATTTAAGGTTCCAATCGAACAGTGAACTTATTCTTCATTGCCTCCATAACTGGTTCGCTAATCTGAATTAATAAAAATGTTTAAAAAAATTAAAACATCATGGTCAACTTTCAATTTGTACTTAACTAAATTACTTTTGCGAAGTCATCATTCAATTACCTGAGTACATTCTCCAGAGACTTCCAAGATTTTCAAATGTTTCATTTTCATCAGAGCAAAACGGCAAGCAAAATCAGATAATAATTCTCGGTGATTTTTCCAAGCAGCCTCTAATCGGAGTTTGTTCAAATCTAAATAATAAATAAATCATTTATTTAACTAGTTAACTAACAAAAAGCATATTTTTCTATTTACTATAACATTCAGGCTCACTTTTTAGAAAGGGCAGAGGTTCCCTATTTCTCTCCAACATATCCAGTTGACTGGAAGGTAGGTCTTTAAGTGATTCCACATCTTGCCAAAACCCCGTCAAAATTGCGTCCAGATCGTCGTCTTCAGTAACTTGAAGACAGACTTCCTTCAAATGCAGCATGGAATGGCCCAAGCAGTTTACCATATTTTGACTTGCTCTTAAAGTAATCTTGCGAAGCTTCGGAAATTGCCTGGCTGCCTGCAAAATCCTTCCAGGAGGATGATCACACTCATCAAAATCCAATTCTTCCAAAGTTTCTACAGGATCAATCTCATCATTAAAGAAACTGTCCAAAGCATCGAAAGGCTGGACGTCAAACAATAACTTTTTCAACGCTGGAAACTGGTTTTTATATGAAATCTCGGAGTATAACTCTGGCCATGACACCACTAGCACTTTTAATTTGTCCATCCGGGGGCACTGCAGTTTCAACTGATGAGTCTCCTTATCCTCCTCCAAAGTGTCCAAATCCAATTCCTCCAAACATCTGCTCTGAGACTGCAGAAATGTTTGCAGGCTGTCAGCATTCAAATTTGACAAGGAATATAACAAAACTTTAAAGTGCTTAAGTCGAAAGCCCATTCCACTCAGCTCCAAGAGATTTTCAGCTTCAATTGTAGAATATATGGAGAGTCGAGTAATGTTCCGGCAGTTTGGATTTTCCAAAATAGGCATAAACACGGGTATTTCTAAAGCAGCGAGAGTTAGCTCATTCAACTTTGGAGCCTGCTCCACAATTCGCAACCCATGATTCCGGTTCCGTTCCAAAGGGATGTCGTCAACCATATCTTCTACCATCAAAGTACGAAGTTCGGGAAACTTAACCTCTTCAGGAAACAGCTCAATTTCTGCATTAAAATTGAAGAGAATGATTTCAGTGACAAAATGGGCTATTTCACGAAACAAGTTGACAATTTGCTTCTTATCCTCTCCCGTTTTCACCATTTCCCCAACTATATTAAACTTGGTCCAGGGAAACTGGGCACTGCTTTGGATTAATTGGATAAGCCCATGGATATCCTTAATTCCGTGGTGGTCTCTATGTTCGGAAAAGTGAATTAAATACTGTCTTTTCACGATCTCTCGAATACTGGCCTGATTCCAGTAGCTATTCACCAGCCTACAGTTCTTCAGGTCCTCCAACGGCAAGAAGCTGAGAAGGTGTCCCATAGTCTGAAAGAATAAATAACTTTAATGATGATTTAAGCCCTAGTTTGTTCAAAATTGTCATCTCTATCCCTCACGTAATTCCCAAAAAACTTACGTATTCATCAAGCATACTGATATTTGAGCCAGTCCCGTTATCAGCAGTCTCCTCCTCCAAAAAAGGAGTCACTCCCCGGGTCTCAGTCACACACGCCGCCATTTGTTCACCACTGCTCAAATCACCTTCAGAACCGTCAAAAGATACCCCACTGCACGCCATACTCCCAATCAAAGAAGTCACCTTGTCACCTTTAAATAAATAAATAAAACTCAATATTACTAACTGGTTCACGGCACAGCACAACTTCAGTAAACTCTTACACATTTACGTAATTATTTTAAGAATTGAACCCTTTCCGCTCACCTGAATCCAGAAAGACCAATCTCCGCAGTTTACTTTAAAGAACGGAGCCTGTTTAACAGCAAGCAAATTTTTAGCAGCTAATTAAGAAATCCTTTACCAAGCTTGAAGCTCAAACTAATTAGCAGTTAGTTAAAAAACGGTTAATAAGTCAACCTAATGTCGTCGCTGTTAAGTGTCGGAACGGAAGATCCGCTTCAAGAAGGTAACCAGATCAGCTGGACCAGAAATCTCAACGTCTACAGTTCTCCGCCAACTTGAATATACGCCTTACTTAAACCATCAAGTGCAATCTGTTGGCGGCAATCTTGCATTTTGAACTTGTCGCCTTCTTGTCTAGCCAGCAAGTCAGCTGATCCATTTGGAACGCTGCTTAAAAGCTGAAGGTCGCTGCTCCTCAGATAGCTTTCCAGTACTTGACCGTGACCAGTTTTTGTCAACTTTTTGGCAACCGACAACGGGCGTAAAGCTTAGGATTGATTGGTGTTACCTTCAGTTAAGAAATCCGTGCCGAAAAATGGTTCGTAACTACAAGCGCAAGACAACGGACCGTTGGTCCAAAAGCCAGCTTCTGGAGGCCTTGTTGCTCATGAAGAATAAGACGTTGTCCATTTATGAAGCTTCCGACATGTACGGGATCGCTAGGTCCACCTTGTACCGCCATTTTAGCAAGCTAGACAAGTTACCAGAGGAAGAATGGACTGTAGAACGACTTGGAGCGTGTGGAGGAAGCCCGATTTTAACCCCAGTGGAGGAAAGTATATTGGAACAGACGCTGCTTGAGTTGCTAAGAAAGGGCTTTGCAGTGAAGCCGGCGGATGTTAAGCGCGTTTGTTATGAGTACTGCGAGGTTAACAGGATTGGGAATCACTTTAATCAGGAGAGGAGGATGGCCAGTGATGATTGGTATTATGGCTTTCTTAAGAGGCATCCCGAGTTTAAAAGGAGGATGAGGGGACAGGAAAAATTGTTGGACAAGGAGATAAATGGTGAGTTTTTTTTAAAGGTCAATTTAAGATTTTTAAAGAAGGTTTAAGTAAAGTGCCATTTTTAATACAGATCAAGTTTCTTCTATTTTCAGCTCTTTTGGAAGCCGCCAAGATTCCGTTGGGTACTAAGAAAGCGAAAGTGGTCCCTGAAGGTGATGGCGATAAAGTTCTACCCTCCGGAAGTCGAGGAAAACGTATCCCTGGGCCTGTTCTAGTTCCTCCGGAAATTGGTGGTGGGCAGGGATTGAAGAAACCTTTGAAACGATTGGGTGATGCTGCTAAGACTAAGAAGCCTGGATTGAAGTTGGTTCTGGTTCAAGCTGGTGACCAAGAAGAGTCTGGTGGCGAAGTAGTGGAATTTGAAGATCCGGGGAGGGATAAGGAGATTCAGGAGGAACAGGACCAGGATGAGAAGATGGCAGAGGTGGAACAACAGCAAGTTCTGGAGGAATTGGGCCAAGAGTTGGTGGTAAAGATGGAGCCAGCGGAGTCTCTGGAAAAGGACGAAGTTGCATTGGAGGAGGTTATCTTATCGTTTGATGAATATGGTCAATATTTTGATGATGGCCAGAAGATGGAAAGTGAAAAAAAGGATGATGTGGAGGGTGGAGAAATGGAGGAGAATTTGGAGTTGAAAGAAGGTGCGAAAATGACAGAGAGCAGGAATGAAAATGATGAGGAAGAAGAGTATTCGGATAGTGAGGAGGAGGGTTATTCTGTGGATGACGATGCTGAAGAAGAAGAACCGGAAGGGGATGATGACGAGGAATCAGTTGACGATGATGAGGAGGAAGCAGAGGACGAAGAAAAGTAAAAGTAGAAAAGATAAAGTGACTAATCTAAAGAAAAGAAGCGGAGGATGATTGATTAGACAGTTGTAAGCTTTCTCTTTTTACTAACCTGTAACTAATAGAATACGCTTTAGTCAGTAAACAAGTATTAGTAATTTTTATTGTAATTTAAGTATAATTTTGTATTAATAATTGTAATTGCCGGTGTTATAAACACGTGTATTAAAGTAAAGTGTTACAAGTGTAATAAAGGTATCTTTAAGTCAACAATTTAGTTTTATGAAGTCTAAAGACAAATATTTTGTAGTAGTCGTAACGTAAATAAATATAATGTGACAGAAAATCATTCATGTAACGTACAGTTTATCAAATAAAACGGCTTAAATAAAATAATCCGTTCTAGCGTTTAACTAGATACTACACTAAACCATCTTCGTATTAAAATTGCTTCAATTTTCATATTTCGAACACAAAGGCGTTTTTATAATTTTTAAGTATTCACTTGCATTGCATTGTTCTGTCCGATTAACCCAAGCTTTTATTTGTTTCGGAATTCTTTTTTGTTACGATATCTACAATGTGGGTTTGGAGTCTACTAACTTGTTTCCTACGTCTACCTGCTAGGAATTATTCGTCTACTGCTTGTCAATCGCGTAAATGTTCTTAGTATCTTGTCAATTATAACATTTCACAAGCATTTATTAAAATCTTAGTTATCGTTGTTGTTTTCAAGTCGAAAATTTCCAAAGCGACATGAGATTTTTCTTGAAAATTGTAATGAACACGAAACGCAGGAGTTTCGTGCCCGAAGCTAGCTCACTATTTCTGAATTTTACTTTTGGAATCTATTCCGACCTGAACAATATTTGTAACCGCTTTAATTAATAAGCATGTTTACAAACTGGAAACATTTTTACTTAAAAAGTCTCAACTTTTAAAAGTTTTTTACGTGTAAAACTTAAACCAGGAAGTCGCAGTGTTTTACTATTTCCTACGGAAAGATTACTATGCCTCTAATGTGTGCCGCTATTGTTGCCACAGCGCTGTTTATTGTGTCTACTGAGATTAAAACGTCTTGGAGAACAAATTATCTTGAAAATATTGTTTTTTTTTTTGGAATTTGCTTGTACATTTTATTCAAACAAATCAACATTTTTACATTTTAATTCAATGTATCATCGCATAACAAATATTTCACCAGTTCATACTGTTCAAAGTTTTATAAATAAACTAGGAACATAAATTATTTAAAACTCTTACATTTGATTTATCACAAATGTATTTACAATCATAATAATTATTACGAATCCATTACTAAACCTACTAACTACTACTACAAATTGATTATCAGTTTTTGTACTAAATTCTCATATAGCATCACAATACATTATAAAGTTAATCAATCAACAAACCAGAAATAGAAGAAACATTGACACTATCAATATTGACGAAGCGTATTCAATTACTCAATCAGCATTACTGGCGTTACTTTCACTTTCCTGTTTCACATTTTCCAGTAGTATTTCCTCAATCCTTAGATCAAAGTGATTTGAATATTTCTCAAACAAACGGTTGACACAGTCCTTGTGCAAAATCCCCGGAAATCCTGTCAGGCAACTTTGCTTCGCTGCCATAAAAAGTGCATTGTTAAAGTCCTCCTGCTCCTTTTTCGGAAACAGCTTGAACTCCGAAGCATACTTCATTTTGAGCAATTTTCCAGACAACTTTCCTTCCTGTGTCAGGTAGCCTTCTGTAATCATTTTTTTGTTTAATTTTGCAATCAAATCAGCCACACCAACCTCCTCGTTATCAAGATTAACACCCAGAGCAACAGCAAGCTTTTCTTTAATCTTGCCTTCCTTCTCATTCAGCAACAGTTCTTCAATGGCACTCTTCAATCCAGTTTTAGAATCCCAAGACAAAGTGTCCAACAGCGCTTTCTCCCTCTGAAGATTCCTGTCATTCCTCTTGTCCACCGTGGCAAACATGAGCACAATCATAATCTTCTTATTTCCTAATTTTTTAAAGCAACAGAATGCTTTAAAAGTTGGGAACATTTTGGAGACATTATTGTTGCCTGCTACCAGTTCCTTGTAAAACGTTTCCAACGTTACTTTCTCTTTGTCACCGCTAGTCCCTTCCATTGCACTTTTTATGGCTTCCAGACCAACTTCCAGATCAAGGTACTTCTTAATTATCCCGTCATCAAATCCGGGAAAAACGGAGTAAAAAGCGGTGTCCGTTTTGCCCTCAACTGACATCATGTCAAACAGCCTCTGTGACTTCGTAGGGCCGTTGTTGGGATCGGTCTGGCAGGGTTTTGGCACAAAGAACATTTTGCCTCTGATTTCTCCTTCCTTGTACAGCTTCGTATAATCCTCAGGTTTTGCTTGGCTCAAATGCTTTTCATCCAGGTTCCAAACTTTGTGCTTATCATCCAATGACGAATCCTTCAACAGGCTCTGCAGTGCCGTTAAAAATCTCCCGTGCAGAAGCTGATGAGTCTGGTCACTGACAGTACTCCAAAAGCCGCGTGTCTTCAAGCAGTAGCCCGCATCTTCATGAAACATTTCACCCTGAAAAATCCTCAGAACATTGTGTGACTTGATTGGTGTCCCATACGGCAAATCAAATTCGATTTGAACTTTTTTAAGTTTCTTAGCAAAAACTTCGCCCCTCATTTCACTAGCGCGCTCCAGACTGGGATGTTTGGCCACTTTCTCCATAACTTGCCACAGTGGGGGCGGATACTCCGGAAAGTCAGTTTCTTCATTTTTCATTTTTCGAACCACCAAATGACATCCAGTTGCTTTCGCAAACGGCCAAGAGGCCAAAGTCCCATTTCGGAATCTTCGCAATAGCTGGTGATTAAGAATATCCGGCTCAGCCCTTTGGTTGGCGCACACGTAGCTGTGAACCAGTAGACTGAGTTTGTTATCCAACAACTTTTGATTTTGCTTGGGGATTTTTAAGAGGGGCAGAAATATTTCGCTGTCCAGTTCTTTGCCCATGTCCCCCTTGAATCTGGTTTCCCCACCTCTGTTGATTATTGACAGGTACCAAAGGACTTCGGGGATGAATTTTACTCCAAAACGCTGCTTGATTTGCAGGTAAGCATAGCCAAATCCTATCTTAATTTCGGACTGGGCCTTTCCTTTTTTGGCCGAAAAGCAGTCAGCCCATAAATGGAGCAGTTCCGCTGAACCCTTTTCTCCACATAGTTGTACACTTTTAGTAGGGAAGACTGGCACTGGGAGGATTTCCCCGTGCCGCTTTGGTAGGATTTATGGGATCCGTCTAGAACATCGGTTGTCTTTTCAGAGCAAATCATGTCGTCACTGCACAAACGCTTCATAATCCTTTCGGAAAATTCAAAGCAGGAAAATCCCTCGATGACCTTGTGACCAGTGCCCAATGCAATGCAAAATACTTCCTCTTCTCGATAGTAAAACAGTAGGTAATTGTGTTTGATTTGTGGTTTCGGCTCAGCAGCATATAATTTCTCTAGTTCGTTTTTTTCTTGCACTTCCTGTCGGTACATCAATAAGTTGTACTTCTCCTCCTGGGAAAAGTCGACGACTTTCTGGTTCAGTTCAGAGTTTATCAGTTTCTGTTGATCCTCTTCATAATTTCGTAATTTAATGGCACTCAATTTGACCTCTTCGAAGGAGGTGTTAACCGTATCCATGATGGACTTAACTGCTTCTTCTCCTGACTTCCCAGAAGGACAGCGCAATAAACGGATGCTGATCACCTGAAAGGGGTCAGAGTGGTCATCAAGGTCACTGGCGGTGGACTCATTGGACTGACTTCCGGTCTCATTCATTTTCCCTTTCTTCCCTTTTCCTCGTTTTTTCCCATTCTTCTTCTTCTGTCTCTGGTTCGTCTTCTGATCCTCTTGGCTATCCTTTGGCTCCTGAGAAACGAGTTCTGGTGACGCTCCAGAATTTTCAGAATCCTGCCCAGGGCTAGGTCCGGATGGACAAGGCTTCTTGGAACTTGAAGGACTACTCGGTTCCTCTCCTTTCCGTTTCTTCTGGCACAGATTATTAGAGTCGATTCCTGCAAAAATCAAGCGAAGTTATTACCTTAATTACACTTAATACCAAGCTTAAAAATAGTAACATTCCATTTTACTACTCAATCTATTAATCATTTTTTTACTACGACACATTACCTGTTTCTTGAGAAGGAACCTCCTCCATAGAACTTAAGTCATCGTTGTCGCTGCCAGTCAGAGATACCAGGTCTATAGTGCCATGGCTTGACTGGGAGTTGGAATCGCTCTGATCCTCCATTTTGTTGCCCAATTATGGACCAAATTCCTTGGCCAGAGGTTATTCTAAAAAACCCACAGATTTGCAATGCTGGACAAACAGTTACTGAAAAAATTACTAGAAAATGATAACGCTTTTACCTTTTTGTCAACTTCACAGCAAGATAATACGCTTGTCAGAGAGTCCCGAAAAAGAGTTTTAGATCCGAACACTTAGAAACGCACTTCCGGAATAAACGCAAGAGAAGCAGTGCAGTAGAAAATATTGTATTATGTGGCCTTGAACCATCAACGTACTGAATTTTGACGAAATGTTATGTTCTTCAGACCGAACAGCACCATCTTCATCAACTTAACAAACGAATGAAAAACGTTGAACGTAAAATAGAACAATACGAAATGCACTTGTCAATTTTATATTGCAACTTTCATTACTGGTTGTGCAATGTGGCTGCTTTCTGGCCAAGCAACGACGAAAATAGTTATTTTGCATCTAATTTGACTATCCTACTAATTGGAGAAAAAAGAAAAACGTATCAAAACGACAAAAATGACAAGACTACTCTATCCCTTGTTTCGAGTTCGAATTTGGGGTACTAAGCCTTGCTTTTCTGCTAGCGGAATTCAGTTGTAAACTTTTCAGAGGTGATTTTGTAAAGTTTTGGAGGTTTTTTCTGATGGACACGCCAGTTCACTATGAATTTGCGATATGCACACTTTGTATACCACTAATACCACTCGCAATTGAATGGTTACTGTTTCTGAGGATCTCACAATAATCATATTCTGAAATTATGCAAACTAGCGGGGTCTATATACGTTAGCACGGAAATTCTGAGCATCCTGCCGTTTCTGACAAAAAGTTACACCACTTTTAAACTGTGAATTTGACCACCATTTTGTGAATATGAACAGTTTTGAACGCGAAGCGTTGCCGGATCAAAGCCAACGTTATGGAAAACGTACAGATTTGTACGAAATTAGAAATTCTACTCTACCCTCTACCATTGCAAGGTACTTATTTAGTATACCTTTCAATATAAATTTCTACGTCACTGTGGAAGCGTATTTATCCAGCTTACCTAGTAACTTGTATACCATGTTCCAACGAATCCTTAACTCCTCTTTACACAACAGAGGCAACCTCTGCAGAAATGTTTAGAAATGCTTGGAAAACACGCAAACACATAATTAAAATCTTAAAGATCCAAATCCAAGTAGCAATTCTAATTCTTTACTTTTAAGCATTTACAATTTTATTTTTAAACAGAGAAACGCTCACTCTCGTTAACATATACTGCTGTGGTAATATGTAAACCAAACATGACCACTTAATGATTATGTCTTCATAAGTTACAAGCTTGACTGTTTTGAATTATTTGATGGTTAAAAATGTTCTAACCGTAACACGAGTAATGCTTTTATGAAATACCAATACACTAGTTCTCCCAACAACAAAAAACTTTCCGTTACAAATTATTAATGGCTTACACGATCTTGTAAACTTTTTCATTACTTGTGATTTTTTTCCAGTACCCCAATTATACCGTTTCCATGAAGACAATGTTTTGTTTCCACCTACTTGAAGCAAGCTACCAATCGGAAGCAGAAAAGACCAGTAAGCTATTGAGCCAAAACTGCCAAGTAGTAGTGGTCCTTTGGTCAGAATTTCTAAATCTTTCCAATACAGCATTAGCACACTATTAAAATAAACAACAGTTGTAATTATAAACGCATCAAGTAGAGTCACGTATTTTCCAACCTTACAAGAGTTTAGCACACATCTGTGTAACACTTGAAATGTTCTAAAGAGAATTTGAATTTTTTTAGGATTACGCATCTCCGAATTAGCTGTATATTTCAAGCGACCCATGCGTAACTCTTTAGTAACAAATATGTACAAAAATACAAAATACACGATTACTAATCCACCAATGACAGCTACATTTGAAATAATTACAGCAGCGAGATAAATGTGAAATACAATTACAAGAACTTTCACCGGAAATATAAAGTACGGGGCAGGAATAAAAGCACCCAAAAATATAAGTTTATCAGAGTTGAAACACACAAAAAGAGAAATGAGCAAAAACGCTCCAAAGCAAAATATGATGCTATAGCAACCAACCAACATATCTATTATAACTAAATGTCCTCTGCCTTTGTTCGGATTAAACCATGGCATATGTTGCCCTGAAAATAGTTAAAAGTTAGTTAAAACCTGTACAAACTTTTAAAACTATAATGTATTGAATTATACTCACTTCTGATGTTTTCCAACAAAACTAAAAGAGCACTAAATGTTACAGCCATGTCCCTGTTGATAAATCTGGAGATAGAAAATACTACAAGTATCAGGTTGAATCCAATCCACAAACTAGCGGTTAGGTGTAAGTTATTTCGGTCTTCTTGTTGCCAGTACTTAAATATAAGAAGTGGGCAAAACAAGGACCAAGTCAGTGTTATATTAAAATTTAAGTTAACAATCTTTTGAGTTTTAGGAATAGTGTAAAAACATAGAAAATTAGGTGACATTTGTAAAGACGTTCCACCCAATCTACGACTTATGTTTAAAATAGTTCTAAGAATGATTTGAAAACGTTTAGAAAAGATGGATTGGGCATGGGAATTTTGTTTGGGTAAAAATGTTATTGTTGGCATAGTCCTCATTATAACTTTTTATTATTGCCAAGACCGAAGAAGAATGCATGCCTCACTCGTCGTTTTTAACTTTTTTGTTGAAACTGAAGTCGCACAAGGTTTTATACTAAACTACTTTACAGGTTATAATTTTCTTTTCAATAACCATTCTTATGTATTCTGGCAGGAGTATTTTTTTGTAAAAAAAGCTTGATAACTTTGACAACATGCAACTGTCAAAGCAATCATGGGGCGTCAACTCCAAATAATATTCTTCGTTTTTAAAGTTATAGTAAATCTGAGAGAAGTGAAATGCTTTTAGCAAAACGTTACACTGTGCAAAATGAGTACATCAGGTAACTGTCAAAAAAGTAACTGAACTTTAATTGCAAATAATACTTGCAATCCTTCAAGCTTTGAAGTGTATGCATAGTTAATTAAGCAAAGTTGTAGTGTTTTATTGATTAACGTTTATATAAAATTCCGCAATATTTCTTTTATTGTGAGATGTTGAGCAATTAAAATATTTTTCTGAATTGTCATGGATAGGCGATTATTAGGATTGTTTCATTTTTTCGCAACCAAAATTTGACTATCCATTAATGATTTTGCATGAAGTATTATGTAACACAACTGTCATAACGTAATTAAGCTAGTGAATCATTGACCATTTAGTTTACTCGTTTCCAATATCAAACTTCATATAGTAATTGTTGGCTGGGTATCTGCCGCATGTTCATTGAAAATGAATGTCTTTTGTTAAAGTTGGTTGTTTCATTTTTGCAGTGACAGTAGAAAGAGACATTTCGACAATTATTTTCTGTTCTATAATTCAACAGAAGTCTCTCGTGCTTTCCCCCAAAATATTATAAGAGCAAATGTTATTCTGTACTATCTTATAAGAAACATTGGCTATACATTTTATATACACAAAAATTTTTTATATCGATTGAGAGTATGATACAAATACAAGAATGTCTTGTATCAGAAATACGTAAATAGAGTCAATTTACTATACAGGATTGAATAATAATATACAACTTTTTAAAATGTTTTCTTTATGTGAAATTGTGATTGTTGTTATGCTTTGTAATAAGTTGGTTTATTTTTAAAAACTTTGTCTATACGCGTGCTTGGACTTCTAATAGGTTTTCTCGTTATATATGCTTCATTAATTATCCATATGTCATTATTGGCGGAAGAAGCTCAATTAAAAGTTGGCAAATCATATTCATATCTGTTATCATAATTTAAATCATGTTGGTAAAACCAACTCAAATCAAAAATTAGGATTTTACCCTGCCCCGAATTATGTTCAGGTCAACATTTATATATTATGAGAATAAAAACATGCAGTAGATTTAATAGAAATTGTTAATGACTTTTCCACAGCATTATTAATGATGCCACTTCAGTACTCCGTTTTTATCCTCCGAATGTATAAATTAAAAAAAATATTCTCATTTCCCCAAGTGTATGTTTAGATTAAAATCTAGGACACAATAATTACTTTCTTACGCACTAGGATATATTTAGCATATTATGATAACTCGTGCTTGTATCTGTGCCCCTGCAGCGTGTCATATTTATAAGCAAATACAAAATGCTATTCTTGGACAAGTTTACGTGTATGGTGTTTGTCAGAACCACACTTAGGTCTTCAGTGAAGATTCTGGTAATTAGTATGTTCTGAAATACATATTTTATTAATGTAAATTCACTGCATTTTGTTGCATGACGTTGGCTAAGTATTTACATTTGCGCCACAGCAATGTTGCAGCCTTGGGTGTTGTTCCAAGTTGCGTCGTGTATTATATTGCGTGCCAGTGTATTATCCGTTCAACCACTATTTACCATCCTGTCCAATGAAACTGAAAACTATACTGCATATCAGAAATATATTTTGAATCAATATCATGCGTATCTATTAAAAGCTCCGCAATCCAATATAGATAACCAGCTAGAATTTCTCGATACCAATCGCAAACTAATCTTATTAGTAAACTTTGAATACGTTGATTTAAAAACGTACCCAGTGATTTTAAGAAGTCCAATTCCAGCTCTCATAAATATTTCAAGTTTAACAGGTTTAAACAAAGATTTTGTCTGGCTTCCCAGAAACTCGTATAATTCGCGATGCAATAGTTCCTGCAACCTACAAACTCTCTCCTGTCCTTTATCAAGCCATCTTCTCTTTGTGTACGGTTCTAATTATCTTTGCTCTGAAATTGACTTTATTTCTTTTTCGGGTCAAACGAAATGGAATGGTATCATTCAGATTCTCTTATTTCAACCAAAATATGCCATTTTAAGCAGAACTCTCAGTCACGTTAATATGTTTGCGAAACGTAGTTCACAACGTGTTGTACTTAGTACTTTGCCTACCATTAACGTTTTAGTAAGAAGCAGTTATCAACAAAGGTTGACTAACGTTGCAATATAAAATTGGCTGGTGTCAACAACGAGCGAATCCTCCACCTGGCATTATCACATTTTTTGTATATTATACATGTTCAAAATAAAGCCAGCATTATAAACCTTGTTCAACCTTGCGAATGCATTGAGCTGATACAAACATTTAAATTGGAAGTCAATTTAGGTATGGTCATATCCTTATAGTAAATTTAAACCATTCGCATAAAATTCTTGCATGTATGTGTGAATTCTCCTAAACTACCAATTCTTTTTCATATAGAACTACATTCAATTGAGAATTTAAAACTGCGTTGGAAACTTCAACACAGTCTCATTTCATTTTTGGAAAATTCCAGGAAGGATATTAAAACGGCTTTGGTTTTTGCACAGCACAATAATCTGCGCAAGCAAATCATAACGTTACGGATGCCAAAAGAGCTATATCTCCAAGCAATACTAATTATGCTGCTTGAAGTTATCAATAATCAAACCCTTCATGTGGAAACAAATGCAGAAGGATCGCAACAAGAACAACTACAAGTTAAAAAGCTTTGGCGTCCTGAGGATATACAGAAACAGTATTTGAACGATTATTGGAAGACTATTGATTTATACAGTTATTTTGGACAATTCTCTACTTATTTCCGGTACGACAATCAACTGGTAGTTGAGAATCATCCAAACAAACTTATACTGGTAACCTTTGGACAACGCGGAATTTCAGCGTTTCCGTTTAAAGAAATTTTTCAAAGCTACAACTCAGACGTATGGTGTCGGGAATTGTGAACAATTACCTTTGTTAATAAGTTTGTATAATAATAATGTACTATGTGGTAATGCCTGCATGCATTTAGTCATAAGAAAAAATATGTATATATTTTTTGTCTGCGTGCTTTTAACGTATTCGTCTGCTGCAATGAACTTTGTGTCAACTGCAACGAGATCAAATGCACTCACTTCTGATTGGCTGTGTCATCTTGCTCGTCGTCGTCGTGATTGCCGTCGTTTTGTCAAAGGTCAAGTCATCGTCAGCAGCCGCGGAGCGTTAGTCGTTCATTCTCACTTTTCAAAATTGTAGCAGTAGCGTAGCGGCCGTATGAGATCGAGAGTTAACTGTTGTACAAATTGTAGTTTTTGAGAGTTAATTGAACAGTTAAATAAATCTGTTAATAATTATTATTGTTAATTGCTGTTGATGTCGGTGGAGGTTTATTTTAAGTGTAATTCTCGTCACATTGTTTGAAAGTAGAAGACCTTAGACAGACTTAGTGGTATAATTTTGATAGCTCTGAGGAGATTGCGGCACAGCTCTTTTGTAGATTCAGGTTAGAAAAATATACGCATATTTTTCACCGAGGCAGTAATATCCGGAGGAATTGAAGACGAGTAGTTTTCTCGCATTCCCCAACATATGGTGTGGCATTGGTGTAAGTATAGCTGTCACAGCACTATTTCTGCTGACAATATCTGTTAAAATTAGCGATGGAGATATTATTTCAAACTATCTTACCAATGTTTATTGGTTGCTAAAATTGCTGTTCGAACAAGGTAGCTCATTCCCAACAATTTTAGAAAGTAATACTTCGTTTCAATGGGTACTGTCAGGATTTATGCTAACCGGTTTAATACTGAGCAACGGATATAAAAACCAAAATGTGTTCAATATGATAACTGGACGACAACCACTTTATTACGAAACATTAGAACAATTATCTAGTAATTTTACTGTTTATGCTCAACTGAAAGATTTCATGTTTCATCCGTCCAAAGTAATTCCTACCGAAAACGAATTTTTGCCAATAGAAAGTAGTCGACATATAGTTCATTTCAAATGAACAAGTTTCTTTTTTATTGGTGCAAGTGAATTATTTTTTATGGGATCAAGTAAGCCGGGAGATTTTTTAAATGGTATTTATATGAATACGCTTGACCTTTTACGAAATCACACGCTTCTGCATCCAGTCGTTGCTAGGGTTTTAACGTCATTTATTCAAACTGTATTTCCAATACTGCGTTCTAATATGCTTGGTAGAGCAATATCGTACGAAAGAGTTATAAAAGGCATTCAAAAGGCACTATTGAGTAGACAAGAAGCTCGATACACCTGAATTAGTATGCTGCAAGAAAACTGCCTTCCTACTGCCAGAATACTTATGTCATGTGCACGCAAAAGAAGCGTTTGCTAAAAATCTATCTCTAGTTTCCGTAGGCTCTGAGGTGTTTTTAATGAAACAGTGGTAATTAGTTTTAATGGATATGTAGATCAACAGACACTGCGACGAATTCGTGGTGTAGAAGAAGCTGGGTTTACTGTTTGGCTGCCAAAAATAGTAACTAATTACATCACATTTACAAGAGATAAGTCGCCACCAACAAAAGCCTCTATTTACGGAAATATACTAGTTATTTTTTGCATCTTATTTCTTGGATTAGGCTTTGCCGCTGTTGTATTCTTGATCGAATTAATTGTAAGTATGATTTTATTTCAATTACATACGAACATTCTATTTAAACTTTTAGTGAATGATTTGCGTAGTGGTGTTTTTATTTATGGCAAAAATTTGTCTGCTATTTTCTTACATTCATGTCGGTTATATAAATTAAACGTTAACTTAACACTTGTAAAGCAACACTTGTTACAGATACACAAACAGTGTAAGTATATTTTACAGTGCACAGCACAGTTGCTTTATGCACGTACAAAACACGCCGCACGTTGTAAATAATAGTAAAAGCACTTTATAAACACCTAGAAATTTGAAATGGTTGTCAATGTTTATTGGTCAACATTAAACATCAGTATACTGTCTTGGTTGTACTAAAATAATTAAAAACATATTCATACCGGAAATTGCAAGTATTTACATTTTATGTATTCATAATGATGGACATTAATCATTAGGAAAAATATAGTATGAGCTCCGTGTAGCGTTCCACAATTCCGATTTTGTCGGACTTGTCCCATTGAATTGCAACAGAACTACAATGTATGTAGTTATTATTCCAAATAACTAAAAACAAAATAATGAACAGAGAAGTACATGCATGTTTGTATTTCTAAACGAATTCTAAAAAAATAAACTTGTATGTTACATACAGATGTCAAAAACTTCTTGTCCACCACGAATAAATTCCCAGGACTAATAGCAGGCGGATTACTTTGCCATTTTGTGTGCATCATTCCCACTTTTGTAATCAATCCATTCTGTGGACACTGATCCGCAATAAGATTTCCAACTTTCTCCACGGTTTTGCGTCCCTTAATTTAAAGTAAATCAGATAATAGCACAATATGGTTCCTAAAATTGAGAAAATGAAAGCTTTATATTTTACCTGTTCTACCAAATTAGATCCCGTGGAACAAAGACAGTGCAATGCAAACACATTGCAAAATATGCATAAGATTATAGCACAAAGTGTATGGTTGAGTACAAAAGTTTGACCAACAGGAAGTACAAATAAAGTAAATATTTCATGAATGATTAATGTCCCTGTGGCCAGAATCCAAACAACCAACTGGCTACCAAACACGGGATCATTAAACTTATTTACAATATCTGGAATTTTTTCGTGAAGAACTTGAATTAGAAAGTGAAACTGTGCTTCTGATAAACCAGACAATGCCTTGCTTCCCACAAACTGGCATTCAAGTTGAATAGATTTTAGAACGCATATAATAATACGAATATAGCAAGCTGCAAAAATAGCCAAGACGGCAAAAGCAGACAGGCAAAAGTTGAAGTATCCAGTACTTATTGGACAGAGATGATTTTGCCAAGATTGCGACAACAAAGATTTATTTAGCAAAATTTTCTGATTTTGTAATAATGTCCAGGTAGCTATTCCTCCTGTAATAATTGATAAAAGCACTATCAGCACACAAGCCTTTTTAACGTATCGGGTTGTCTGTTTTATTTGGGCTTCAATAAATGTCTGTATGTTCTTTGTTTCACAAGATTGTTGTATTACTTGGGTTATCAGGGAGTTGATATTGCTTTGAAATTCTAGAAGAAATCTTCTGTTTGTTACAAGTAGACAACGAACGTATAGCTGAGCTACAAATCTGCAAATTCCAAGAAAAATGTTTGTGTAATATTCAGTCGTACTAAATCCTCCTGTGTCTTGAGCAAAGAGAACCGTTGCCGATAGAAACAGATATAGACACATAAACTCAAAGAAAACATGCAATATGCAAAAGAAAGTCCAGTAAAACGAAAATGCAAGATCATTATTAGATTTTAAGGAAAATGGAAATATTCCAATACAGAAACTAGTGAGAAAGGCAGGAAGGGAAAGTAGATTCCGAAGCAAATTTCGGATGGAATTTGGGTTTGGCTTCTGGCAGTCTATCATGTTGGAGCAAAAGCTATATTTATAGTGAAAATGGATGCGCGTCAATTAAGGGAATGAGATAAAATATTACACTACCTGCCTTAAGCTAATAAAAAGGTGTAGTTTATTGCAAAACGTCATGTACATAACATTCTGCTGAATGAGCTTTTACACAAATTATTTTACTCCTACTTTTCCAAATCTATATAACTCATAATAATCAAGTAAAATGCACTTTCCCGAAAACATTCAAAACGAGTTAATGACAACAGCATTTAAGTGTAACGTTATTCTGTAGATAATTGAGCAAATATGGAGCAGCAAACAAATAAAAACTTGCTCCCAAATTTGCTTTCCTTTCTAGGCTACCTTACAAGCTTTTGTGGAATGTTCCTCTTTTCAATACACTTCCCTGACATCCCGACAACAAATTGCTAATTCTCCAATTTGATTTACTTCCTGCCATTGTAATTATACGCAATCAAGTAAGCAAATATACGATAATACGATTCACAGGAATGAATTGCACAATGTATTTTCAATTGTTACCATCAAGCAATGTAAATAAATTTTCTACCACTGAAAACATTAAAAGGAACCAACTTGTATACAGTGTGAGAATTAAGCTTTATATTATTGCATATTTTAATCAATATAATATCAATTTTCCTACGAATATTATTGAAAAGTAATCTATGCACACAAACTATGTCACGTCCAATCATCTTTTTATGTATGCAACTGCTCTTCAACAGACAAGTCTAAAAAATCGATAACACTCATCAAATTTGACTGTCCACTTTGACAGCTGAAAATTATTCAAATGTCCTAATAATTAAACTTTATTATATGCTTGAAGAACGACATTTAAAAGCAACGCAAAATGTCATACAAACCTTGAGAAAAAAGTGTTTCTTATTGTCACCGTAATCACAACGAAACGTAAAACAAAAATGGCAGCATAATGAGGAAGAAAAGATAAACAACCATATTTACCATTCACATAATGACACATTCAATAAGTTAAATACTTTATATTTTATTTTTGCCGAACATAGTTAAACTGTATGAAGAGTAAAGTAAATAATATACTTTTCCTTTTACATGGGCAGATTTTACAGCATAGTAACTATAAATTCTGATGAAGTTTTACAGGTGGAAGTCGAAACATCAACAATAAATATTCCAATTTTCAAAAACATGTCCTCAAATATCAATAGAAAATTAATTTCAATGGAAAATAAGAAATTTATAAAAGATAAACAGAAATAAAAAAGTTTATTTAAGTAATAAAAACCAAAAGAACTCATGATGACGAATGCACTTACAAATTGCTGACGTTAATTGAACAATAGAACTTGAAGAACAAGCGTGAATGATTTAAGATATTGAAGAGAATACGAATAAAGGATAGTTAAACTCGAGAATATCTAATCTAGATATTTATCATGGGTGCAGGTGTAACTACAAACTGTTCTTTTCAAGTTCTTTTCGTAAACTCAAAGAACAATTATAAGGTGTTGACGTCAACCGCAGACATATTGATGGCAATTTAGAAGTCATACGGTGTAGCCAGAACAAGATCACACTCACAAATATAAACTATTTATGTTGTTTAATTTTTTGCGCAAACAATCTCCAAAAATGGAGCAACCTAAAGTGGCCACTCCTGGCTGCTCTACATCGTGGAACAATTGGAAAAAGATATACCGAGCCTATCAATGTACAACGTATTTGGTATAATATTCGATTCAAATAGAATGCACATAATATTATTTTCTCAAAATTTTAACTGCATGTCGCACAAATTTTAGGCATGTGTGGTCGGGTTATTTATAATGTTCTTCTTGTTAATAACTTCCCTAAACCTTGGAGCTGGTTTCATGGAAGCAAGCAAAAAATTCAACTTCAAGGAAATTGACTTAAATTTGGAACAAGGTAAAATACTTCAACATGCTACAGGGCCGCCGGCTTGGGTTTGCCTCCGTTCAGTGCTCGAAAAAACATATTATTTGTCACTGTATCCAACTTTCATTGGCATGGTCTTATAGAGCAGGAATTTTATTTTTGTTTTATGTGCCTTAATTTATATTTTTACTCAAATGCATGGGCTGGTGTCACCGGAAGTACGCCAGCACGAATTTTAGCTTTCCAAGCATATTCATAGCCAGGAAAGTTTGAAATCAAGTATTTGATGAAGAAGATCAACGTTTTAGGTTTTTATGTTTATAACCTGATCCATTTTGACTAAAAAACCCGCTCGGCAAAGGCGTCTAGAAAAGTTACGCTACGAATTGTGAAGGGAACAAAAAGCCGGAAATGGGCATTGATTATTAAAATCAGTTTTTTCATCTAGAAGAAAAGTGAACCCAACGAAATTTCAACGACTAAATAATGCAACGCATTTTGCTCGAACATAGAGAAAGTTGTTTGGAAGGATTTGGACAAAGCCATGTTCAAAAATTCCAATTATCAATCTTTTCACAACTTTTCATCCTTCTATGCCACAGGATTGGCCCAAAACTACATCAAAAAATTACATAAAGAATATGGAAAATGCATTAAATCATAGAAAACACTCCAGTTAATAAGTATAAACTGGCTCAATGGACATCGGTAGCTGTAGTTGCTCACAACAGCGATTGTTTCTAAAGAAAGTGTTGATTTTGGACGTGTATTTGGAAACGTTCGAACAGACATGAAAGAGAACGACCCCAGAAATTTTACGAAGATTCATGGAATCGTAGAAGTTCCAATGTCTCCGAGTAATTCTAAACCCCGGAGAATATTATGAAAGTTGTAGCAAAGCTCACAAACGTAAATTGCAAATTTACGGCCTCGACAAACCGAGGCAAACCGAAGCCGGCACCGTTTAGTATGGGTTTTGTAACAATTATATTGTATATGGTTGGTTTTCTTTGTATTTGTTTCATATTTTAGCCATTAACTTCCTTCTATGGCTTTCTGTTACGGAGCTGGGATGGAATACATTGCGCCATACCAAAATTTGTTATGATCTGTGTACTGGCAAGAGAAATTCAATTGTAAGCGTGTATAGTTTTAAAGTCAATTCCTGATCTATTATTTGTTGATTTTGAATAATTATTATTTTTCTTAGGACCACGACTTGCTTCAAAGCCATTTTCTACCTGGTTATGAATCCAAATGGATCCTCCATAGCATTATTCTAGTTTTTGTGGACGGACTGATTTTTTGGCACCTGTGCCATTTTTACATATCTTATCAAGTTCTATTTATACTGATTATACACACAATTTCAGGTTTTATGTTTTTGCACGTCAAGATGATAAACATAGAAATATAGACAAAACAACGTTGCTCCAAAAATAAAATATGTAAGGGATTTCAACGGGTGCAATTATTATCATAAGACCCAACAGAAACTAAACTATAAATTTTCAACCTTTAGCACTTATCACACTATGTGCTCATTAACCCTCCTCTTATTTCATTATGAATAATAATCATTATAAATATCAAACTAACAACAGGGTTTTGGAGTAATAATTTTTTAAATTTAAATGCCAATCCCTTGAGAAGCTTAATTTATTTTCATAAGGGCTAACCAAACAGAAAGATTAGCGATGTATGGCACCTGACTTCTTCCATGAATAAACTGATAATTATTATCAGATTTTTTTGGCCTAGAAAATACACAGAGCTTATGGTTCATGGTATGTTTCAATTTTCAAATAGGTATATATTTACTAGACTAGAACCAAAAAGTAATTTCCCTACTCTAAATTTTGCAATTTCCATAGAACGTGAATGCGGCTAATACCGCGGACGAAAAACGGCACATGCTCTTATAGCAAAGTTTTGTGTTTCAAGGATGGCATTACAGGAGCTAATACAAAGATGGTAATAGAACGTTATTTAAACAAGCCTTTATAGTAGAAACTTTTGTTCCAATATATTTGCTACAAAGTATGTTACGTTTAAATACTCTGGAACGATATTATGAAACACTAACTTATTGTTGAAATAAAGGGTTTTGCTAGAAATTCTTTCGTAACGGCGGTAGTTTCTATTATTCTTGTTTAAATAATAAAATGACCATTTGTTACTTAATGATATTGATGAGATACACATAGGTTTAGAAAAATCTACTTTGAGTAAAAGGGCTGTAAATGTTGAGCTAGTGGAACGAATAGATTTCTTTTCGTATACAAATCTATCCGACTTTAATGGTAAGTTAATCTGATAGTCACCACATGTCAAGCATGCCATTAATATAGTATCGTTTGAGCCAAGTATAAATACACGTGTTGGCAAAAGACCATACATCTTTAGGAAAAAGTTGCCGTGATTCGTAGGACTAAGTTCTGATATCATGTAGTGTTCTCGAAAATGTAAGTAAGTTTCCATTTTGAGTTACGTAGGGAAGTTGAACTAAACACGGCTCAGAAAATTTCTGAAAAATTGATGACTTATTCAGAAGCTGAAGCTCCCTGTGACGTTCTTTTATAATTGAATTGAATCGTTATTAAACTTTACTATGTCATTAGGTTTTATGGATTTTTCTTCAGAAATATATACATACGCTGTATACTTCTTTGTGATAAGATTCATTTATTTGTGTACTTATTAGAATACAGTCACCATACCTTGCACATTTGTCATGTTTGTAGTTAAGCTGGCTGCTTGACCTGAAAGATTGGGTAATGTTGACACATGGAATATACATTTATTGAACAAGTCCAAAAATTCAAAATGTTTACTCGTTATTACTAATTTTGAGAGATTGTGACCAAAACAAAGAATTGTTAAACTAAAAATTAATAAGATAATTTGATCAAGCACTGTGTGGACATGCATCAATTAAAATTCAATAAAAATAGTAGATTCAAGGAGTGTTTTAATAAGAAACGAGATATAATTATTTAAATAACCAAAAACGAGATATAGTTTAAAAGATTTTATTTGGCAATAAAAATGTATACACAAATTGTTTAAAACTTTACAAACCATGTTAATGTTAACTTAAAATGGATGTGATGTAATACATTGAACAAACAAAACTGAAAACAAAAATAACTAATAGTTGTAATCATCATGGCTTGACTGTATTATTTGTACAAAGCAGACGTAAGTTTATCTTAAAACAGATTAGATAAAATTTTTATCATAAAAAACAACTCGCCCTAGTAGAAACTCATCTTGGCCAACTTGTCCTGATAATACTCGTAGTCCTTTCGATTAAGAATATGCAGAATCTTCTGATGTGGCCAGAATTCCGTGAAGGTCATACTCTCCAGCAGTGGCAAAGCCTTCCAAATTGGGGACAAGTAGAGCATTATTTTGGAATCCTCCTCTAGTAGATTTCCATCTTCATCTTTCATAAGGTTCTTAGTGATCCCAAGCGTATCGTTGTCAGCATTAAACTCCGTTCTTGGCGCACTTGCTTCTTCTTCTTCATCATCATCATAATATACTTCATGGCAAGTCCAGTCCCGAGCCTCAAGTTCCAAGTCCTTTAACTTCGGAAAATTAGCCAGGAAATCAAAACTTGTGTTCCCGTTCATCCGATAACCAGTCACTTCTAGTTTTTCCAACAGTGGAAGATTTATCTGACTTGGAAAAGGAGGGCTGGCTTTAGGAAAATCCCCCCATCCGGGATTTGCATACCACAGAGTAAGCTGCTTCAAACTGTCTTTGTACATTTCCAAAATCCTAAACAACTCAACCAGGCAAACATCAACACGAAATTCTAGTGTGATGTTTTGGAGGGGCGATCCGAGGTTCCTTAAACTCTGCAGATTTTCAAAGTTATTAGGGCTCCGTACCCAATGTGGCCAAAGTCCCCCGTCTCCTACATACATACTGAGATTTGTCAGCAGCGGCATTGGGGTTGGCAACGGAATCCAAAACCGTGAAAGTTGTAAATTCTTTAACTGAGCTCCATACTTGACCAGCATTTCTCGAAAGAATCGTTCCCCCCCATTCTCATGGCAACCGGTTTGATCGATATCTGCAAAAATCCGCAAGCTGACCAAGCTTGATAGATCCGGAAGCGAATTGTCTTCCAAAAACCGAACTACATATTCAAGCTGTCTAGCACAGCCATTTTGGCCGCAATGGGCGGCAAATCCCAAGGTTAGGGTTTTCAGGTTTGGAGTGTTTCTTAACAAATCGGTAGTGTACCTCACAAAGTCTATCCCCGGGTTTCGATTCACTTTCAGCTGAAGGTGATAAATGCTCGCTCCAAACTCTTGGAAGAAGTGTCTAAATCTAAATCCCCAGGACTCCTTCAATCTGACAGTTCCACCTACCAATTTTGCTGTTGGTAAAGCTCGCAAGTGATTAACAAACTGGTTATACTGAATCCCCTTCTGTCCTTCCAGGCCACCGTATTTTCGCAGATCCACAAAGACTCTTCCATCCTCACCTTCATCCTTATTATTCATAAGTTTCCACATGTCCTCGGATTCCAGAAGATTGTCAACTGTGTTCCTCCATCCTTTGGAAACTTTGCGCAGGGTCAGCAAATCACTTCTTGGCAGATAGTCGTAAAGTACAGGTAACGTCAAATCAAGTAATGTCAAAGTCCAAGTGTTCTCATTCACTTTGCATTGAAAATGTTCCCGGAACAGGGGGTCAGCGTTGGCAACATTCACGCGGTCCTTGGGATCCTCAATCTTGTCCAAAATCAATCCCCAAACCTTGCACAAGAACATCAACAAATTGTCAGTTATTTTGAAAATTAAACTAATTAAAGCATAAATTAATAATTAATTAATGGTAGAGCAAGAAAGGCATTTACCTCGGATGAGAAAATCTGCAATAATGGATTGACAGGTTCCTGAACCGCTTCAGGTTCTACAGGAACTTCAGGTTCTACAACCCCTTCAGGCACCACAGCTGCATCAGGTTCCATTTTCACGATGGACGTCGTACAAAACTAGTTCACCGACAGAAATTACTTTAAAATCAAGAGAACAGAACAATTTTAATTAAATCTGATAATCACCACAGAAAACGGATTGATCAATTTCTAAGGCCAAAGGAAACAAAACTTTGAAGGAGACAGCAGCATGCAGCCGCTGCTGTACAAAATTGAAATAGGTGCGCAGAAAGTAAAGCTTGATGGCTCTTGACGAACGCGAACGTAACTCATTCGCATTTCCAGGTTTCCACTGACAGTTTAGTTGCGGTAGCGATATCTGGGATATTCCCAAAGTTGCAAATTTTGGAATTCCTGCATTTATTACTTGCAATCTTATATATGCAGAAATAGGGCGTTCCTTGTTCCGTATTGCTTGTTGACGTTTCTATTATACTTGGATATTTTTAAGTTGCTGCCAAAAAATACGGATGCATGGTCGAGGTGGACAAAATGTACTTTAATAAACCGTGAAATTGCAATTAGAAACAATTTGTGTGAATTGACTTTGAGAAATATGCTCATATTTGATAAAAGGACGTTAGGTACCTTAAGGTACCTTAGCATGTTTTGTTAAAATGACGACATTTTGGGGTAATTTTGCAACATTTAACGACTTTACATAGCTTTTAGATTAAAAACGAGTACGAACTAATGCATAATACAACCACAGTATTCCGGTTTTGGTTGACAGTGTGCCACTCCATGTGCCGACCACTGCTTGGACCGGCACAAGATTTACGTAAAATACCGAAATTTTGCCAAATTCATATTTTTCCAAAACTTTTCTTGTTTTAAGTCTATTGGAAGTTGCTTTCATCCAAAATGTCGCAACCGTGGTTGTTATGTAATGCCATTTTTGTTATAAAAACTGCAGTTATAACGGTTTGATTCTATAATTTCCGAACAGTCCAGTTTTCATGATGTTTTCAAACTTTTGTGTTTTCTTCGAAAGCAGCTACCGGAATTTGGTGACACTTTGGGAATACATTAGGACTTAGTTTATGAATAAACTCGATTATTTGTTTTATCATTCAAATGCGTTATACTGGCTTGGTGGGCAAATGTTTGAAAATACATATGTGATTCTATAATTTTGACACAGACCTTATGTTCTTCTGGTTAAATATACGAGGCCACCGATTTATTTTTCTCTGTTGTTTTTGCAATGCGGAGTTTCAATTCTTATTTGGGTCTTGTTGGCTGTGTCGTGTCGGTACTTAGCAAAATTAACAGAGTATCGGGTCAGATAATCGAAGGGATTGAATCAAGTTTATATCTGGAGAAAAGGCCTACCTCAAGAAAAATTCTGAAACGGGAGTTGAATACGTTAACAAGATTTTGTCTCAAGTTGGAAAACTGGTTTATAATTACCAAAGATTCTCCTGGTAGTTTCTATATGACGGCATTAGACAATCTTGTTTCTGCAGTGCTGGCATTCTAGAATTTTAGTAGAATCCATGATTAAGGGCAAAAGAGGTTGATTTATTTTTAAATCTCTAGCTTTCGCCAACTTTCCGTTAGCTTTTTCAAGAGACAATACAAGAAATTAATCGAAAACATTCGAATGAGACACGTTTGAAATATTTGAACACAATGTGGATAAATAATTAAATTAGTTTAATTGCTAGCGGTATCCATGTAGCAATATCATGTCCACCATTCCGGTTCATATTATTGGGATGTTTCTAGAATTTTGTATTAAATACATACACCGTTCGTACTGGTATTGTAGAACATACTTGAATTTTCAGCATGTGCACAGCGAGATGGAACAGAAAGAAAGCAAATTTGATAACAGACCAGGAGAGGAAAATTAAAGTTAATTAACTAATTATTTCATATTACTTAAACCCTGGAAAATACTATTAAATCGCGACGAACGAATTGACACGTAAACAAAATAAACTGTCTCGTATACCGCCAGTACAAAAGGTCAAATTCAGGAATTTGAATATTTATTTTAACTAGATAAGTATGTCAAAATTGCATACAATAAACAATAGTTGTAGTTGTAATTGGTAGTTACTTTTGATATTTGTGAAGCACTCAAATTTTATTATATAAAATATGTTGATGTATTGATTAATTATTTATTTTTAATTTTTGTATACCAATGCGCTACTCTTCATTAGCTTTGGTAAGCACAACACATAGATAGTCAGAATCCATGCGAATCTTGGAGGCATCTCCTGGAACTCCACAAGTTTTTCTGAAGTAATTCTGATAGTCCTTCTTAAGATCAGCCAGCTTGTTTTCAGGAATAGCTGCCAAACATGGGTTGATTGAAACAAAGGTATCTGCAGATAAATAAAAGTGAAATTGAAAATTTTTTTTCCTTCATAGAAAAATACAAGTAAAGTAATAAAACCATATTTTCTATAGACTCAATGCTTACCAATCATTTGTTCAGCATCCATTGTAATTGGGAATCTAACATACTCAAAATAGGTTTCACTGAACCCGGTATTCTGGAAGAAAATTTGTTTGAAGTACTTCTCTGGCTCCTTATTACCAAATATTGTCCACTCAGGCCAAAACTTGACATAATCCCGCATGTAAGGACCCCACTTGTCCGTTTTTGCAAGAACCTCCCAAATCTTGATAGCTTCACAGTTAATTGTTGTACAGGTAAATCCAAGTTGACCACCGGGCTTTAGCAAAGTCTTCATATTGGATAGCATTTTGGCAATGTCTGGTACAAAATGAAAAACATGTACAGCAAACACCTTATCAAAATGTGTGTTATAAAACGGGAAATTGTCTGGAATTTCTCCGGCTTTGTAGTGGATTCGTGGATGAGGAAACGCCTTTTCTGCAAACTTTACCATTTTTGAGGAAGTATCTACTGAGTAAAGCGTTGAGTCTGTGGCCTCTACACTTGGTAAAATTAAATTATAACCAGTACTTCCAGTGCCACACCCATAGTCTAAAATATTTCCTCGAAAAATATCCCATGACATTGCTTTTATCAATTTTGGAACATATACTAGATTTGCGCTATCTGGAACGACTTTTAGGTTTTCGTAGCTTTTGGGATCTTGCATTTTACTACCGCTTGATTGCCAATAGGATGCAAAAAATATTTTGTTGTATTCTGTATCAACAATATAACCTGAATACCTATTTTATCATTTTTAGCACTGGCTTTATATATATTTTGAAAAAAATTAAATTTTACTTACATCTTGCTTGCATCTTATTGTCAGTTCGAAATATGTGTAAATGCACATTTAATTTTTATTTTGTCACGTTGGTCACAGAAAAAAGGTCACAACGGCCTTGTTCTTATTTAGGAATTACACGTGCATAGCAAAGTCTTATATAATATGCATTTTTGTAACTCCAACACGGTCAGACTACCAATGCATCTTGATCCACTTTTGAATTATTTAAATGCATGTTAAGGTTCTTCTAAACTGCACCAATTCTTGCTACGAAATTAAGTTTCAAATGGGGTTACAGAGGACGCATCCTTGATGCTTGCAAAAAACAGTAGTTCTGGAAAGAAAAAAATTAGATCATACTATCTGGCGCATGTCATGTGATGGACAAAAATTAGGACAATGCTTTGTGCTCTGGACTGCACACAAAAACCATTATTACAACGTTGGGCAATGCAAACAAAAGATGTTTGCACCTTGCAATACCTACTTGGAATTTTATAACATTGTTTACAGAGTGTCTGCATATCGACTCGTATAACTGTTTTGAACCAGTTTGCAACAAGTTGAAACAATGTATTGTTTGTTTTTGGTCTGACTTTTTGTTACATGATTTGGGATGGACATTTACGTGCTTTACACATTGCCACTTATATCTTAATCAATGCACGTGGAAGTAGGTACCTTATTTTGATATTCCAAGTGGGCCACAGGGGCCAATTTATCCTGAGCATTTATACGACTCAACCAGTAAAAATATGTCAATGTTCTTGGATACAAAATATACCGTGTAGGTTTTCCAACTACAACTTTTGATATTCCAATTGGGTCAAAGGGTCCACACAATTTCTGATAAGTACTTCAAAGCTTTTTTACAGCTCAAAAGTGTGTCAATGTTTTGGGTCCAAAACAGAATGTAACAACGTAAATGCATTATATAACCGAAAATCACAAGAAGTGTGAATGCATGTATTTTGAGTTCTCACAAAATGAATAATGTATTTTTCATGATAAAGTAACGAGTTGAAAGAAGAGTATAAATTGGATAATTTCTGAAGTATTAGCTTCATTTTACAGAAAGTTGTATTTGAAGCAAGATTCGTATAACATTTTATCAGCTTTAATTTCTTTGTTTTAGACAGTCTAGCTGCAACGGTTGACCAACAATGGCATATATAATTCAAAGTAAGTCTATTATTTGCCTACTTAAGCATTAACATTAATTTGAAGTAAATTTAAAATCCTATTTTATTCATCTGCAGTTTCGTCCAATGAATTTGAAAAGGACTCTGATCAGAACAGCAGTCAAAATGGGAAAACTTCTGGAGGCTCAAAAGCACAAAAGGCACGCGAGATTTTCAAGCGAGCGGGTAAGCATTTCTAAGGTTTTTGTTTCAATATTTAAACTTTCAAAGATGCAGTTTTTTATCAATTGCACTTTCTTCCAGTCTGTGGGTACTCTCATATCGTCTATGAAAGCACACGTTTGACAACATATCCAAATAAGAGCAAAACTGAGCGACTGCTTCACCTTTCCCAAATGTACATCGAAGCTCAATGCACTAGCAAATACGGGTTTTTGACTCAAGTGTCCTCGAAACCTGACATGAGCCATTCCACAACGGCTATTCCGAACATATTCGATACTTCTATAATAATTGAGTATTTGAATGATGCAGGAATATCTTTGTCATCTAGCGTGAAGAACACAGCAAGCCGGCTACTACTTGAAAACCTGAACAAGGACACCGGACTTTGGAACTACTTCCTTGCAGACTACAAGTTAATTCCATGCGATATCGACGCTTCGTCTTGCGCCGCTGCTGCTTTGCTGTCTTGTGGTTTGGAAGCGCATATTGTAGAAACCATGGCTGAAAATATTTTTCAAAAGGCTACATTTCACGATGATGGTCTTGTTGATGTTTATTTTTCAAAAGAATTTTTAGGGACATTAGAAAAGAATTTGCAGATTTGGCCGGTAGTTAGGCGTATTGATTTAGGAGTAACGGCCAACTTTCTATTTTTGCAAAGCAAAGTAGGCAATCAGTCCAAAAAATTATTACCAAGTTACAAATTATTAAATAGGGCAATCAAGGCCATTCTGCTGAATGAGTTAACTGACCCAGTTATCACCAAGTACTCTAAAAACTATACAAATGTTGACTTGATTTGCTTTCTCATTTCCAGACTTGTAGCAAATTCTAGCATGATTTGTAAAAAGACTTTGGCCCAAGTGGTGCAAAAACGCATGCTTTTAGACAATCAGAACCCGATTTCAATGGCAAGCAGGGTTTTGGCAGGGATCAATTGCGGTTTACATGAAAATGAAAACACAAAGATAAAGTTGATAGCAGAAGTAGAAAATCTTATTAAAATACAGAACTCTGACTTTTCGTTTTCGCAAGTTGAACTGTACAACGCCCACAATCAGTACTATTTTGGCTCCAGCGCATTAACTACAGCTTTGGCGATTGCTGCGATTTCTCAGGCCAACAAAATGATTAAGGGTTTAGAACTCGATTTTAAATTATCAGTTTAGAATTGAGTGCTGGTCTTAGGTGGTTATAAGTTTAGCTTGCTTATAGTGTTGACTTTAATAGATCCGTGGTTTTGAGAAAATATGTTTATGCTATTACCAATGTAAATAAACAATTCAGTATACTGTTTATGCTCATTAAATTGTTTTGCATTACTACAAAAGGAATTCTATTCACTTTAGAATAACAACAAGAACTTACATCATCAACAATTAAGGAAGTTATTAAAACTTTATATAAAAGTAATATTATTCTGAGCTTTCTGTTTTTTCATTAAGCATTTTTCTCATTCTCGATGCACATGTTTACTTCCTGTAATTGCTTCAAGGGCATAATTTAATTGGATATAAGTGACACGAGCAGGGGCAAAGTTGATTACAGAAATGAACTCATTAACTTATGTTTTTACGTGAAGGTTTTTCTTCATAAATAACATAATCCGTACCAAGGCTTCATGAATATTTAAAGCACACAATAATTTTTTCGTTTCATCTAGAGCTTGAGTGACAACGGAGTTATATTATTCAATCTTCGTGCACAAAGCACTATAATTTAGTTAATGCTGCTATAAAGTCTGTGAATAAAAACGCATCAGGGCACAGCCTGTTGGTTTGTTATATTTCTTGGCCATTTTAGCTGCTTGAGAGCACTGAGAAAGTAGTATTTGTACAACGTACATACACAGT
The DNA here is from genome assembly GCA_029691765.1 of Entomobrya proxima. NCBI lineage: Eukaryota > Metazoa > Arthropoda > Collembola > Entomobryomorpha > Entomobryidae > Entomobrya > Entomobrya proxima. The sequence continues at coordinate 40,932,750 of CM056168.1, read as the reverse complement.
CAAAACATAGAAACATTCGTCAATTGTAAACAGTAATTATCACAACAATGCTTTTAACAACAAAGTTCTCGTCAGCCGTGTCGACATTCCTTAACTTTTACAATAAATTAACGTTAACACCTTTTAAGACCGCAGCTAAAAATTGCATTGCAATTAACTCATCAATTGAGCTCAGATTGCGATATCGCTGCATCATTTGTTTGTTCTTGGTGACCATGCTGCTGCTTCAAACAGCGCATTATGTATTTAAGTACGGCCGTGTTTCCCCATTTGATACAGTATTTTCAGTTTGCTTTAGCGGAGATTATTTTCTCATTGTCATTACAGTTTTAGCACAATTTCATATTCGACATGATACTGTTACTTTGTACAACGCATTTGTCAAATTCGAAAAAATGTACGCTCCACAAACAGCGAAACATAGAAAGTTAACAATATCTGACTATCAAGGCATCGAGCGTCGACTAATGTTTTATATTTGCATGGCTATTATCTCATTGCCAATATTTAATTTAGGCGCATTGATACAACTGACATTGTTTCCTTGTTTACCAGCTCATATTGCATATCTTATTTTACCACAATGTAATGGACTAAAGGAACTTACAATTACCTGGTCTGCTATTACCATTTTTCTTACTCTGGGATTTATATACATGATAATGCCAGCGGTTGCAGCGGCCTTGTCAGAAGCTGTAGTATTTACTGCTTTGCACTGTTTATGTCTCTTGAAGTACTTGGGCATCGTAAGACAAAAACTGAAATCCTCTTTTCAAAATATTCGAAAAATTCGGAAATTGTATCAAGAAATTCAAATTTTAGTGACCGAGTTTAATAATATTCACAAAAGTGTACTTATACCAAGTGTAATTTTAATGTATTCTAATAGCTTTATTTGTTGTTGCTACGTGTTGGTGAAGTTTTCTCGTCAAATGTTGTTACCCGTTACATTAATGTTTCTAATTGTATTTTGTGAAGTAGCGCTATTCATTTATGAAATTGATGGGAATCTAAAGGCCAAGGTTTACGTAGAAAGTTGTAGTTTAAAGAAAGATGCGCAAAATACTCCAGTGTTTCAGGTTAGTCCGCTGATAAGAAAATGGATTAGGTCGTGGCGACCAAATAGAATTAGCTTTGGCTCAATAAATTTTTATGATGCTACAAGTCCACTCATTTTGCTAGAGTTTTTAATCTCAAACACTGTGACACTTTTGTTAATGAAATAAGTTTATATCAAGAACTTACTTATTTCCTATTATAGATTTTTAAAATGTACGACACTTGGCAGGTGCAAAACCTGTAATTAATTGCTGCATTTCCCAAGATTACGCAAACATTGATTAAGAGTCTATATATTTACTAAATTATAGTATAATACATAAATGATTTTATACTTTTTATGTGAAATAAGTATCTTACGAATCCATAAAATATAAACTGTAACTGTAATTGATAGTCGTATTGGTAAGGATAAAGTTATTTTTAAAATACAGCTATTTATTATTCAATTTTGCATTTTTATTTACAATAAATGACATTGTGTGTATAACTTTACTGTGGGCAGTACATTTATAACGACTAACATAGAAATTTTTTTGATGAGTTAGTGAACTGTTGCGCTTCATATATATTTTAACTTATACCGTTTAATCCATATAATACCATCAGTACTTGTTTGCTTTTGCATATAAATTGCATGCTAAGAAATTCATATATTTGCATGTTTACCGCGAAAGCTAAAAGCAGTTTATTGACGCAGTTATCATATATCCAAAAAATATTTTGTGTTTTGTTGTGTCATGTGTTTTATGCCAAATCTAGGATCGAATGTGAACAATACACACATAAACATACATTCAGTGTTGATAAAGAGATTTCACTATTTAGAATACATTTTGCTGATTTTACATCAAATTGTATTCATAAAGTTTATTTATGATAGATCATGAAACTTTGTTTTTAATGTTTTATAAAGAGAATTCACATTTTTTGCCTAAGTCACTCAAGCATCAAATAAATATAATGCACCCATGGATGGTTTACAAAATGAATGCTCGGAAATATTATATGTGCTTATGATAAGATATGCATGCACTTTGTGCTGGCAAGTGTATGTGCATTTTGAACTTAACTTGCTATTTACATCAAATTGTTATATTTTGCATTTTTATTGATTTTAGACACCTTGTATTTGTGTTTAAGGGTTTATGTATTAATAAAGTTCGTACTTAGAGCAATACAGGCAATACAGCAACACTATAAGACATATATTATCTTGAAATTACTTTCATAGAATTTTTTATTTAAATTTAAACTGGCTTGCTTCCTATGCCAACAATCTACAACGTTTAGCGTTCCGTGTTGATATGATCAGTACAAAAATTGTTTATAGTAACTGGAGTATCCAAAAAGTAAATAGTTAGCCTCTTAATTATAAACCTGGCCAAGAATGGCAAGAATCAAGAAAACGCTAAGTATTGCGTGCATGATTTCATAGCTAACATAATTTGGACCTAGAAAGTTAACTTGCTTAATGCAGACCCTAATGCTAATGTAGACCTAACGTCTAGGATCCGTAAATTGGCATCAATGTATATTTGCCAAAAGGAAGAACTCTCACTTATTCCATGGATTGAGAGTAACAATTCGTGAATGGGACCCCCCCAAAAAAATTTTTGTCTTAAATTTTAAAAACTTTTATACTATTATGGAGTACGCTTATCGACAATTACTACATACCGGGTTTCATTCCTATGTGTTGTTTTAGAGAGACATGACAGAGGTTTAAAGTTAAGATGTACCAAAAACAAAGATTTCTGAATTTTTCAGAACGGAAGTAAAACTGATCGATGAAACTTTTTATGGAAGTTGGGCATCATATGACCTTTTTGACTGTTGATACTTAGCGCCATGACCAGTTCTTGTATTTTTTGAAAAATTAAAAAATTGAATTTTTTCGGTTTTTTGGCGATTTTGCAAAATGTTTTGTGATAATTTTTTACCATTCCACAACTATTTTGCCATGATTTAAGAGTGACCATCTACAGTTTTGTTTGCTCTATTAAGTACAGAAAACCAGTTGATAAAATATTGTCATTTCTAGAAAATATGACCAAAAGTTTAAAAACTCCGATTTTTTCGCGAAAGTGTCTGGACAGTCATGGCTCTGATACCTTTGTCTTTCCCACTCAACTTCTAATTAATAACGCCCAAAAGATAGCTAATGGTTTGTTCTATATGCGTAATGTATCAAGTATCCAATATACACGGCTTGTGTGAAGTGGTGACCACGAATACACAATAGGTTGCGATAAACCGGAAGTGCCCCAAAATCAAAAAATCCTGCATAACTTTTTTTAGAAACAAGATATCAAAAATTTGAGAGACGACATTGTAGCAAATTTAATGGGGAACAATTTGATACCTCAACTTTTGAAATTAAGCATTTGCACGAAGAATGACCATTGACACCATTTTGTGAGTTCAGGTAATTTTCAATAATTCCAAAAGATTTGATTTTTTGTCTTTACGTTCAAATTGGCTTAAATGTGTTTATTATTCATCGTTGCTATCGAAAAGTCCAAGAAAGTTTAAAAAATGATAAAAATAACCCAAATATGACAAATCAAATCTTTTGGAATTTTTGAAAATTACCTGAACTCACAAAATGGTGTCAATGGTCATTCTTCGTGCAAATGCTTAATTTCAAAAGTTGAGGTACCAAATTTTCCCCATTAAATTTGCTACAATGTCGTCTCTCAAATTTTTGATATCTTGTTTCTAAAAAAAGTTATGCAGGATTTTTTGATTTTGGGGCACTTCCGGTTTATCGCAACCTATTGTGTATTCGTGGTCACCACTTCGTGTATATTGGATACTTGATACATTACGCATATAGACCAAACCATTAGCTATCTTTTGGGCGTTATTAATTAGAAGTTGAGTGGGAAAGACAAAGGTATCAGAGCCATGACTGTCCAGACACTTTCGCGAAAAAATCGGAGTTTTTAAACTTTTGGTCATATTTTCTAGAAATGACAATATTTTATCAAGTGGTTTTCTGTACTTAATAGAGCGGACTAAACTGTAGATGGTCACTCTTAAATCATGGCAAAATAGTTGTGGAATGGTAAAAAATTATCACAAAACATTTTGCAAAATCGCCAAAAAACCGAAAAAATTCAATTTTTTAATTTTTCAAAAAATACAAGAACTGGTCATGGCGCTAAGTATCAACAGTCAAAAAGGTCATATGATGCCCAACTTCCATAAAAAGTTTCATCGATCAGTTTTACTTCCGTTCTGAAAAATTCAGAAATCTTTGTTTTTGGTACATCTTAACTTTAAACCTCTGTCATGTCTCTCTAAAACAACATATAGGAATGAAACCCGGTATGTAGTAATTGTCGATAAGCGTACTCCATAATAGTATAAAAGTTTTTAAAATTTAAGACAAAAAATTTTTGGGGGGGTCCCATTCACGAATTGTTACTCTGAACAAATATTATACCTTTCAAATAAAATAAACAAAGACTATGTGTGCTGTGAATACTCAAAAGGCTTATTTAGGTCGCTTTTGTATATATAAGCGTGCTTATCAATAATTGATAATTGCATCACAAACCCATTTGAAAATAAGTATATAAACCCAACTTCTGTTGATGCAATCCACAGTTTTACATCACTTTACACATCCTTTCTACGCAAATTTTTTGTGACAACAAGAAAATTCAAAATAAAACTAGCATTAGTTTACGTGTTAGAAAAATGATTGCACTTTTTATTTGCATCTGCGCTCTACTGGCATCCTTTATATATGTCAAGACTATGCAAAATCCTCCTAGTTTTCCAAAAGGACCAAAAGGCGTACCCATTCTTGGGAATTTACTCCAGTTGGGAAATCAACAGCATAAAACCTTTTTACAATTTGGTGAACAGTTTAGTAACATTTTTTCTTTAAAGCTGGGAAGAACCAGGTAAACATTGTCGTAATGTTTTGACAAGCTCTATGATTTAAATTAATTCCTAAAAGTTTATCTATTTCTTTGTTAACAGAGTTGTAGTGCTTAACAACTATCAAGATATTATAGACGCCTTAGCTTTGCCAGAGTTTAGTGGACGACCCGACCAACGCGATCGTTCCGGTGGGAAACCGCGTGGCATAATTTTCAACGTTGGAACCAGCTTCACTGAACAAAGACGATTTGCTCTTAAAACGCTCAGAGATTTGGGTCTTGGAAGAAAATGCATGGAGGAAAAACTTCTTTTTGAAGTGGAATCCTTACTTGAGAAAATCCGACTTGAAGCTGGAAAGCCTGTGCAAATCACGGATTTATTTAATGTAGCTTCATTAAACGCTTTGTGGATTTTAGTGACTGACACCAGATTTCAACATAACGACAAACGGTTAAACAATTTGATTAGTGTCTTACATTCATCAAGAAAAAAGTCCAAGGTAGCTTCAGTACTTCGATACTTTCCACGACTTGCTAAGCTTTACAAGAAAGTAAAAGGCATGTTTACAACAAATAAAACCGGAAATGAGGAAATTTTAAGTTTTGTTAATGAAGCAATTAAGTATCATCTGAAGACAATTGAAATGCATGCAATTCCTCGAGATTTTATTGACGCGTACTTAATGGAAATTGAACGAACGACTGAGCAAACAAGTAGCTTTTTCAAAGAAGAAGGAAGTAAGAACTTGAAAATCATTTACAATATTATAAATTTAAATGTCTTTTGGTTTTACATACCCTTTTTTATTTCAGTGAAGAACCTGGTTATCACTTTACTGGATCTGTTTACTGCCGGCGCCGAAACTACTGCAACGGCATTGTCTTGGACTATGTTGCTATTAGCTAAATATCCAGAAAAACAGAAAAAGCTTCAAAACGAAATTAGTGAAGTTATTGGAAAAACCCGATTACCTGTTCTAGAAGACCGAAAAAATATGCCATATACTCATTCTGTGATACTCGAGGTCTTACGGTTTTCAGCACTTGCCCCATTGGCTGTGGCTCATTGTGCCACGAAAGATACCACATTTCGAAATTGTTTTATTCCTGAAGGAACTCTAATAATTCCTAATTTATACAGTGCTTTGCATGACCCAAAAGTGTGGACAGATGTAGATGTATTTCGACCCGAAAGATTTTTGTCCGTTGATGGTACTTCTCTTCGTAAATATGATGCCTTTCTACCGTTCTCGACGGGGAAACGAATTTGTCCAGGAGCAAGTTTTGCTTTGGACGAGCTCTTTTTGTTTACCGCTGGATTGTTTCAACGCTTTGAGGTTGTACCTAATTTAAATGGAGGACCGATCAATCTTGATAGCCATTCGTCAGGTGTTTTACTTCCCGTACCTCAAACTTTAATCTTTAATGAAATAATTAACTAAAATATGCATACCAACAAGCGAAGTTTCTAATGATACATTCTCCATCACCGTAAGAGTTTCTAAATTTAATAAAACAAATTTTACAGAGACGACTAAATTTTGTATTATCTTTTCAAAAACTATAGACTATAGCAACCCTCAGACAATTTTGTTTTGTTTGTTTGTTTGCTTGCTTTTATGTGCATATCAAAAAGGGTTTTAATGAATTAGAATTACAGACTGAAAATAAAAAATTAGATAAGAAGTTAAAACTTTATAAAAACACATTTCATTTAATAAATCTTATTTTGTTTTATAAAAGAGCATAAATACACTTTTAGTTTGATAATTTTGTTTGAAAAATCAAAACATCTAACCATCCTGATATATTGTCTTATTTTCTACATAGAAACAAAATATTTTGTCGTTATATTTTTTCAAAACAACAATATAAAAAGATATGTTCACTCGTCGTCGAATTACTTTTTAATCTTAACCATCCATCTATTTTCATGCTAAATCAAATGTTAACTGAAACAACATTTTCTGAGCAACATCCACATACTATATTGTAAAACTTAATCTACTAAAGTTGAAAATACCAAATTACAAACCAAAGACCATTATTATATAACCATCGTTTTACTGAATCGCAGAATAAAAATGAAATGAGTCGTTTGTTTCGATACTTGTTTACATGTTTGAAATGACGGCAATCCTAGTAGTCTGATCATCAAAATCTCTATTTGTATTTTGACATTGTTCTACAAATTGTACCAGCTTGATGTAACTGAGAACTACAAAGCCAGAACAGGCGTGTGCCATCACCAGAGTGAGAACTTGAGGCGAAATGTAAAACTCGCAAAGGCGAAGAAGCACTAGCCCGTCTAGGAAAACAAAAATCAGGCACAATTGGAACCAGCCAGGTGCTAATTCAACAAACAACGGAAGGCCTTGCTGGTTTTGTTAAACATACAAAATTGACATTATTAGTGATTTTTACAAGAGATGCATTAATAATTCGAAAAGTTAGTATTTCGTTTTTACTACCTGATTCCGGATGTCGCGAAGCAAGTTCAAACATATATTGACATGAAGAGCAACTTCCATGATGAGAACCACAACAGAAATCCACAAGAAGCAATTAACAACTGAAACAGTATTTAAGAGCTCATAAAAGTTTCATTATGTAATAATTTACTAAAAGGCTAAAACTCAACAACAAAAATATAGAATTTATACCGGATTCCAGTTTCAAGCCAACCTCGTTGAAGTGCTTACTAACTTCCAGAAATGTAGGTCCAAGATTGCCATTCATCAGTAGGTCAAGCAGACAGGAAAGCAGCAATGTTATAAAAATCTGAAGTTAAATCATGTACACGGATTTGTTTTAGTTTATGTTAAAAATTCAGCCTAACTTTGCAAGTTTTAATATTGTATACATCTTATTGCAATCGTCTTACAAGATGAATAACCCTGTATTTGTAGGTCAAATTCCCGAGCCAGTTATTTTCCCGAGTTTCCCATTTTATGGAAACAATGAAGTGACAGTTTTGGAAACACTGTCCAACTTAGGCTGTACCATTTTTACAGTTTACAGTTCACTTACAATATGCTTTGACAAATGAAAAATTTTGAGATGCTTTTCAACTGACAATAATTTGTTACTGAGAAAAAACAAAAAAGGGGTAAAAATCATGCACCCGTCATGCAATTGAATTTTTACAAAGCGTTTAATAAAATACTACTGCTATTCAGGCAAGCTCAAATACGAAAATGTACGAAGTCACACTAAACTCAAATAATTTTATTGTGCTCTTTGCATACAAACGGCATTTCCATGTTATTTAACAAAGTAAAAGTACCTAATACCTTACTCCTTTAAGTATTTGTATCCACCCTTTTACTGAAAACCTTAGCTTCATGTACTTCATTTTTAATATGCTAAAGCTACCAGCCAGAGATGTATCCATATTTTCAAACAAAAGTTCTTAGCGTTCTATTGTTCCATTCACTAAAATTTCTTTTTTTTGGATTTAGGGTCTTCATACAACACACATTAATACGGTTTTTATGGAGTTGTAAGCAATTCAAAAAAGGATTAAAACGGGTACGACTGTTGAAATTCTGATGCTCGGTATACTACGTTAAATTTTATTTGTTTCAACAAAACAATAAATTCTTTTGGCAAAATACATTATATGCACAAAGATTCTGATACATACACATAAATTATCGTTTTCTATGCAGTATAACATCTTTAGTTAAAAATACATATTTAAAATTATATTTTTACAAAACTATGTGCTTTTACAAGCACAGTGATTTTGTAATAAATCTTAATACAGCTCTGGGTGGACAGAGGTCCACCCAACCCATTTTACCCACTGAATTCACATATTATCGAATAATGTAAAGCCTTTCAGTGCAATTTAAACACTTTCACAAACATCTTTCACAAAATGAGCAGACCCAAGCAAAACTAGAAACAAGCAGTAGCAAAGCCAAACCAAAAATTCGAAAATAAGAATAGCCGACGTTTGTTATCAGAAAACAAATATTTTGAATTGTAGTATATGCCAAAAATGTGCTAAAATAAATACTTATATTAAATACTGGATGTCATCTATACCAACAAATAGTAAGAATACATATAATGTTAGCAATATTCCATGTTTTATATTGCGAATCTGATTACAAGCCAGTAAGAATTTTGTGAATAAATAACGATATCAGAGTATATAATTGAGATAAAAACAGGGATTATTTTACGTTTCGTCTGCTACAGCAACAACAGGAAAATGCTAATCAATTACACAAAATGTTTGCTATCACGATTTATAATAATATTTATCAGACATTTAATGTATCAAATCAAAGGTTTCAATTCATCGCAAGTAAAGTGCTAATCAGTCATTCATTGCCACTTGTTATTACATATACTACTCGCCCTCTACTTTTTAGAATTGCATTTAGATCCAAAATTCCAAATTAAATTAATCGTTAATGCTACAAAAATACAATATATTTGCAATAATTTTTAAATTTGAATTTTAAAATTAATCTGATGCGAAATCTGAAATTACACCATGGCCGTAGTTTTATTTAACATTCAGATTGACAACCCTTCCCGTTCATATTCTCCTGGAGAGAAGATTACAGGAAAACTCTATTTGGATATAACCGGAGAAGAGACCACCTCTGAAATTATTATACGATTTTTTGGCAAAGGTAGTACAAATTGGACAGAATCGGAAACCCGGAGTTCTACCCAACGGGTTGGCAATACCACTCGTCATCAAACACAAACAGTTCACCATACCTACAAAGCAGAAGAAACCTATTTCGACTACATTTTGAGGGTTTTCGGTGATGGAAATAACAAAGTGAGAATTCCATCGGGAAAAAACGTCTTTCCGTTTGTGTTTCAAATTCCTGCTCGTCCTCTTCCACCTTCATGTCAATTTAGTGACGGATTGGTACAGTATGGACTTAAAGCCCAGATAAAAAAGCTGTGGTACCAAATCGACCCGAAAACGGGACTCGTTTTGGTAACAATTACCAATTTACTAGATCTAAACCAACTACCAACTGCAGGAAATCCCGTAGAAATTGAAACTTCCATACAACTTGGATGTAATTACTTTTGCGAATTAAAGCCATGCCTTATGATAAGCTTCACTCCAAAACTTAGCTATTGTCCAGGGGGGATATCCCTTTGGTGGTGCAAGTAAAAAAATATAGTAAAGAGGAAGTTCACAGCGTACTGGTGACGTTTACTCAGGTTTGGACCTTGTTTGCTTATGGACACAAAGGAAAACAAAGTCGTATACATAAGATTGAACTAGCAAGTATTCTGGGAAGTGGGGTAAGACCAGGTCAAAGTAGTCGGTGGAATGTGGAAGGTTTGACAGTACCCCATTCGGCATTACCAACACTGGGTAAAATGGCCAGTAAAATTGTAAAGATGATATATGTGATTAAGGTAAGATGAGTTTGTGCTAAAAGAATGCATCATAGTATTTAAAATATAACTGATATATAAAATGTTATAAATATATCGTGTCGCAGATAAAAGCCTTTAATAACGGAGGTTGTTGTGGCTGGGAAGAAAAGCTGGAAATATCGCATCCTGTTGTTGTGGGAAGCGTACCATTGGCGGCTACCACTTTTGCTGCAATTGTTTCTGAAAACACATAATAGGAAAGGATAAACAAGCCAACAATGCTTTGACATAAATTAACTTTCAAGCATTAACTTCTATATTAGATTTAATTAATTACAATATTGTTTATAAATCAAGTATTCATGTTAATGTTATCTCGTATTGAATTTATAAACAAGGTCAGTACAGGCGGTTTTATGTTGCATTTTCATAATATTTTAGTATTTAGATAGCTTACCAAACGTTTGATGCAGAATAACAAATAAAACCAGATCACCTGCATTCATATGCAAACAACGTAAAAGCTTATTAAAAAATATGGGAATAACTCAAATTTTCAAATATTCCATAAAATTAAATATAACTTGCTAGTTATACGTTTCAGCTGTCATATTATTATATTGAATAGAATAGTAAACTCATTTTAAAAGTGATATAGCTTATATTTTTACGACACCATGAAATATTTGTACCCTCAGCATTTGCAACATTAAGCAAAACATTATACTAAAATATCGATACATGCACTTATGTAGTTAACCAAGCAACAGCAAATTGACTGTTATATCCATCGCAAAATCCATTGAATTAAGTGGGGTCAACTTATCGATAAAATTTACAGCTCCAAACTCCGTGCTAATGCACTTGCACGACTGGTAAAAACGCTGTAACCACTTTTGACTCTGTTTACTTACTAAATCAAACTTGTGAGTTTTTAGATTTTGTACTACAATTTGTGACGTTGTGTACAACTTCGATTGAATTCCCAAACCTACCACTAACCATGTACAAGCAATCGATAGCTGTAAGAAAAAGAAAGCAATCGGCAGAAGATTTTCGTTGTTCCACTCAATACGAACTATTCCACTGACGCTTGTGCCAACGGTTAATATACTTGCAAGTGCTCCAGGCACCGTTAGCGTCCATTTCATTATCTCGTTCATGAATATAGCCAAAATCTGAACCTTTCTGAATGTTTCTACAAGTTCTTGCTTTGGTCCACCAGCAGAAGTACAACAAGCTTGGTACGTCAGAAGATATGCACGAAAGCTGAGAGTTCCAAGTATAATATATCCTGAAAACATCATCGGGAAAGCATTCAAACCAACTTCATGAATGAAATGAACGCACAACAAAATTAGTGGCTTTATCCAAGTTATTTGAGAACCACATGTAAACACATTTTTCTCAGAGCATTCTTTTAGCAGCCAAAATCCAGGTAGAGATGGTTTACAGGGCCAGTACCAATGCACTGCGTAGACCATAGTGTACTGGATGGCATAAAACGTTGGTAATGCCGTATATGCGAACAAGACACCAATGTTTTCCAGCAGTGAATATTTGTAATTGTTAGAAATGTTCTTTAAAAGCCTACTTAGATACATATGCCCGTTAATGTACGTTACCATTGCACTATAAGCCCGATGAATAGTCCAAAGATTCATAACAATTATACCCAAGTTTGACACAAATGTTGTTAAAACCATCTGATCGAACAAAGACATTTTAACGTGGTTATGTGTAAGAATAAACGCTTGGAGTAAGATTACACATTGTAAGAGCACAACAGCTAGAAGTATAAGTTCTAAGTGTCTTTTGCCTTTCCTAACATGTGGACCAACACACATTTGTTGAGCTTTTTCGTTCCATTCTAGAAGGCTATTAGTGGTAACTTTTGCTAGTTTGCAGAGAAGGGAAAAGTAGGTAAAATGTTTCTGTAGAAACATTTTGACTTCAGAAAAGTTACTGAAGCTATATTTTGAACATTAACAAAAAGCAACATTAAAATTTAGCACTGCAATGTTTTAGGATTTTCAATCAGAAAACTACATTTTTGGAGACTATGAGCTAAATTGCTTGTAAAACTGCATACAATCGCAGACCATCAACGCCAATCAAACTGTAAGCAAGATATAAACTAACCAAGTCAGCCAGCGTAACGTCATTACGCTAATTTACAATTAATTATTCCGATGATAAAAGGTGAAACTCACACCTGGGTCAATAGCGATCTATCTTTAATTTTCAAAACCAAGTGCTTACCTAAACTTGAATGTAAAACCCGACTGAGAAAGCTCCAACGAGAATTCATTATAAAATAATAACGTGATTACGTATATCTTAGCCGTTTGATGTTTCTCTCATATGCTGCTGTCATTCTTTCTCAGCGGTAAATATAATATTTATATTTCGCTAAATTATATTTTAAATATCATGTATGGTAACTAAACCTTAAACCCATATAAGACACAAAATAGCCCGTCATAAATTCGTACTTGGTTGCGCATTCTGTTTTTGCATAGCAACCAATGCAACATACATTTTGGGTTTCGATTTCCAGAATTTCGAGCTCATTAAAATTTATTTTATTGTAGACTCATATGATGGCAGAAATAATATAATCTAGCTGTCAGGTGTCAATGTAGTTTCAAAGCCATCAGAATATTAGGTATATTGTTTGTCAAACCCCTTAGGCTGTCAATTTCAAATTCAAAAGTTCAATAAATGAACAGTTCAATTATACGTAACTAAACTGTAAGGTTTTAGATACATGGTATATGCTTTGTGACATAGAATGCATTTAATAGAATGGTTACTTTTTCATTTACAAAATATGGAAACTAATTAATTTAAATATCGGACGGAAAGGCAATAGTACGCACAAGTACTTGTAATTTACACTTGGCATTTTAAAAGCCTACCAGTAATATTATGCAATCTAGATGCAATGTTTAATGGTAACTGCAATCGTTCTTTCAATCGTTTTACCACAACTTCCTCCATGCGGTAATAAATTTTCAACAAGAAAACATTCTGCTTTATGTCACTGCTAATTTTAGCATATAATTCTAATTCTGCATTATTACCGCGAACAAGGAAATCCTATTAAATATTTATTTGTAAAAACCAATCGTTTCCATATCAGTATCGTTATAACTCATGGATGGGAGCATTTCATTTAACTAATACCCAGATTAAAAGGGTGTAACCACCAATTTTGATAGTTAGAATAATTTTCAAGTTTCTGCAGAAGATTTGTGTCTAAGTAAAGTATCCAGATAAAATAAGCAATTTTAGGTGAGTTTTGGTAGTTACAGTATAGTGAAAATACGTAACGACACTTTAGCTCTACTACCAAATACAATTTTTTGAAAAATTGATAGCTTGCACAAATAACATTTTGATGTGTTTGATACGCTATATGTAGCAAAAAATTCAAATTCAAATAATATTAGTCTACAGTGAAATTCAAACACAAAGAGTAAAATAGCATCTTACACCCACATAATTATGGGTATAACGTCATTTAGCATCCAACTGGATAATACATCGCTGCAATATTCTCCCGGTCAAGCGGTCACTGGCAAAGTGCATTTGACTATCACAGAAGCAGTGGACACAACTGAGATCGTTATAAATTTTTTCGGCAAAGGCAATACCCACTGGGGAGAAGAAGAAATCAGATCTACTGGTACAAATATCATCGGTGGTGGTACTACAGCGCTAACAACCAATCTAACTTACATAGGCAAGGAATCCTACTTTGACTATAGTTTGCAACTTTACGGTGATGGTATTAACAAAGTGACAATCCCTTCCGGAGAAAATGTTTTTTCATTTGAGTTTCAAATACCAGATCGTACAATTCCAGCTTCATGTAATTTTTATGACGGAGAAGTATACTACGGGCTAAAAGCTGAGGTCAGACAGCCATGGTGCAAAAATGAACCAAAAAAGGTAATGGTTCCTATAAGAATTCTGAGTGTGTTAGACTTGGACAAAATTCCAGCAGCCAGGAATCCAATACAAATCACAGATTCTGTACATTTCGGTTTTTGTTGTAAGAGTGGACCTTGTATTACAAAAAGCTACACACCAAAAAATGGATTTTGTCCAGGAGAAAACATTCCTTTGGTGATTGACGTAGAGAATTCCAGTGATAAGAAAGTTAGTAATCTGAAAGCCACACTTACTCAGGTTTGGACCTTGTATGCTCATAGGTATAATGCCTCAAGAAGTCATACACATAAGGTAGGACTTATAATGGCTGTGGGTGGCGAGATTAGAGAAGGGCAAAGTATTCGGTGGGAAGTTGAAGGCCTGAAAATACCTGATACTGCACCACACACGCAAGATAAAACGGCCAGTAAAATTATTCAGATGGAATATGTGATTCAGGTAAGACAAGTTCATGGAAGATACATTGTTAGTGTAAAACTTATAATATACGTTTTTGTATTTAGATAACATATTCAACGAATGGAATCGGTTGGTTAAAGGAAAAATTTGAAATATCTCATCCCATTATAGTTGGCGCCGTGTCTTCTGGGATTACTGTAGTTTCAGACACATCCACTGATCACAACAGCACACAGTAAATTAAAATTTAAGACGACTAGGAAATTTTTCGTTTGAAGTCATTTTATTCATTTTATATCAATAAAAGCTGCAATTCACGCTTGAGATATCTAAATCGGCTAAAAATATTAAATACCATCAGCACTTTGACCATCACAATCTTAGTAGTTTAAAGTAGACGGACACACTACATCTTAAATAGCTCCTTTGCTGAAGCAACGAGCTAATAAGGCACAACATAAATTAAAATGGTGTATGTAAAGCTGTAATGGCTATTTTTTGGGATGACGAAGAAAGAAAGAACCATACATTCAAAATGAAGCAACCCTTTAAATCAGGTAGCCAAAAGTTCAAGTAATATAGACAAGTCACGGATTCTTTTGCTTTCGAATGCTTTTGAATTTCTTATTGATATACATGTCACGTTGATTAATCTTGTGTAACTATTGTTACCGATGCTGTTGGAAGCAAAATCTGTTGCAAACTGCAAATCCGCAGTGTGCAAAGAAGAAAACGGAAACACACGGTTAATGTAGCACCATAATTTTTTTTTCTCTAGTAGTACTAATATTTACATTGTAATGTTCAGTTTGTTATATTAACTACCTTTACTTTATTCATTTTCATGTATAGATATTTATTAAAGATATACGCTAATTTAGTGAATAAGTTAGTATAAATCAAGCAAAATGCAACATGGTGTTCCAAAACATATACTAGCAGTCCTAACAACTTTCCTGCAAATAATACCACAAATATAATCAGTATATTTCCACCTATTGTAGGATTCTGGGGTGGTGAATACTCTATGGTTGAAATTTCTCTTCCGTAAAAGTCATTCCACCAATAAAAAATTCCAGACGTTTGTAACCCTTTAAGTTTGGTCACCAGCCAGGGTATATATATACCTTTGAGGTTGAAGGCCAAATACTTGTTCACATAAACTTCTCTACCGACGTTCCCAGACAATTTTCCTGATTGATGTAACAGCCGTTTGTAATTTTGACAGTCGTATGCAGATACAATTAAAGCAGTTTTATTGCAATCCATTAGGCTATTTAGCATGACTTTGTACTCCTGCTTCAAGTATTTGTCTCTAAATACCGTGTTCATGTAGTTTGAAATAAATCGTTCCCGTATTTCTTTGTAATCTAACCGAATGAGCGCTATTAATGCTTCAACCATTTTTTGGTATATTGACGCAGCTTTAGGATGCAACTGTGTGAAGTTTACAATTTCCTTCCAAGTGAAGCCTTTATTATCAAACGAATCGTTAACATCTTCCGAATCCAAATCTTGTTTCAATTGAATAATTTCTGAGTTTGGTCCTCCTCGAATAAAATGTCTATCTTTTGACAAGCGCATTCTTCTGACTTCCATTTCATTCACAGCAACCGAAGGAAGTGGAACATAAACACTGCGCACAAATATCGAAAAATTATTTTCTCGTAGTTCCTTAAGCGAATTGTATGGCAGTATTTTTCTTGGAGTTATCATGTTGTAAACATTGGTATTTTTGTAGGAATTGCTAAGTACTATTCCAACTAGCAATATTGAAAGGATAATCCATTTTACTCCTTTGCTTTCATTAGCAACGCTTTTAGGAAATGGGTCACCTTGTTCCAACAAGACCATTAGTAATGAAGTTGTGAATTTTCCCGCAGCTGAAATTAGATTATCTTTCCGTGATTTCTTAGCTAGTATAGTTAGCATGCTTCCAACAACTAATGCAAAAGCAGAAATACAAATCCATATAGGCAATTTTTATTTGTCAGGATAAAATCGTTGGTTTCCCGGAAATTCTGGGCATACTCTCCGAAAAGTCAAAAATTAATCATCACTCTGCAGAAAAATGATTTTTTCCGGGAAATGAATTATTTTTGTCATTTTATTTAAATTTAAGGGTCTTTTACAATATAGCAAATACGATAAATAGTCCTTCTTAATGCACTACTGCACTCCTTTTGACCACTTGGTACTATTTAGTAACTAATTAACCTGTCATCGTTTTAGAAGTCATCTCGAATTTAATTTGTATATAACAGCGAGAGCGACAAAATACATGAAAAGATAAGACTCCAAAAACCAGAACAAGTACAACCGTACTCGAAGAGATATATATTGAAATACGATGTACATGAAACTCGCTATCTACAAAATCACTGAGAATGATTTAAAAATTTCATACACTAAAGTCACAGAGTTTCTAAAAACACGCAATTCTATTTGACAGTGACTTTTTAAAATCTAGCACTGCAATTGCTGCTATTTGCGCATTAGTATTCAACCGTTACACAAGATTTTGAAGCATGCACTTTGTTCTCCAATGCAATGAAATATCTTCCACAGAAATTAATACTCCTTTCCACTTTGATCGTTTTGCAATGAGCTCTACACGCTCAAAACCTGAATCAGAATCTGTATTACCCATCTTACTTGTGCCAGTTCTGACATCCAGTCAGAGACTGTAGTTTCTTTGCTCCACAAAAATTTGCATATAATATTTGGTATGGTAAATTTTTTTAAAAAATGACTAAAATAATACATTTCCCGGAAAAAATCATTTTTCTGCAGAGTGATGATTAATTTTTTACTTTTCGGAGAGTATGCCTAGAATTTCCGGGAAACCGAAGATTCTATCCGGCAGAGAAATTACATGCCATCCATATATTGTAGTGAAACACTCTATACAATTCTTCAAAAGGAAATCTAGTTTTGCCCTTTTCTCCGCAACTGACAAATCTTAAGCTAGCCATGCTTACATTTGCATATAGCAAATCATGATTTCCCTTATCAAGACTTTTCCCCCGACTTTCATAGTCGGTGTCTATAATCCACTTGGTAAAGTGAGGTCTTAAATACACCAAACGTTTCTCACGTTCTTCCATTTGCCGAATCTGTCCATTGTCGCAGGCGAAGTGATTGTTCATTGAATAGCTAAAGATTCCCATGATGGATTGTAGCTCGTAGGCATAAGCCTCAAACAAACTTTCCAGTGTGTCTTGTTTTGTATCAGTAATCAAGTGCCGAGATGTACTGTGCTTATTTGTGCACTTTCTAAGATGTCGATGAACCATAACTTCAAAACTTTGTGGATAGTAGTGCACTTCGTGCCAACTGATTAATTCATGCTGCATTGGACTTACTCTGATTAGCAAATTTTTAGTATTTGTAAACATCCATTCATGTAAATTTATTGACAAAGGAATGTAGCTTATAGGCAGGTTAGTTGAATATTTGAATAACTTGAGTGCCGAAATTTCCACAATTGAACTTGTACTTTGGTCAACGGACATGAGAACAAAAATTTGGTTCTTAATACATTGAATGTCATCAAATCTGGGAAAGAGACCTTCCAAAACTAAATGATCTTCCATCCAAATATATGTTAGATTTTTCCAAAATGTGTTTTCTTTATTCAGGTGTGCCTCTTTATAGTCAATCAATATAGTTATAATCGGCACAGAACTTGGATTATTCTCCAATATGCTATTATGGCGATTAATAAATAGCAGTTCGGGTTTGAGTATTGTACGGAATATCTGAACATGAATTTCACAGGACCACGGCTTTACATTTGAAGCATACGTTGATATGTTAATAGAAAAGCAATAGTCTGAAGGCAAAGGTTCGTTCCATCTTTTGGGGATTGGCGTTCCGCTATAATACCTTGATAGATGACATTCAATCGTTCTACTCCCGTTGGAATGGTTTTGATTGAGCAATAAAGCTAGTGCTGTGCTCCATAATTTGTAGTCTCTGGAAAATGACCTGAAATGAGGCTTCTAAACAGATAGAATCGGCGATTTTAGTATAATGGACAGTAAAAACTCAGGCAAATTTACAGCTTGAAAGGAGCTGACTCCAATGAAACAATGTCCGGAATTACTTGCAAAGGTTGCAAGGACTGTGTCAAGATTCTTAATTAAAGAGATACTAAAAGTTTGAACTTTGTTGAGTTTATTATCGTTATTAGTAAACTGAGCTATTTGATAACAATCAGCTATTTGAATGATTTGAAGATTGTAGTAACAAATTAAACAAATAAAGCTTATTCCAACAATACTCATATTGAAATATACTATTTTCATCCTTTAAAATTACAGAAATACAGAGGAGAGCAGAACGGAGTACTGATTCTAGTAGTTGCTAACCTCCAAATAATAATCAATACTTCAGTTCTTTACTCTTGCTAAGATTTTGCCACGTGCGTTCATGTAAGCTGCTTAAAAGTACAACATTAGGATATTATGGAAAATCAATTTCCACAAACCAAGTTATTACGTGAACTAAACGTTTGGGATGTGTACAGTATATTAAAGTTTTACCTGCAAGCCAAGGCTACATATTTAATTATTTTAACCCAAATTTGAAGTATTGGCCTTACAAGAAGATCCAACTATTTCAAATCAAAGAAGTGTCTAAAATGAAAATGCAGAAAATAGTTGGTATATGCAGGTAAATAGAAACACAAAGGAATCTGCATGATGCTAATCTCTACTAATGTATTTCCTTCGCATTGTAAATTATGAATCTTCTAAAAATGATTGTATGATGTTTCATTTTTGAACTACGCACGCTTTACTTTTGAAGGTCATAACTGTTCGAAATATAAATGGGATGAACCTTGTTCAAAAACCCATAAACAGTGCAAAATCTTTCTTTTTGTTTAGTTGCTTAATGTATCAAGCCTCAAAACTTGGATGGCTGGATTTAATAGTTATCACACTATACTCTAACCTAATTCGGCACTGTTTGACAAACACTTGCAATTAACGTGAAAAAGTAGCAACCTATAGCATTCTCTGTGTTCTTATATACTACGCAACAATAGCCATTTAGGTATCACGGGAAATCAGAATCGCCGAAATCAATTACCTAAGTAAAGTTTGAAGAAAATAATAAGCTAAAATATTTATATAGGTAGACATTGACGTGTTTACGAAGTGTGTTTTTACACGTCTGAAAGCTTTTATTGTGACGCACAATATGATTTTGAATTTTGGATTCTCCCTGTAGCCTACAAATACGTACGTATATTAACGTATATTATAAGGATCTGAAACGTTCTAACCTAATGCTGAAACACGAAATAAATTCTCAAATACAGTGGAGTTATTTACGTCGTTATATTTCATCGTCGTCATGCGAGAAGCAACACGTCAGTTCAAAAAAATTAAGTGAGTTTATAAGTTATTTTACTGAGTAGTAGTTATAGTTAAACTCATGTATAGTTACAACTTTTGACTTTATATTTTATATAGAAGGATTTTTTATGTTCATAATACAACGCACAAACTTTCCACTCATATAGTTTTACAAAATGTACTTTAAACTTGCGATTATATTTAGCGTATACGTGTTGCTTATACAACACTGTAACTCAGAACGTTTGCTCGAGTGCTCCCACAGTTTGATTGCTCATAATGTAAAAACGCTTTCAAACCAGCTTGATACAACAAGTAATCGGTTGGTCATATTTTTTGGGATCAAGAACTCCTGTTATCGTCCACTTTACTCTACAAAAATACTGAGAATTGTAATCTCTTCAAAGTATAAACGACAAATTAAACTCCCAACCTGGAAGTATTCCCTAATGCAATCCACCGTAATCTTTGTTCCTATCAAAGCCTTCAAACAGTTTTGGATACAGAGCACGTTAACCAAATTTCAGCGACTTTCTACAACGCTTGTTGTATTTACGATTGACAACGCACGTATCAACCTAGAACGTTTTACTAACTGGTATGGGACTAAATTGTCTGCTGTAGTAGTCGGTGTTCTGAATTTGACCAAAAAATATAGTACTGTCCTACTAGCTTGCCCACAGTATTGGAAATGTCAACAGAATGTACACATTACTATAGATTTGTTGTTAGTTCAAAAAGCACACTAGCTACACACAAGCAAATGTATTGGAATGCCCACAAAAACAAAATGAAAGCTGGTATTATGGATGTCACGAAAGACTATGTATCCAAAGAAAGCAAACCCCGCTTTAAGTGCAACGAAGTTTGGTTTCAATTTCAAAAACACGGATTGTGCTCTTATGTAGAAATGTCTGGAATTACTCTGGCCAAAATACACAATATCACCCTGATTGTGATTAGCAATAGCTTTAGCTTTAAATATTTCAATCCAAAAGCGCAACATCCACACTTTTATCCAACCCAGGTTGTCTTAGGAGACATCCTATGGTTAGATATGTCAGGACGTTTGCAGTCAGACTTTTTAAAATGGTATTTAATTTACTGTGATAAAATTTTAAAAACAGAAAGTACGGATTACAAATGGATTACAGAACCATTTGCGTGGGATCTCTGGCTTTTTGTGTTTTTGTTCATAATTGGAATAACCAGTGTTTTGTTACCACAAAATCCCACTTTAATATCTAGAATCACTGGTATAGTACAGTGCATCAGCATTTTAATAGGACAGTTTCCATCCGCCATTCGTTCTCCAAGAAAACGAATACTATTTATTGTACTAACGTACTCAGGGTTTTTGCTGCTTGCTTTATACAGCAATTCGATAACCAGTACGGTTTCGGTTTTTGTGCCCGTAAAACCACATGCGCGTATAAAAAATTTATTAAAGGCAGGATATAAAATTATGTGGCATGAGGATGATATACATGAAATTAGATCTATTATAGAAAACTTTAAAGTGATAGACTTACGTCAGTTTATCAAAACTAGTTTTGATCAATTTAATGGATCAGTTGATGAGTTTGAAGAAGGAAATTTCATGAACAAGAAGTTTGCAAAGATTACTGCGCATTCCACTTACATAGAAAATAAGGTTACTATTGAAGATAATTTGCAGACAGAATCTAACACAAGTCAGTTTACTTGTCATAAAGTGCCAGAAGCAGCTCGTGCTGACGCCCGTTATTTCTCGGTTGAATCAGTAAACAAGTACTGGATACTACAAAGTGTACGACAACTTTGGGAAAGCGGACTGGCTAAATATTGGGATGATTATACTGAATGGTTGGATATATTTAAAATAGATTCATTCAGCAAGCTCTCAGATACCAAGCCGCATGTTGTAGATGATCAGATTGATTGTACTAAATTTGTCGCAGCGGTTAAAATGGCAAGCTTTGTAATAGCATTTAGCAGCCTAACCTTCTTTTGTTTTGAAATTAGATGGCGCTCTGCGCAAGATGCACTAACAAAGATAACAACAGTTGCTTTTGGTTTTGTTTCACACATAACGCGTTTTGGTATTAACATTTTCAAAGTTAGCAAAATGTGTTGTTTCTATAAATATAATTCGACAGGTGGCCAAAGGTTTCAAGTTAAACCGTTAGGAAGTAAGAATGATGTACACTACAATATGAACTCCCTAAAAAGCCAACAAAACATAGAATTAGTTTCAGTAGACTGCTGAAAATTTAATGGGGTAATAAAAACTAATACTAAGTAGTTTAATCAGCATTTACTCTTTCCATTTTGCTTTACAGTACACTTATTATGAATTTGTAAAGCTTTTCATTCACAAGAGAATATTAACATTTTATATATTTATATTTTAATTCTGACTTAAAAGCAAAAGTTGAACCGTTAAGCTGTTAGCAAAGTCAATGCAATTCAATGGTGTCAAGCTTTCTACAAAGTTAAACGAACCAAATTTAACTTTGATAGGAGCACAACTTTTCAAAATTCGACGACCCTCTTTTAAAGCATATTTCGAACCCAATTTCACCATGAATATCAGTTTAACCGTATTGACGCTCTCAACGGATTTAAAATGTAGCTGGGCCATGCTACTAAGTACCACTAATAGCAATATTGTCGTACCTAGCAGAATAATGGCAAAGCACGAATAAACAATGAAAGTGTGATTTAATGGCGATAGTCTGAAAAGAGCAGTGGTACAGAGAGATTGTAACGGTATTCCACCAACAATGATACCGGTCACTAGGGTTGCTTGCTGTATGTCGTTCATTAACACACCAAGCACTTGCAGTGTTCTATAGTGTAGGAGGGTATCTTTAGAGGAAAATGTTTGAGTAGATGTAATATATTTCCTGGACCTATTTAAAATAGAAATAGACCATTATAATTTAATATTTTGAAGAAGATAAAATTAAAGAACAATTTGTTAACCTGTTCAGATTTGATTCAAATGTTAGAGTGCACAATATCATAACTCCTGCTCCAGCTAATGCTCCAGCATGTTGACCAAACGACCAAAACCAATGGTTAAATAAAAGCAGTAGAATTCTAAACAGAAGACGCAGAGAAAGGAAAGAATTGAAAGCTGAGTCTGGAGCAGTGCATTCCGGTAATAGCCAGTAACCTGTTAAACTTGGTTTGCAAGGATTTAAAAAATGAAAGCCGTACACAAATATTATAGGTTGAGTAATACAAACATTATATATCAAGTAAGCCAGCAATAAATTTAGCCTTGTAACAAAAGAACCGGCTTTTCTACATTTAGGAAACCACTTTGCACACTCTAGAAGTCCGTTAATATACACACAAATGGTTTTTACATTTTTTCTAAGAGAGCGCAACATTAAATGAACAGTTGTCGCACATATGACTGCAAACCCGAATGCTAGTTTATCTGTAAAATCAAACCTTTCAGATGGTGATAGAATATACTTATTCAATCCACCGATATAAAGTAATAAAAGTAGGATGGTGTGAATTTGCAATGCGTTAGCCAATCTGTTACAATTTTTGCTGTCAGTTATAAATACGTTTAACTTTCCCTCTTTGGGATCAAATTGAATGGGAACACTTTTAAGGGATTTTACCATACGACATACTTTATCAAACAAATATATATTTTCTTCTAACATTGTTCTGATGTTATTAATGCAGAATTTTGTGAGAATTGTTTATTGTAAATTGGAACTTGTAATAAATACTATACCGAAGTTTTAAAAAAGCTCGATGCAGTTTCTTCATAACCTAACCAAATTTGGAGTTTCTCAGTGACTGCCGAGAAGGAGAAAGGCAGAGGACTTGTTTTACTTAAAATTATAGCCTGCGAGCCACGTGTGTGTAAACTAATTCAAGGCAAACAGGGGACATTATCAAATGTTAATTTTGTTTAAACGTTTTCCAATTCTTGAGAAATTTCACAAATAAATTATTATATGTATCTGTTATAATTACTTTGTGAAGTATAAACATAAAATGCCACACTGTTTGTTTATTTATGGATCTAACTTGGCAACAATTTTAAAAGTTTTAATAGTTTAAAGCAATAATATTGTATAAGGTAATCAATAGTATAGAAGTCGCAATTAACGTTTTACTTATAATTATTGTTTTTCCGGACAATAATTATAAGGTAGCATGCCAAACAAACATTTGACTTAGATTTGTATTTTAAAAATCAGTACACACCATTTAATTTGTTTTGTGTAAACATAACATAATAATTAAACAGTTAGAGCTGTCTTACAGATAATTAGTACTATGTTTTACTGCGAACCTAAAAGAAATAATGTTTTTTAGACAAGAAACATTGGTAGAAATCGGCAAAGCAACTAAATCATCGCACGTATAAATTAGTTCTAAAGATTCTTGCAGTAATTAAGCAATGGGAATATTAACTATAATTTTTCAAAAATAACACCCACACATTGAGATAGGCATGCAAGACAAAAGTTAACATAATCAATACAAAAGTTTGCAATCGTTCTACTGCACGTTTTTCTGCACAGGTGTCCAAGAGCCCATTTTGTTAAGTTTAGTTGAACCTATTGAATCATACAAGGTACTTTTATTAATATACCAAAAGCAATATACGTTGAACAGTTTGATGTCTCGTAGACATTAGAATAATGAAAGTATTCTAGCTTTGGTATCATGCAACGTGACTTGGTAACTAAAATAGAGTGTAAAGTGGAAAAGAAGTAACGAAATTATTCAGTAAGTACAGTTTTTTGCATACAGATTCATGAGCAATATCATCACATACTTCTTACCATTTCCACTTTGAACTCATGGAACAACAAATATTTTTGTTTTTTGTAAGAAAATATGTAAACAGGTAACACAGATTTATTCTATTTTATAGTATTTAAGGAATGTACAAATTTATTATTTTCAATCCATGCTTATTTGCAATTTATTATTATATTTACAAAATTAAAATTACTGCATTGGCAGAACCCTAATAGCGTTAACACCGTATCTTTTTAAATTATATATTTTTGTGCTGAGCGCGATTAATAGAAGTTTCATTAAATTTGAAAAACGGCCAGCAAGTGTTCTGGATTCCAAAAGGAAATTCTTTATATCGTTAACATAAACTTTGAATATACCAAAGCTAGTTTGGAATTTAAGCAGTAGAACTGAAAACCGTATCTCCAATAAAAACATTGCAACTGTCAAACTTAGCCCTATCAAAAGTAAACAAAATATTATCAAAACATTGCCTTTCAGTGAAGCACCCACAGGAGGGACATTTCCCTTTTCAAACGGAATAATGTTAACTGATATATTTGGTAGCCACTGGTCAATGCCAGAGGATTTTAGGTAACTAATTCGAAGTAAAAAGCTAGGGTGTAAGTAACCCTTAAACGCTAGTACTACAAATTGACTAGTATAGGACTCTGAGCTTACCGAAACGAGCGATTGATTTTGAGAGAAAGCTTTCTTTGCAAATTCGTAGCACATGTAGGCCGGAAGCAAGAAAACTGTTTTGTTACATGTTACAAGATTGCTTGTATACCATTGCAGTTGTTGTTCTAGTACAAAGTTCTTTAATATTTCTGTAACCTTTTCATAAGATATTTTCTTATCGTATATTTTAGGCCGCAATATTAAAAATGCTTTGTAAACTTTACTAAATATTTTACTAATATTTGAATGCAAAAATGTCATGTTATTTAAGACTTTCATTTTTGCATAAATTGATTCAGGTCCCCAAAATTCGGTTAGCGTGCGAATATTATTTACTTCACTATAGCCTCTAAAACAGTTTGGAATATTAGAAACGATTTTATGCCTATACAGTTTGAAAAATGAAATATTTTTCCTCCAACAGTACGGTTCCTCAAATTGGAACATTGAGTTTATTCTAGTAAAAAAGAAAAACTTTGCGGATTTAAGATGCTCCAACGTTTCGTACAAAAGTGGTTGCCTTGGTAGAATCATATCGTATACATTATCATTTTTGTATCCGCTACTCAGTACTAAACCAGCCAATAAAAATCCTGCTAAAATCCATCGAAGTATGTGGTTGGTTGTCAACTTGTCCGGAAATGGGTTTCCTTGTTCAAGCAATATTTTTGCAACAGAAAAAATGTTTTGAACCCAACGACTACTTTGATCCAAAAACCCACATTCACAGCTTAGTGGCAACAAGAGGCAAAATGATGTTACTATTATGCTTACAAGAATGCAAATCCATATACTTGTTTCATAAACATCCAACAATTCCTCAAACGGAAATGGCTGTGTACCACGCTGTCCACAGGTAACAAATTTTAGTACGTCTACATTATTGTTCATCACTAGCTGGTTACTCAAGAAATGGTGCAGATCAGCAGATCCAAAATTAAGTTCCAAGTCCATAGTTCGCCAATTGCAACTTATATGCAAACCTGGTCTGGCTTGCAGTTGCTCATTATCGCATTCCATTTTTCTATAATTGGACCGAATTGTTTCATTTTTGAGTAACTGCAATACTAAGCTAAGCAATGTTAAGAAAAATTGTTTTTTCTTGTTCTTTTCTAGGGACTGAATATATAGTTTTGCATGATTGTTATCGGTAGACATGCTCACTATTTTGGTGGCCTCAAGTCCACTAGAACTTCCAAGTTTTAATTCCCATTGTGGGAAAATATTCCACAGCATATTTGAAAACGACAGTTTCTGAATATCTAAATGTACAAAAGTTGTTGTGTTAGCAGACTATTTGCAAAAGAATGTTTTGTAATGTTTGACGACTATGTTTAAAAATTTACTTACCAGTTGCATCTTTTATGACGTTTGAAATTATCAACGAATTACATGCGCATGGTTGAATCAGGGTTACGGTTTTATCCTTCTTTGCATTCAGTTTGATTAGTATGAAGGTATAGTGATGTACTGAAGAAACTGTTGTCTTTTCTGTTTCAAACATCCAGTTAAAAATGCCAGGATTGGTGGGCAATGGTTGAGATTTACTTGAGACCAAAATGTTAGTGTTTGATATTGAGCTTGGCACTTTACGAATAAATTTCCTAAAGATATTCGAGTATTTGAATATCTGCACGCAACAGTATTGCGTATCTTCTAGGTAGAAATGTGGTTGAAACAGTAGAACTTTTATCACACCTAGCCAAGGAGATGAATTGATGGCAAATTTCAAGAAATTAATTTCAAGGAAACTATCAAGCAATTTATAATCTTTTTTTGCGCTTTCTGCGCAAAGTGAAGTGGAACTTTGCAAATGCTTTGCTGCACATGACGTATTCTGCAATCCAGAATAGGATCCTCTTTGGATCCAAGCAAAATCGAATTTAGAATAATGCAAGCTAACTCGTAAAGCTAGTTCTGGAGTTGTAAGAATGACAGGAAATTGTGTTGCCCTTACATTTACATACTGAAAATTGAACACAACAAGTAATTTATGGTTACTCAGAACTCATATTACTCATATTATGTACTCTTGTAATAGTATATATTAGAACATGAAAAGTATTAACAGTTGGAAAAAACGTAGAAGATAACAATATTGAAAAATGTAGTCAGTTTTTGTGCCAAGCGTAAATCAATAAATATTAATTAATTTGTTTTAATATAAAGATGTTATAGTGTGAATACTAATGTTTTATTCAAATCAACGAGCATTTAACCAACCAGTAAATAGCTATACTAGTATAGGAATAGTTTGACGTGTATGCTAATTAAAATCAATTTGGTACTTATATTGGTAACGTTTAAATAAACTAATGTTCCCATATCCAATCCAATGTTACAATAATGTATTTAGCATATTTAAGAGTTAAACTTAACTGATGATTACATTTTTAATACTAAAGCATCCAATCTCTAGGCAAAGGCTACAACAAACCTTTTTTGAAAATCTGAAAAATTCGTGAAAAAATATGCATTTATTCTTGTAGTTTCTCAACTTACGTAACGCGTATTGTTTTAAAGCTTTAAATAGAATTTCTTACAACGACATGAAAACAAAAAAGCAGTAAAATATTGTCTACAAACAAGAACGCCTGTATACAAGTCATTCACTAACAGCTTAAGTAAAATATTTGTGCGCAGTTGAAATAAGATCATACATATAACAAATTCGATAATAAATACAACAGCGGCAAAGGTTATTCCAAGAAATAAGATGCAAAAGATTACTAATATATTCCCGTAAATAGATGCTTTCGCAGGTGGTGGAGTATCTCTCGTAAATGGGACATAGTTAGTTAATATTTTGGGCAGCCATGCTCTAAGCCCAGATTCTTCTACACCCCGAATTCTTCGTAGCGTCTGTTGATCTACATATCCCTTAAAACTAATTACCGCTGTTTCATTTAGAAACACCTCAGAACCTAACGAAACTTGAGTTTGATTTTGAGCAAATGCTTCTTTTGCGTGCACATGGCATAAATATTCCGGCAGTAAGAAGGCAGTTTTCTTGCAGGATACTAATTCAGCGGTGTATCGAGCTTCCTGTCTACTTAATAATGCCTTTTGAATGCCTTTTATAACTCTTTCGTATGATGTTGCTCTACCAAGCATATTAGAACGCAGTATTGGAAATACAGTTTGAATAAGTAACGTTAAATCTCTAGCAACGGCTGGATGCAGAACCGTGTGATTTCGTAAAAGATCAAGCGTTTTCATATAAATATCATTTAAAAAATCTCCCGGCTTACTTGATCCCATAAAAAATAATTCACTTGCACCAATAAAGAAGAAACTTGTTGATTTGGTATGAATTATATGTCGACTACTTTCTATTGGCAAAAGTTCGTTCTCAGTAGGAATTACTTTGGACGGATGAAACATGAAATCTTTCAGTTGTGCATAAACAGTAAAATCACTAGAGATTAATTGTTCTAGTGTTTCGTAATAAAGTGGTTGCCGTCCAGTTATCATATTGTACACATTTTGGTTTTTGTACCCGTTGCTAAGTATTAAGCCGGTAAGCATAAATCCTGACAGTACCAATTGAAACGAAGTATTACTTTCTAAATTTTTTGAGAATGAGCTACCTTGTTCAAACAACAATTTTAGCAACCAATAAACATTGGTAAGAAAGTTCGAAATAATACCTCGCTCGCTAGTTTTAACAGATATTGTCAGCATAAATAGTGCTGTGACAGCTATACTTGCACCAATGCCACACCATACGTCTGAGTTGTAACTTTGAAAAATTTCTTTAAACGGAAACGCTGAAATTCCGCGTTGTCCACAGGTAACCAGCATGAGTTTGTTCAGGTGATTCTCTACTATTAATTGATTGTCGTACCGAAAATAAGTAGAGAACAGTCCAAAATAACTGTATAATTCAACAGTCTTCCAATAATCGTTCAAGTACCGTTTCTGTATATCCTCAGGATGCCAAATATTTCTTTTTTGTAATTTATTTTGGAACCCTCCTTCTATACTTGCTTCCACGTGAAGGGTTTGATTATTGATAACCGCAAGCAACATAGTTAGTTAGTGAAGGAAGCAATCGCTATTCGTAATGCAACAGCTAACGGTATCCCCCTTATGAATAGGAAAGAAGAACGTGGTCGTGACTACCTACATAATTTCTGGACTTCTTTACTTGCCATTATATATCGTTTCAAATTATAATTATTGTACTCGTAGATGTAATGTAATCTTTCCGTTGTCCATTATTCTTTATTCCCTGAAGAGGATTTGTGTGAACAAATCGAAACGTTGGAGTAAATAAATTGTATTTTTACTTAAAACGCACTCGTAGTAGCCCAATATTATTTTAATAATTATGCAGACCGAGTGTAAAAGTCCGTCTTTAAACCAAAACCACAGACATATGGGTAATGTCTCAAACCGGCGGACATACGAACGAATTTCTATTCAACTGGCGAGATTAGTATGTACACTTACATTCTTGACAAAATGCAAACTCGAAGGATTGATTCCTAAGGGACTGCGCAAACGCTGCATTAGTGGAAGCCGAAAAGTCCATTTTAAAAGCACGAATTAAGGATACCAGACATGCAATTCGCGATAAAGAACAAAGAAGAGCTGAAATTTCAAATCATATCCGTTCATCTATGAGAAATGCTGACTTTACAACGTTTTTGACGTCAATGGACCGGGCTTATGACAGGGAACATGAAAGGACAACATCCATTCAAAAAAAGAAGTTTCTTGATCTGCAGATGGAACAAAAGAAAACGGTTTCTCCTGAATTGTCACCAGAAGAACTGGAGTATCTAAAAAAGGACAACATAGTAATTCTGGCAAAAGATTTTGAGCTTTCATCGGATGAAAGGGAGGCACTCTCTAAGGGACTCAATTTTTGTTATGGTGCACAGCGAACTGATGATGCCATTACGGATTCTATTTTTGCTTTTGAGAACGCCATGGATTCTTATGATCTAGTCTACCCAAAGCACCCCCTTTCTGATGACAAACGCCTAAAGCTTCGTACTAATGTCCTATCTCTGGTCAACAAATATCAACACTCCAAGAAGCAGATTAATCAAAAGAACAAGAAATATTTGTCAATAATCAAAAATCTGAGAAATAACAAGGACATCTTCATTTTGAAAGCTGACAAGGGAAACTCTACGGTTATTATGGACCGCACGGACTATGAAACCAAAATTAACGGATTACTTTCATCAGGACCATATCAAAAGCTTACAAAAAATCCTATTGCGAAGTACAGGAAGTCGGTTGCTGATTTTTGTACGAAGCTTTTCAATGAAAAAAATATTGACAAGCAAAGGCTAAACTCGCTGACTACTAATAACAAACGCACACCTGTATTTTATGGTCTCCCTAAGATTAATAAAACTGGAGAACCCCTTCGACCCATAGTCTCTTCTTATGATTCACCCACCCAAAAATTAAGCAAGTTGGTCCATTCACTTTTGAAGCCTTTGGTTGGAAACAAGTACACCATTAAGAACAGTGCTGACCTTGTTGACCGACTAACTAACTTCACAATCAAAGCTGGTGAATCATTAGTCTCCTTTGATGCTAGAAGTTTATTTACAAGTATCCCTGTTAAGGAAACTCTATCATTTGCTGAGGAACTTCTCCGAAAGGATGCTACTCTTAGTGCACGAACCAAAATGACTGTTGAAGACATTATGGAAGCAATGACTCTATGCCTGAAATGTACTTTTTTCCAATATAAAGGTGAAATATATGAGCAGTTGGACGGTTGTGCCATGGGAAGTGCTTTGTCTGTAATCTTAGCAGAAATTTTCATGGAAAAACTTGAATCTGTTATCATTGATAACAACCCACATGTTAAGTTTTATGGACGATACGTTGATGACATAGTTGCTGCTCTCCGCCCACGCCAAATTGCAAACATCGAGGCTCAGTTAAATTCTTTCCATAAAAATGTTCAATTCACCCATGAACTTGAAGAGAATTCAGCACTCCCTTTCCTGGATGTATTGATTCAACGCGAAGATAACGGTGGATTTGATTTCAAGATTTACCGAAAAGTAACACACACAGACAAGTATTTGGATTGGGATTCGGTGCATCCTTCTGCACATAAAGTTACAGTTGTAAACACACTTGTACAGCGGGCACTCAGGCTACTTAAAGGTCATACATTGCATAAGGAGCTTCGATACATTCGCAACGTTCTTGTATACAAAAACGGTTATCCTATGCACTGGGTGTGTAATGCAATTCGTCGAATTAAACGTAACTTTGGAATACCTAAAATTGACCCCCCAGATGAACTACCTAGGATCATTTTGCCGTATATAAGAGGATTGACGGAATCTATTGCCCGGCTAATATCTCGACAGCTTGGTAACCCGATTGGATATATTCCATTCACTAGGATGTCGGATTTGCTCATGATGCATAAGGATAAGTCACCGGTCATAAACGCGGGTGTTTACCAAGTGGAATGCTCATGTGGCTTTCGTTACATTGGACAGACAGGAAGGGACTTATCCGAACGAATTAAAGAGCACAAACGTCATTGTAAGAATGGGAATTTGGAATCAGCCATATCAGAGCATGTATGGAGTAATTCGAAAGACTCACAGCAACACTCCATACTTTGGGACAACGCTAACATTATTGCCAAAGAAAATGACAAGATTCTCCGTGAAACGAAGGAAGCAATCGCTATTCGTAATGCAACAGCTAACGGTATCCCCCTTATGAATAGGAAAGAAGAACGTGGTCGTGACTACCTACATAATTTCTGGACTTCTTTACTTGCCATTATATATCGTTTCAAATTATAATTATTGTACTCGTAGATGTAATGTAATCTTTCCGTTGTCCATTATTCTTTATTCCCTGAAGAGGATTTGTGTGAACAAATCGAAACGTTGGAGTAAATAAATTGTATTTTTACTTAAAACGCACTCGTAGTAGCCCAATATTATTTTAATAATTATAGTTAGTATTGCTTGGAGATATAGCTGTTTTGGTTTCCGTAGTGTTGTTATTTGCTTAAGCAGATTATTGTGCAGTGTAAATACCAAAGCAGCTTTAATATCGTCTGTAGAAGTTTCCAAAAATGAAATGAGATTGTGTTCAAGTTTCCAACGCAGTTTGAAATTTTCCATTGGTTTGATATCTGTAAAACAAAAAATCTCCGTTTAGGACTTTTTAGTAATGGTTATAAAAAGAAGTAGATATGATCATACCTAATTTGTATTCCAACCTAATTATCTTAACCAATTCGATGCATTCGCAATATTGAACAAGATTTATAATGCTGTTCTTGTTTGGAGCATACACAATATGCAGAAAAATGTGATAACGCCAAATGGAGGATTCGCCAATATTTGATACCAGCCAATTATAAATTGCAACACTAGTTAGCGGTGGTTGATAACTGTGTGAAACTAAAATGCTAATTGTAGGCCACGTAGTACGTACAACACGGTTTACATTATAATTTGCAAAAATCTTAACTTGACTGAGAGTTCTACTAAAAAGTGCAAATTGTGGCTGAAATAAGTGAACATGAATGGCGCCTATCCAATTTATTTGACTGGAAAATGCAAAAAATTCAAGTTCAGAGCAAGCATAATTTGAACCATAGAGAGAGGAATAATGTGCTAACGTAAAATATCTAGAGGAAGGACACGACATTGATAATAAGTCGCAGGATTTGTTGCACCGTAAATTAAACAGATTTCTTGGGAACCAGAAAAAACCTTTGTTTAAATCTGTTAAAGTTGACAGATTTATTAGAGCTGGTGCTGGACTCCTTAGAATTATCGGACGTTGATATAATTTAAAATCAACAAATTCATAATTAACTAATAAGATTAGTTTACGGTTACAATTGAGAAACTCTAGCTGACTGTCAATGTCTATTGTCAAGAATTGTGAAGCTTTGAAAGGAAATGTGTGATATTGATTTAAAATATACTTCTGATAAGGACTTAACTTATCAGTTTTGCTTGGTAATATGTTATGTAGAGGTTGAAAGGAAATTGCACTCGCACACATTAACAAGTACACCACTAGAAAGTACACCGATTTTTGTAGCATTTGTTGCACATATAGTATAACCATTTTATGTTTTAAGCCTAAAATATTAAAAATATTTTTTGTCGGAATGTTTACACTAGAGGAACGAATGGTACTAAGAAATGCGTAGCCTAGTACAAAAACAGTAATCGTGTGTCCTATATTATTGAAAGGTATGCTCATTTACCGTCAAATACGGCCACTTTCTTAGTGCGTAAGGAGACAGATATAGAAACAATTATTTCGTCCTAGATCTTAATATAGAAATGTTAATAAATACGAAAACTAAAACGCGTGAATAGAATCTTATGATAGTTTGTACGCTATATCGGAGTACTGAAGGGTATATGCAATATTATCGGACTACACATTTCGCGAATTTTTCATGACACATTTCTTCCAGGTCAACGTCAATTTAGATTTGTAAAAGCAATGAATGTAAGTACCTTTTTGCTAGAACTTTATCTTCAAAACAAATGCTGGTGAAAATAACAAATTAAAAATAGCTTAATAGCTTTTTGTATTTTATCTAGACTTCCTACAGAAGTAGACAAGTGTAGAATAATAAAACAGCATAGGTTTGTTTTTGTTTACTATGTTAAAGCAGCAACACGAGTTATATTATCAATTGGAGATTGATTTTAAAAACTTAATTAAGCCTTTTCTGATAATAGCATGTGGATAAATACGGAAATGATATAATGAGAAAACGATTGAAGTCCAAACACGTGTACGAAACTAATTATTAGAATATACTAACTTTTTACAGTACATCCAGAAAAAATATTGTCGTTATTAATAAACAATACTTAATTTATATACTGTTATCTATTACGATTTAACACAAATGAGAATAAAATAATGTCAACAGTAAATTTGTATTGTAAATAGCTTGTATTGTATTTCTTACGTTCTTTGTGAAAACGCTTTTACTTATACTTTTGCAAAATGCAATAACTGAAGCACTTATGATCTCATTTGGTAGAAAGTGCAAAGTAAATACAGGAACCATAGGAACAATAGTAATTATTATGCCCATGCAGAGTATCAAAAAAGGTACGTAGTGAAAATCAGAATTTGTTGTTGTTACAAATAAACAATTAAATTTATTAATCTCAGTATTTATAAACACTCTTACAACAGAAATAACAAACTCCGAATAAAACCTTCATTCAAATTACATTATGTAGATAAAATGACTTAACGAATTTGTTGCTTAGACGCAAAAACTATTTGAATATATGTTTTATTTACATTTATTTAACTATTCAAATTATTAATGATAATTTATATAACTAGTTATTTTAATTTAACTCACAAAGTTCATTATATTCAAAGTGATCCTGTAAAATATTTAAAGGAATAAGACAAGTAGGTACAAATCGAAAGCTGTTCACGCTTAGAGACAACACGTTGAACCTACAATTTTCTTGTGTGTATATAAAAGAGAAAGTAGGCTAGCAAAAAACATTACGCAATTCTGCAAGCTGGCTAAAGCTTACAGGAGTAGCGTGTAAAGCATAGACAAGAGAAAGCCAAACGGATCTCACAGAAAAGTATTTCCTTTGCCTTGCCCTTGAAAAATCTCAGTTGGACTTGTATATAAGTTGATGATATCATGATTACAGGTACTATGACTTTTATATAATACCTTATATTTTATAATTATATTATATAGTTATAGTTATACTTTAATCTATGCTAAAGAGAAATGTAAAGAGTAGTCAAAATTAATTGAATTTTGAATTTTTTATAATTATTACAGAGTAATTTACAATGGTTTGCGTAAATTCTAAAAACTGTTATTAAGTAACTTTTAAGAAATATCAACGCAAATATTTTTTGTACAAAATTAGGAGCAAATTAATTTCTTTCAAAATAATTGGCTTTGTCTTCATATACTTACTTTAGTCGAGTTGCCAACTTGCACACACCCAAATACAATGCAAGCACTGTAAGCCCAACAACTTTAACGTTGGCACATTGCGCATCATCAAAAGCTTGTTCAGCCTTGGACCGGTAATGATCAGCATTTTCTTGAAAACCCTGAGCATGAGTTAACGTCCAAAAATGCTCCAAAGTAAGCCTCGGTAAACGCCTATTCAACCTCTCAATCTCTATGCTGATTCTTCCATCAATCCAACTCAATCTTACATGATCAAGCTCTGGCTGGTTTGTGCCTTCTTCTAACAATTGATCACTTGCACGCGTCCAAGTCCTATCCATTCGATTTTCCTCTGTAATACTGCGATCTTGATTCCACCGAAATCGCGCACCTTCCACACGCATATATTCTGCTTTTGCCTCTGTCCAATCAACATCCAAACGGTCGTGTTCATCCTCTAACCGTAACTGCTGAGTATTTAAACGGGACCAAACGCCATTGAAATGCGAACGTACTATGCCAAAGCTTAGCCAACCTGCAGTTAACTGTTGCCATTCAGATTTTATCCGTTTCCATTCTTCTTGCAAATGATGGTATTTATTGCCCATTTCAAACAATCCCTCATTCACCCGTATATACTCAGCGTCCAATTGTGCCCTCTCAGCATCTAAATCTAGCCACGCGTTGTCATCGTCATCAGTATCGTCAAATTCCGGACTAGCTAGCAACTGTGGCGTTGCATTTGAAGTGCCCGTGACTGGAACTGGAGGAAAGAGAGCACTAGCCTCACTCCAGGGAATTCGTCTTATGCATAATGGGCAGGCGGTTCGCCTATTGCGACTTTAAAAAAGGTATTTTTAATATATAGATTTCCAAAGATAATGTTATATTTGTAATTTTTATTTAAAATGAATTTTACTCACGTTCTAAACCATTCAAGAAGACACTCGGAATGAAACAAATGGTTGCATGCAGTAGTTGTCACATTTTTGTTTGGGTGGCCAGTAGTATTTACTATTTGACTCAAAGGGTCAAGACAAATTGTACAAATTTTCATGGTGTTTGAGAAATTTGTGGAAACGTTTGTCGCGTATTTAGTAATATACTTTAAAATTTTAATTTTCTGATTCTGCCAGTAAATTACATCCAGCTGCAGCAAATTCTATGCTAGCATAAGCAGGACAGTGAAAGTTACACAGATTTTTTATATCGATCCGGTATACATGTTTCTTACGTATATTTTCCAGTGAAAGTGAAAGTACATCTTTATAGCAGATGACTTTCCAGCAACCCTCTTTTGAGTGAAAGCTTTGTTCAAAAGATGCCGAGTGAAAGCGGATGGAGAAATGCATACCATGCAGAATATAGTGTTTCGTGCAGACAATGATGTACTGCTTTATGAGCAGGTATAAAGTTGATACTATGATGTCATATTTAAAAAATGTGATAATTGTATGGCACTGTGTTTTCAAATGTGTAAGCAATTTTAAATTTGGTTTGCTTAAAATGTTGCTTAATTTTAATAGATATTTGAAATACGTAGACATTCCGTTTTATTACCCACTTCAAAAGTTATTATCAACAATTCAAGTTTCTGACATTTTTCAGTGTTTTTTGGGCTTAAATATTGAATCAAAATTTTGTTGAGCTGATAGTGAGGAGAAAGCAGAAGGTTCTACGTAATGCTCGATTGCTTGCACATGTTCTTAAGAAAACAGTCTTCCAGTCAGAAATGTTACAGCATTTACTTCAAATTAATTCTGATAATTTTAGCATCCTGCCAATTTATTTTAAAAAATCACAAAATTCAATCCTATTAAAGTTTGTAATTTCACAGAAAAAATACGTTACGTAGTTACGTTTCACTTTCGTTACTATCAGGAAAGACTTCTATCTACCACTTTTAAACGCCTAATTTAACTTAAGGTGTGTTCAGATTATTTACATACTGTTACATAATTTTTTTTTTCAATTCCTAAAATATAGTCTTTATCATCAATTAAATTTTGCTATAGTTTTTTAGTGTTTGTAAAGATTTTAGTATTGATTTCATACTGCAGACACGTTAATTTCTATTCTTGTACTTCTATTCTTATAGATCTATTCCTATTCTATTTCTATAGCTTAAACTACTACATGTTACTGACAATATTTCATTTTTATCGCTTTGCACTTGAATTCTTTTACTCTATTGCTTTTTAAAATGAAACGCTTTATTTCATTTTATCTATCAAAAATGCATTGCCTTTTGACAAATCTACCATGCCTTAAATGAAAAAGCTAGAATTGTGATAGACGCGTTTGATAATGGCAAGTCAAATTTGCATGTATAAGCAGTCTCATTTTGACAGGTTAAAAGTTTCATTTTCTTGTTAATCCTAATACATATGTCTCCTACATAGTATGTTTCAAATTACGCATTAAGGCATTAGCATCAATTGTCTGACGGAAACCAGACTTCCTGGCAAGGATCATTAAAACGTTATCTTCAGCAGTTTTCTGTTCAATTCCATTATCAATACATTACAGCATTACAGCTTGATAAACTTAACGCAAGGAAAAAAGGAATCATTTATTAATTTTACAAAACTTTAATTTACTTTATTATACTTTAACACAAATTTCATTACATGTTAGACTTATCTCAAAATGTACAAGGTGGGTTTGAAACAGATACGTGCAAAAAAAATATCTAAGCTGTAAAATAATGGAAGTTGTGTACTTCTACTTTGAAATGATTGTCTAGACTAAAAACTTGGACTTGGAGTTATTTTATCATCGCTTCATTTCTCTTCTCAATTGCCTCAATCTAGTAACCACTGTTCCAATTGATGAAGTGATCCTTGAATGTTGCAAGTTAAAGTTACGTTGCAATCAACCCATTAATGGCCAGTTGGTTTGTCTCCATTTCCAGAATTTCCATTCTGTAAAAATGTAAAAAAATGTAACAAAGTACCAAAATCAGTTTAATGAAAAATATCCATAAGCATTTCTTAATTTATTTTGAATTTGAAATAAAGTTACCTGAACTACAAAAGCAATTGATCCCACTTATTCCTCCAAGCTTTTAGCTAGACCAGCACGTGAATTTCAAATGGTGGGATTCCTTTAGATTTCTTTCCCACTTCAATTTTCTCCCAAAATGGATAATCCACTTGCACGCTAATGGGAGGAGGAAGAACTAGAGGATGCGGTTGAGTGCCCTCCTAGTTTGGTGAGAATCTCCTGAGCAAGTTGACGAACTTCATGAAGAGATGCTGTTGAAATACCTATGGAAGGGTCTTGATCTTGAGTAGGGATTTGTGAAGCACTTAAGGCTTTCATGGGTGAAACGGCTAAGGCTGGTTATTGGCATTGGTGAGTAGAAGTGGACGGCTTTGGAGATGTTGGAGCCGTTTCTGGTACTTGAGATTGTGGAGAAATCGATGAAGCTCCAGCTTTTGGAAGCACTGGGGTAGACTGAGATGCTTTTGTATGTACTTGGGTAACTTGCGATGATTTTGGCGTCACTCCTTCTTCAGTAGCTTTCTTGACCTCCTCAGTTCCCGGCAGTTCCACAAATAAATCCAGCAATGACCCAGGTCCTCCCTCCAAAATCTGAAGAGTAGCCATGCTCGCCCTCACAAATCTATCCAAAATCTCTTGAGAGCAACTCTTTCCCACATTATAGTCCAACTTAAACGGATCCTGAATAGTTAGCGGTTTGAAAAACTTTTTACTCCGTTGGACTTCCCACTGCTTCTTCCTCCATTCGGTCAACTGTGCCTCTGGAAGCTCCTTCAAACTCTCCATTGCCGTTTTGTCAATTTTTGATCTACGAACAATCTTGCCAAACAGAGGGCACACCATAACGTTACCAAAATTCGTTTTCTTAATCATTGTAAAAAAGTTCTTGAGCAGC
Organism: Entomobrya proxima; assembly: GCA_029691765.1. NCBI lineage: Eukaryota > Metazoa > Arthropoda > Collembola > Entomobryomorpha > Entomobryidae > Entomobrya > Entomobrya proxima. The sequence continues at coordinate 40,893,426 of CM056168.1, read as the reverse complement.
TCCAAAAAGCACTTTGCCCTGTTGCTGGAATATTCCTCCCGAGAAGGATGTTCATGTTCACTCCAGGCACTCTCAGGCTTGAAGTGAACATTGATCAATGTTAAGTCGGAACAAAAGCTTGAATCCCAATGCAAAATGGTTTCGGAGTGCCCTCGATCCATTCTCTGAATATCTGCCAAAGTCTGAAGTAGCACCACGGAAGGTATAATATTTTCCTGGGTCAAATAAACCAAAACCAGGAGACTGATAGCATACTGCTTTATTTTCATGGAACCGGATAGCTCATGGAACTTGGCCCAATAGCGAAGAAATAGAATCAAGTCCTTGACCCTTGGATCATACTTTAAGTAGAATTGAATGAGCTTGCTGTTTTGCACCGATGTTCGATTTACAATTGACAAGTCAACCCAGACGCCAGAGTGACATAGCTGGAATCTCACCAATGGCACAGAATTCCCAACTGAATCCAAGTTAGAAACAAAATCACCTACATCATTTGGGCTCTGGGCTTTTTCCAGAATTCGCGCGATTTTGTTGCGAAAATCGAGAATAAATTGGCTTCTGTCACCCAAGGAGTATCTCTCCAAAGTTTTGCACTTGGTGCCATAGGGATCAATGGAAATGTCAATGTTTGATTGGGGATCTGCTAGTCCAGTGAGCAAACTGCCAAAAGTGGCAGCATTGCAGTTGTGATATTCGCGCTTTAAAATGGTCAATATATTGTTAATGCCTTGCTCTCGAAGTTCAAGCTCGGCTGGAGTGAGCTTCTGGCACTGGTAAAAGTTGAGTAGTTGGTCGTTCCAAGGTAGCTTTTGGAACTGGTTTGCGGCAGGAGAATTTTTGGGAACTCGCTTGATTTCAAGAAGAGTTTGGAATAGAAATCGGGCTGAGGAGGATTCTGAGGTGGCGGATAAATGCTCCCTGGGGATTTTAGCGATATTGAAAGAAGGTGGAGTTGACGGGGTTGCTAGAATAGCTTTTGGTGGAGGCGCTAAAACTGTTGGAATAGCTTGTTGCGGTGCTAGACAAAACTCGAAAATATCCAACAAGGACTTAGGACCACCTTGCAAAATGTTCAATGACTTCTCTGAAGCCTCTACAAACTTTTTCAAAGTTCCCAGATTGCATTCTCTTCCTACATTGACATATAGTTGGAATGGATCCTGAATAGTTACCGCACTCGCCGTACTGAAAAGCTTCTTCCTCTCCCCGAGCCACTCTAACCTTCTCCTATCAGTAAGTCGTGTTTGGGGCAGCTCTAGCTCATCAAGAATCTTATTAGCCTCTGCACTAGCACGTGTTGCATCTTTAGGCAAAATAGCTCCCAAATGTGGACAGAACATTTCGGATGCAAACTCTGTTCCAGTAATCATTTTAAAAAATCTAGATAGCAGATCCAGAAGATATTTACTCAGGTTTTGAGTGTACATTTCCTTGGAGGGATGAACCGTGGAAATTTTAAAATTTTCCTGAATAAGTTCCAGATCCTCACAAAAGCTAGTATCTCCACCTTGAATCGCCTCAGGATTTTGAAAATTTGTTTGGCTTGACATTCCTTGTTCGTCTACAAAAGTTCGCTGCATATCTGCCAAAGTTTGAAGGAGAATAACTGATGGCACAATTTTCTCTTTGGTCAAGAACACCAAGACCAACAAGTTGATTGCATATTGTTTCAACTTGGCATTTCCTATTAATCCATGAAACTTGGCCCAATAGCGAAGAAATAGAATCAAGTGCTTGACCCTGGGATCATAATTAAGGTAGAACTGAAGCAGTTTAGTATTCCGTACAAATAACCGATTTCCAATGCACAGTTCCACGGTAAAACCCAATTTAGCCAAGTTTATCTTCAGCACAGCAACACTTCGACGCGCACCGGGTGTCAATTTCCACGTTTTATACTGAAATAAGCTGGATGCCTGCTGGAGGTATGTACTTTCGCTTTCGTATTTTTTCAATGATTGAGCAACTTGTGAGCAAAGGCTATCCACCCGTGTAGAACTTGAAGCGTCTATGGTTTTGTAATTGTCCCCATGAGGATCAAAGGAAAGATCAATGTTTGAAATCTCATCCGCCAGCCCATTAGCCAGACTTCCAAACACACAAGCGTCGCATTTTGGAAACGATTTGCGTAAAATGAAAAGGATTTCCACGCAAACTTGCCAACGAATTTGAATAAATTCGTCTACGCTTAACAATTGCGACTGAATAAACCGGAAGAATTGGTTGTCTAAAGGAGATTTTCGGAATTGACGCATAAAATCATCCACGTTCCAGTTCTGGAGAAGTTGCTGGAATAAAAGGGCAGTTTTAGAACTGTTCTTTATAATCGGCTGGACATTTTGGGATAAGTTGCAGAAGGAAGTGAATTGGATTCCAGAACGGAGATCAGGCTTCATTTGACTGATTTGACAGGCAAGTAGAGACTTTTCTAAAGTTGGAGGACCAGCCTCTTGACAAAGTGTTGGGACTGAACTCACTTGTTTTGGCGGAGCTTGAGCAGGATTTTCAAGGGAAGCATCTAATGCCTTCGGAGCAACTTCCGCTGGCTCATCTTTTAGTGTGAATTCATTTCCTGCTACAACTGATGTTATCTTCAACTCCATATTATCTACTGGAACACTGCTTTCTCCCAAGTTAACTTTCTTATCCCGAACAAATAAATTCAACAGTGAGTAAGTACCACCTTCCAAAATCTTAAGGGTAGCTTGACTTGCTTCCACAAACTTGTCCAAAGTCTCCTTCTCACACAAATCTGCCACGTTCATGTCCAAGTTAAATGTATCCTGAATATTCAGAAAACGGCAAAACCTTTCAGTTCGATTGACTTTCCATGCATTCTCCCTCCATTCAGTTACCGATGTTAATCCCAGTTCTTTTATCATTGATAAACCAGCATTATCCATTTCATTTCTTGGCACAATTTTCCCAGGCTGAGGGCTCACCACCATCGACGAGAAATCCGTCCCAGTAATCATCAGAAAGAACCCAGCAAGCAGGTTTGGAAAATTATGTCCTTCATTCTCAGAACGCATTTCCTTTGACAATCGATAACCTTCAGGCTTGAAGTTTCCTTTGACAAGTTCCAGGTCTTCACAGAAACTTGCATCCCAACCCTGAATCATGTCGGGGTTTTCACAAGAATCCTTCCTCTGAACGTCTCCCAAACTTTGAAGCAGAAGAACGGATGGCACAATATTCTTACTGGCAAGGTAGACCAGAACAAGCAAGCTGACTGCATAAGGATTCAACATATCCGAGTCAGATAACCCATGAAACTTGGTCCAATAACGAAGAAACACAATCAAGTGCCTGACTATAGGATCGTAATTTAGGTAGAAATGAAGCAGCTTGCTATTCTGAACTAACAGGCGATTCCCAACTGACAGAGTAACACTCAGATTAAAATGATTTAACCTGAATCCGGTCAAAGGCACACTCTTTCCGAGCAACTCCCTGTTGGAAACAAAAGCATCCTCCAGATGAGGACTGCTGGATTTCATCAATACCTCGGTTATCTTCCTGCGAATATCATGAATAATACGTCTTTCTTTTTTGGAAAGTTTCTCCAAAACTTTACAGTTATCCCCGTGAGGGTCAATGCAAATGTCAATGCCAGAGCAAGGGTTCGCCAGACCCGTCAGCAAACTCCCGAAAACCTGGGCGTCACACTTTGATAATTCAGGCAAAGATGTCCTTAAAATGGTTAGAATGTCCACACAAATTTGCCACCGAAGTTGAAGCTCCTTCTGGGTCAACTCCTGAGCCGTGATAAAGTTCTGAAGCTGGTCGCTCCAAGATAACCTTTCAAGCCTTTGCCATTCCAACGAGCATTCATCCTCCTTTCCCTGAAGAATTTTCTGAAACAGTTGTCTTGTCAAGGGTTCCTCCGTAATGAGCAATTGACCCTTGGCGATTTTCCCCTGGGAGGGGAACACTATTCCGGAACGGATTTTAGAGTCCATCTGACTCACCAGCAGGGAGGTTTCCAAGGGTGCTGCCTCCATTTTCCAGGCACTTCCTCCTCCAGAATTCTGAAACTAGATGGAATTTTAACCAGTAAACTAATCGTTAATTAACTTCATTTTCAGTTAAGTAAAAGGTACCTTCAAAACCTTTCTTCAGTCCAGATCTCTTCTGTAACCGTTCAGTTCAGTGCCGGACGCCCCGAAAAACGTGACATTCCACAATAAAACGACCGCCTTGCCTTCACCTTCACGCTTAAAAATGAACACATTCATTGTTAAATTAAATTTAACACCTGTGCATTTAAAACTTAATTGAGGTTAAATAAAAATGTCCCTACAAATAATTACCTTCTTTAAAGTCCGTAACGATGATCCTGTCCACGTTCACCAAAATTAGTAATCACTTAATTAAGATTACTTAATCGTTAACCACACTAGAGTAAACCGCAGAAGTTAGCTTTGTGGAACTGGAACTGGGAGCCGAGTGCCGTACGTAAACAAAGTCAGTAGATCCAACAGCTGATCTCCAATTTAACCTGTTGCGCACTGAGCTGTCTACTGCGTGGGGTACTGTGGAACCAATGATGCCATACAGCTCGGTAACACTAACACTCTTTTCAACAGTTCACAGTTTATGGTCATTATCTGACACGGAAAAGGTTTAGTATACGGGTCAGGGCATTTTGAGACGAAACCTATACCAATCGAAAGCTCTTGACCTGGGGAGTCAAATGACACCACTCTCGGGTGGCGCAAATGAGGGGTTCGCCCCCAGGGATAATTTAAAAATGACCTCGAAATAGCATTCCTGAATGCTTTCAGTGTGTCTCACGTTGCCCCAGGCGAACAGAGTCGGCACACGCCCTAGTTTATGCTTCTAACCTACTACCGAGGAGGTTCGAAAATAACTTAGCGATGACACCTGAGTCAACAATGTTTTCTAAAAAACGACTGACAATGTCATTGTTTATATGAAAATATCCATGGCTCAATCTCAAAATTAAACCATGGCTACGAGTCATTCTTTAGCACCCTGAGTTTTAGCCTAAATGGTCTCTAATATAACCGTTTGACCATTAAAGCAGAACAAGTTCAACAGATCAAGCATTTTAAAAGTACACGACATAAATCAAACAAAATTAATGTTTGTAATTTCACTTTTGTTACAATCGGAAAAGTTTTTTACATTGTTCATCTTATCATATAATTATTAAAATTTCTTTCCCAAATATGGTCTTTACCCTGAATTTAATTTTGTTATCTTGTTTTTGTTTCGTGTTTGTAAAGATTTTAGTATATTAATTTCATACTGCAGACTCATTCATTTTTATTCTTATAGTTCTATTCTTGTTCTATTTCTATAATTTTAAACTACTACAAGTTACTGACAATATATCATTATTTATCGCTTTGTACTAAAATTCTTTTACTTTATTACTTTTTAAAATGATACGTTTTATTTCATTTTATCGACCAAAAATGCATTTCTGTTTGACAATTATACTCGAGTAAAATAAATAGAGATCATGCCTTATGAAAAATCTTGAATTGTGATAAACACATTTGATAATGGCATGTCAAATTCGCATGTATAATCAATAATCAGATAGACAGGTTAAAAGTTTAATTTTATTGGCAATTCCAATTTTTTGTCCTACATGTGTCAAATTACGACGGACATATCATGCGGTTGTTTAGTAAAGTATATTTGCTGACTTCACTCTATTCAAGTAGTTATTAAAATTGAATTAAAAGGCAGCACAAAATGTCCTTTTGCATTTCTTTCACTACGGTTACCAGAAAACCACCAGCAATACAATGCGTCAGACTCAAAGTTATGTTTCCGCTTTGCTATTATCAATAATATTTCAGATAACTTTTGGAGAATATAACAATCATTTTGTCTCACCAAACACGCCAGAAACAAATGACAGATTTTATTTAATTGAAAACTTTGAGGATTTCTACAGTAAAGATTTGAATCCCCATATCAAAAATTTTATTGGAAAGTCTCAAAAAGCTAGTTACAAAATAAAACAAATTGCACCAGCAATCCAGCTTGCAAATATTCTGACACCATTTAAACAATCAAAGTGCTTATTACACATTACAAACTTTCATAACCTAGATATAAATACAACCCCGTTTTTGTATATTCCGCAACTGATCCGAGTGCCAATTTTAGGAACTTTTTCAAAAACAAAGAATTTGTCAGAAACGCTTGTCTGGAGGCTGAAAGGGTTTGAAACTAAAGCAAATTTTTACAAGTCCCACAAATTACTACCACCATGTCATGAACGTTCAATACAAGATTCGTTAACTCATTTACTTGAAGTTTGTACCAGATTTCAGTTTTTCAATTTTACATTGAAGTCAAAGCCATGGAACTGCGAAATTCGTGTTTCAATATTCCCTTCCAGGCACTTCTATTATGATGCTAACCTAAACTGGACAGCATCTTCTGTAGTTTTCTTGTTCAGATATCATGAAATATGGTATTATGAACGCATAAGCTTCTATTCTAGTGAAAATGACATTGTTGAAAAGTTTGATCGCTCACTTTCACCATCAGCACCTGTATTTATTTTAAATATAGTCAACAATATTAGTTTACTAGATACTTGGAAAACTTGTGTACACCATCCCGTCTGCACAATCCAAAACTACTTGAGGGGAAGCTTTCATTTGAACTACATATTTTTGTATGTATTAGTATATGTTGTCCAGGCTAAATTTGCCTCTACCAATGCAGTTTGCATTGACTCATATTTGTGGAGTGACCTAAATTGTTTCGACTTGTGGACTTGGAGAAGTTTAACTTCTGCGTTGATTTACAACCTGGGATATAAAGCTTCACACACAATTTGGCATATATCGGATTTCTCACGGCATGACTTTCTTTTGACTACGCCATTACAAAACTGCAAAATTACCGCTAGTAGATTAATTATTCGGAATCTAAGAAATGACCATAGTATTGCCAGCTTTAGAGTTTTGTTTGATGTACTAGGAAACATATCGTACGCTTATAAATCGTTCGAGAATGAACGTATGATATGTGAAAATGCAGGAGCTCTCAAAACTAACCTTTCTGATGACTTTCACCTGATTGTTGAAATTCACACCAAAGACTTAAGCAGAACAATGTTTTATGGTGCAGCTATACAAAGTCCTGTAGGAACTTATGCCATTGTGGGTTGTGAAGTTGCTGAAAATCATATACTAGCTTTTGAGCTGTTATACAGTATATATGACAGACATGTCTGGTTTTGTTTGATGCTTTCGTGCATATTATTTATATTTTTTAGAAAAATTACACAAAGTGAAGATGTTCAAACTAACTTCTTTAGATTTGTGAAAGTATATTTGGAGCAAGGAGACAGTTTAGTAGATTTATGCAAGCATAGACTAGTAGTAGCAGTCTACTTGTTTGCTGCCCTGATTTTGAGCAATGGCTATAAGAGCAACAATATTAACAATTTAATATCTCCTAGAAAGCAGATTACTTACAACAGTTTGATAGGTATTGTTAAACATGGATTTACTATTTACTCTGAGACATATCCGTACTACAAAAACCTGGATTGGTGGCTTGATAACGAAATACTTCTAAACGAAACAGGAAAAGTTTGGAGTCAGCATTACTTGCTTGGGAATATATATACAAATGGGAAATTATTTAAAAATGAAATAATTCTTGTTACAAAAGTACAGAGTTATTATTGGGATCTGATTGAGAAGAAAGCGTTTAGACCGGTTGATAAAAATGAGGAACTACTCTATAACAAATCACAAATTCTACCTGAGTCAACTGTTTTAGTCGGAAAGTTGAGCGAAAGAATACGATCTAAAGAAGTCCGTTCAGTATTGGATGCTCTAGAGAATCTTCAGTTAAATGCAATTGAGCATAGTTTTTATCAGTGTAATAGATCAGCGTATATTTTACCCAAATGGAAATGCGAAGACTTTAAGCAAAAAGCGGTAAATACTGATAGGGTATCCATGACTAAGGAAAATGTACTTGAGTACGGTGTTTTGTACTTGTTTAAAGGAAGGATAGGACCAGACATAATAAGAAGATTGAAAGCAGTGGATCAAGCTGGAATTTGGGAATGGCTATATAGAATTACGTCACAACTGCAAAAATATCGCCAAGCTAAGAAATTGCTGTTATCATCAGAGAAGCAAACTACTATCTCTGGAAATATTTTAGTTCTATTTGTAACACTTTTAATTGGCATTGGTTTTGCCAGCATTTGTTTTGTGCATGAAATTTTCACACATGTATGCTGTAAAAAATGCAAAATTTGAATTATTGGCAAATTATTACATTAATTCTTTTTAGATAGTCAGCAACCTTAGCACAAGCATATTTCTGATTTAGAATATAATTCAGAATAAATGAATAAGTTTTGACAAGATTGCCTATTTAAAAATCCGATTTAATAATTTCATATTTTTTTCTTCAAGACAACAACAGTGTTTATTCTATGAAACAACGGTAGCATTATATGTTCATTATAATAAAGTGTTGTTAAGTATTTACCTTGCCATATTTCTTCAACATAAAGAGTTTTTCACAAGCAAAGCTAACTTTTTTACTTGGATTGTTCTTTTCATGCAATAAATTGTCGTCACATTCAGGCTTATATACAAGTGCTTGTTTTTTATCTGATTCTGTTTTTCAATTTTGCATTTTAATTATTAACACAACTAATATCAGTGTTACAAAAAATACGTATTAAGTGAACTGTGGTACACTCATCTGGACTATTTAATCGCTTTCATAAAGATTTTCAAAAATATAAATATGATGAAGATTGTACTTTTAATAAAGTATTATCCAAATGATGTTCAAATTAAAGCACACGAGTGTCGAAGTTTTTGTCTAGAATTGCTTTGCACACAACTAAAGACAAAAACAATTACAAGTATTTTAATTGTATATTACATAAATTAATTTTTTCCAAGGATACCTTGCATAAGACTATGAAGTCACGTGTACAAGTGTTTGCGTTTGTAACTAGACAAGACAGAACACAAAGTATTTAGGTTAATATGTTATAACCTATTAACATTACTGGTTAATAAGTTGTAAAAGATGTTTCCAAGTACCATTACCTTGTTTTGTGTTTAATTAAAACACAACACAGACACATCAAAGTGAACAAGACATCATTCAAATTTGCACATAATCACACTTACAAATTAGTAGGCACACGACTTGCATGAAATGATGTGGTTTGCTATCTTTACAGCAATCCTAGCAAACGCATTTCCTTCAGCAAATTCCTTGCACTATAATACATTTTCAGATATTTTTCCTAAGTGCGCCTTACACTTTATCAAGCACAAAAATACGTCAAATACGTCCTCATTTGATTTATACACAGAGCACTGGGTTCTACAAAGTTCTGGTGTGCAACTCTTTTCGTTATACCAAGGATATTTTCCAACTCGTGAAATTTTTAATCGGTCATATGTTCAAGCTTTCATTGTACAAAAATTTACAGAGGTATGTGTAATGCAAATTTCACTTTCGTACCATCCCTACGATGCAAGGGGACAAAAATTTCTTGCGAGCTATTACGAAGTAGACAAAAAAGTTGGTTTCAATCACAACTGGCCTTTCAATATCCCAGAATTTATTGTATTGTACCAGCAAACCCATGAAAGTTTTACAATCCCTAACTTTCATGCAAAAGATGGTAGTTTGATTGGAAAGTATCAATTAACTTGGCCATTCAAAATAATATTATGGACAAGAACAACGAATACTTCTTCAAATTTTGCATTGTACATCCCGTGTCTTTCTTGCATGAACTACAGAAGCATTGTTATGGTCCCAATCGAGTCTCAGTACTGCACCAAAACCGGGTTGATAAGTAATTGGAAAAAGGTTAATTCAAAATGGCAGCATAACAACTATCATAACAACAGATACACTAAATGTGATGATCAGTATGCTGAAAAACATTGGCAATTTGAGTCTTTGGAAGATGACTTTGAGACAACCAGTAAAACTTGCATCGCGGTAACCATATTACGCTATCTCAATTTCTCCCAGTGGGGCATGGACTTTCAACAATCTAATATTTTCTACTTAACACAAGAAGATACTAGCTACATGCATCAAGTATTACCAACTGGGGCTCATTTAGAGGGTTACCGATATTCTGCAATAGTTTCACAATCCGAAGTACAACATAGTGCAGATATTTTCGTATTTGTAAATATATTTTCTTGGCAACACTGGTGCATTCTAATATTCTTTGGAGTGTTTACAGCTGAAATGCTTCGGTTAAGTGGTGTAACCGATTCAAGATGGTGGGTTTTAGTCTCTTGTATAGAACAAGGTGACATTCCTTACAAGTTTGTATTCTTCAAAACGGTAGTTTTAATATCTGGCTGGCTTATTACAAGCTTAATGCTAAGGCAAAGCTATTTATCTTCGTTGTTTGACCTTTTAGCTATGAAGCCCGAGCTTAAGGATGTACCATACACTATTGAAAGTGCAGCTTTAGATTCTGCTTGGGAAATAATCGGGGATATAACATTGAAAGATAGAGTAGATTACAAAAAGTTTGAAGCAAAAAAGGAGAACAAAACCATCGAGCTTCTTAAAGAAACTTATAAGCAATTTGATCTAAGCTCTGAAAATGAGGTGAATCTCACAGAGTTAACACACATTCTAAAAGCTATTGAGAATGATTCTGAAATAACCAAGTGTGCGGTAAGTATATTTCGAAAAGGCTGTTATGCAAAAACTTTCAAAAGGTTTGTGTTACTATCTGGTAAATATTCAGGTTTACAAGAGACCATGAAATACACAATAAATTACTACTTGCTGCCATTGATTCGAATATTCACAAAGACAGAAATATATGATAACCCAGAATTAAAATTGATTCCGGAGTTAAAGGTTTGGTATTTTGGAAAAAATACGTATGTTTTTCCTACGTTTGCAAAACAATTGGGACATATGTTTGATAGCGGGGTTTTAGAAAGGGTGGCTAAACTTTACAAAATGGGATATTTCAAGAAAATTTTCAACGATGTTAATGTTGTAGGTGGGTTTAATCAAACATGGAATATATGGTATTTTTTGGACAAATGTGTTGACAGTTTTAACACTTGCAGATCTAAAATATATGATGAGTCAAGCAATGCAGCATTAACTCTATCTTCACTTCAAGTGGTATGGTATGTTGCTGGAATTGGTTGGGCTGTTGCTTTTGTAAGTTATTTGTGCGAAGTCAGTAAACAGGTTATCTTTTCGCGTTATTTGTCAAAAAAGAAATCAAAACATACTACAATCTACAAGTATGTAAAGTAAGTAAACACAAAACATAACTATAAGGAAATGTGACATGTTGTAGTAGACAGTATATTAACAAATGTACTATATTAAACCAAACATATGTATATGCTAATGTATAACCTTATTGCTAAAAAGCATAGTAATTAATCATACATATTATAATCTTTTGTCTTAAATGTGTATCTAAATGTTTCTAAAGTACTATTACATTCGTTGAGTAGCTTTTTTCATAAAAATACAACCCAATGCTAGCTGAGTATATAGAAACAAAAAAGTAGAATATTACACTCCAGTCCTGCAACTTTCACGGACACCATTCGTGTTTACTATGATCACAGCCTTTCCCAGTTTTAAGCTCAGAGTTTCTTAATTTAACTTTTGCTTGTGTTCTCAGCTTTTCAGAATGTACGGATCTCCAGTATTCTGGAAGGTAGCCAGCTCTAGCCGCATCAATAAACCAGTTTAATCCATCAACGTAAATTGACTGTTTAGGCATTCCATAATATAGCGGAAACGCAAGTTCTTTGGCATCAGCAATAAACAGATTGCCATATATTGGATTCTGTTGCACTAAAATAGCTTGCATAGAGTGTATCATGTTTAGAAAAAGAAAACAGACACTACGGTGCACAAAAGCCACTTTTTCAACACACCGAGTCATATTTCGTTCCACTGTTGAGTTTTTTATATATGTGTTAACTGAGTTAACAAGAAATTTGTTTAAAAGATTGTATGATTTGTGGCTATACAAACTAATTGTATATTTTGACTGGCTTTTAGATAGCTCACTCAGCGTTTTTGGAAACATTGTTGGTAGAGTGCATGTTAAACCGGAAGTCATATTGTTTTTAAAAACGTTGCCTACGTAAAACATCAGCAGAATCCAGAGTAATATTATACACCTGTTAAAATCACCTGCTATAAATCTATCTGCTTGTTCGAAAACTATACGAATTAAAGTTTCTCCAATTTTAATGTTTATTTGCAATCGCAACTTTTTATATTTTATAAAGTGAACGTTAACAGAGAGAAAAATGAGTATCATACTAAAAGTACATCCTTTTTATCACAGTTGGATGATTATGATTAAAATAAACGAGACACAACTCCTTTGCTTGCCGTAGGAATAACCGGTTTCGGTTTTACTTATCCTTCATCAGATTCTATACATACATCAATTACAGTAAAATAATTATGATTAGACTAAGTTTACAATGCTACGAAATCGATTATATAATATGAGGTAATTTAATTATGATGACGATTACTAACTCACCCTTTGGCTTGATTGAATACAATATCACACAAAACCACACTGCTTATCGTGTTCATAAAATTATTTATTCCCTATGCATTAAAATAAGATAAATATTAGCAAAAAGAAAACATAAAATTACATACGTTAACATAATTATGTCAATATTACAATTATTTAATTACCTACCAGTTTTAAATTAAAATATAATGATTGGTTGATAATTAGCAGTGTGATGTTCCTATGCTGGTAATAAGAATGCTTTTATAGGAATGAGGAGCTTTTACAAAGGACAGACCGCTAGGCTATTCATTTCTACTGCACTATGTTGAGACATTTTCTTTTGCTCTATGCATAGTGTAATACGTTGTGTCTGATCTGGAATTGTAAAAGCAAAACACATTTCTACCTGCTTGGCTATTACTTTTAACCTTTGGCTTGGACATTTATTTAAAGCTTCTGTTATTCTATTCTGTACAATTGTTTTAAATTGTCGTATTTTAGCGAAAGGTAAAACGAAAAACACTGTACTGTTTTGAGAAATACATTCAGTTAATGTGTTATCTGTTAGCAAGTCTGGATTATGAATACTAATATGACTGATATGAAAACGGGATTTAGGTATTATAAGATTGTCGCGGTTGTAGGATAATAATTTTTGTTTGGTTTCCTCTAATAACTTTACTGGATAACCACGTCTAGCAAATTTTGAAAACATTATTTTTAGATTGTTATCCCTTTCGGATATCTCTGTACATGCTTTTATTACTCTTAAACCACACGAAAAAGGTAATGAATTTTTCATGTATAAAGGGTGATTGGACTCATAATGTAAATATTCATGTTTAGACATTGGCTTTGTAAATAAAGTTGTTGTAATAATATTGTCGTTACTTATCGTAATAGATAAATCAAGAAAATTTACACTATTTAGCGAGAAATCTATTGTGAATTTAAGAAATTCATGCCTAATATTATCGTTCAACCAGGTTTTATGATCCGCAATGTCAGTTATATCAACGATGAGAAATATATCATCAATAAACCTTCTTTTGAAAATCATTTCATTTTTCCAGATAGTATTCAATTGTTTAGCTGCTGTAATATTAGCGACGGATACACTAGAGTTGTTACCCATTTGAATACCTTTCTTTTGAAAAAATAGTTGATTATTGTATGCGACATAGCTATAATCAAGGCTTAAATCTAATAACAATTCCAATTGTTTCTCGGAAATTTCAAACGGCAACTCTGTAATGTCTTTGTACTCTTTGTAAAAATCTAGACAATCACGCTTGCACACCGCAATTGGTAGTTCCTGATACATTGCAGCTATATCTGCAGCAACAAGACAGTATTTTTTGTGTCTATCTAGTTTTACAGTATTGAGCAAAGCTAATAAATGTGGTGTGTCTATTAATAGTGTTGGAATATGAACAGTAAGTGGTTTGAGTATTGAATCTAACAAAATAGCCACACCTCTGTTTATGGTACATACATTACTACATATTGGTCTTCCAATAGGAAATACATCATATTTTTATGAATTTTTGGAAGAATATAAAATTTGGCTGGTTTGTAATCCTTTGGTATTATAGTTTTTAAATTAACTCGAAACGAATTAAAGAATATGTTTGAGAAATGTCTCGTCTTATCAATAAACGTTTGCATAGCTATGTTATATTGAGCATTATTACTAGGATTATAAATATTTAAGTCTGATAATTGACGAATGATTTCTGCTTCATAATCAGTTTTCTTCATAATTACTATCCCAGCATTTTTGTCAGATTGCTTAATAATAACATCGTTTTGCATTAAGAATAAGTTGTACTGTTGTAACAAGTACTCGTGAATTTGGTTGGGTTTTATTTTAATTCTTCGTAGAGTATCTGTACAGCATTTAGCTGTGTTGTCCTTAAATAAAACATATTCAAGTGGACATTTTAACTTACAACTTTTTACAGCTTTCTTAATCTTGATTATGGTTTCACATGCAATGTCATGTTTTACAGGTTGGTCATTTCTATTAATGAAAAACACTTTCCATGAAAACTTTCGGATACCTTCAGCAATAGCTAATTGTATGTTTTTATAATTAGGTTTTCTTACGAAATTAAATTTAAGTCCTAAAAATAAACACAGTTCTACAGCTTTTGGAATAAAAATTCCTGACAAATTATGAGTACATTGTGGGGATTCTGTCATATTCTTATACAAAAACCGTAATTTGCGCTTATCTTTTTTATTCAAGTTGCTACTGCCTGGGAAAATTTTATTCATGTTAATGAATTTTCTATTTCTGTGTCTTTTTTGGGGGTCAGTAATCGTCACGTTTTGTCAATAATCATTTTCAAAAGAGTTGAATAAACCTCTGTTCTGATTGAATCTTGGATTTGATTCTCTTTTCTTATTTCTCCTTTTATTGTCTGGAAAAAGTGCTTGGTAGCTCTTTACTCCGTCTCTGTGTTGTGGTGGTTTTGACTTTTGTGCACTGTACTGACTGTAACTATTACCAAAGTTTTTATTTTTGTTGGTATTATTGTTTGAATCATTAACTTTTGTGACTACATGGTTAGTGTCGTTAGCAACTGTACTATTATTGGTGTTTTCATCTTGGTTTGAATCGTTATTGGATTTAGCTTCCTCTAAGTTATCTTCAAAAAATTGAGAAAGTTGGGCTTTGGGAATATTATTAAATACAACCTTGCTCTCTAAAACTGCTTTAGATAGTTTTTCTGCATAGCGGTTTCTACAAACCTTTGGGGGTTTATCCCCAACCTTTCTCCATTTTGGCAATGAGCCATGTACCTTATCCTCTTTCTCTTCCCAATTGATTTTCTTCATGGGAAAATTCTTCTTAAAGTTCTTTCTGCTAATGTCAAACAGAACTAAATATTCATACTTGGCTCTTAACTTAGAATCACCGCCTTCCTTATTAATGCTTGCACTAATAACATCATACGCTTTCAATAAAAACAATTCATTTGTAAACTGCACAGCTGTAACTGACTCGAATTGCATTGCCATTACCAGATTTTTCTTCAAGTCTTTCTGTTTGTCAAAGTAGAACTTTGGTAAAAACTGATGGTTCGGTATCATAAACCTTGTTAATGGATTGAACAAAGTTAGTTCTCTATTATTTGCTTCACTGACATTTTCAACAAAATATGTGTTTTGCAAAAAGCTGGTAAAAAAGTTAATCGCAATGACCTGAGCTTCCAAATCACAGCTGAGCTTCTCTGAACTTGATTTTATCGCTGTTAGTTCTTCTCCAGTGGGTGGAATTGGTGCAAATTCATGTCGTATCAGTAGGTCGATGTACTTCTGAACTACTTCTGACCTCGGAATTTTGATTGGCATACAATACTAAAATTTTGTCGGACTGCGATTTCCATTAGAAGCATGCAAAATACATCTATTTTCTTATCAGCATTATCATTAGTTATGTTTATTTTCTCTAAACATCTAGGAATAAGTTCTCTCATTACACACTTTGTATAAATCTCACGGTTTCTTAGAATGTCTGTAGATTTAGCAAAATTGTAGTGTGGATAATCAAAGCTTTGAATTTTTGATAGCACCGATTTGTTAAAGATTAAAATAGTCTTTGAAAGTTGTAATAGTTCTTGTATTCGTGTAAACTGAGAAACGTATGCCCACTTGCGAACCAACTTATTTAATAACTCACCTGACTTCAAAGTTGATAACAAAGTATCGACAGAACCGACAAATATGAACTCATCATTGACAACATTGTAGTCCTTGGTAACTATGTTTTGAGTGGTAACGTTTTGGTACACGTATATAAAATGTGAAATGCAATTTTGAAAAAAGTATCTGAAATTTTGATTTGTCAACCTGACACTTTTAAGTACGTTTGATGACAGTAAGACTGGTTCCTGTTGATTTGACGTAATCCCTAAAGGACTGCTTTGATATAAAACATGGGATACCAAACATTGTCGTCCGTACGATTGCCTATGAAAATGAATTTCTTGCGAGAAATTCCTTTGTATATCATCCAATGCCACAAAAGGTAAAATTATAGTGAAGCCCAAAAAATGTGCTAAATTAATCATTGCTGATCTGTTGTACACAGTTTGAATTAATCCTAAAATTTTACGACATATATGATAAACGTAACATGACTTTAGTCAAATCATACACTTTATGAGAAACGCCAGTATAATATGCTTAAAACTACAAGCAACTGTTGTTGGAAAATAGGAAATGTTTGATGTCGTTGACATAAGACAAAGGCATGTAATTTCTCTGCCGGATAGAATCTTCGGTTTCACGGAAATTCTAGGCATACTCTCCGAAAAGTCAAAAATTAATCATCACTCTGCAGAAAAATGATTTTTTCCGGGAAATGTATTAGATGCATACCAAATATTAGATGCAAATTTTTGTTGAGCAAACTACAGTCTCTGGTTGGATGTAAGAACTAGCACAATTAGAATGGGTAATACAGATTCTGATTTAGGTTTTGAGCGTGTAGAGCTCATTGCAAAACGATTAAAGTGGAAAGGAGTATTAATTTCTGTGAAAGACATTTCATTCCATTGGAGAACAAACGACATGCTTCCAAAACTTGTGAAACGATTGATTACTAATGCGCAAATCACAGCAGTTGCAGGTTGCAGTGCTAGATTCTAAAAAGTCACTGTCAAATAGAGTTGCGTGTTTTTAGTAACTCTGTGGCTTTAGTGTATGAAATTTTTAAAATCATTCTCAGTGATTTTGTAGATAGCGAGTTTCTTGTACATCGTATTTCATTTGACAAATATATATCTCTTCGAGTACGGTTGTACGTGTTCTGGTTTTTGGAGTCTTATTTTTTCATGTATGTTGTCGCCTGTCGCTCTCGCTGTTATACAAAATAAATTCGAGATGACTTCTGAGACGATGACAAGTGAATTAGTTACTAAAAAGTACCAAGTGGTCAAAAGGAGTGTAGTAGTGCATTAAGAAGGACTGATAATCGTATTTGCTACCTTAAATTTAAATAAAATGAAAAAATAATACATTTCCCGGAAAAAATCATTTTTCTGCGGAGTTATGATTAATTTTTTACTTTTCGGAGAGTATGCCTAGAATTTCCGGGAAACCAACGATTTTATCCTGACAAATAAAATATTGCCTAAGACAAATTAGTTGTTTAGTTGTATTACAACATTTTTTGTATTTTAAGCTTGTACAACAGGCTTGCTTTATAATTGCATAGTCTATTTAGATTTTTTTAAACGATGAACTGGTTTGACAAATGTAGTTTATAAAGAGTTCTTATAATCATTTAAACTATAGTAAACTACATACAGCTAACAAATTATGCTAACTGCGCTAATCAATTAAAGTAGGTGTGCTTCGAATAAATTATGTAGATAATACTATAATTTAAGTTTGTATCGTAGTTTGTCAATCCTAAAGTTTAGAAATAAGCATTGCGTAAGTAAAAAGCTTACGTGTTATAAATATATGCTACTATCTGCAAATTTCAAATGTCCATAGCATTAAACTTTAATTCTAGTCCACTGCAATTTAAAATTTCATATACATTTCAAAGTGAGCAAAAACATTAAAAAATTAGGCTGAGATATAAAAGTTTTTATTTGAATTTTATTTGCTCTTAGTTACTATAAAGTATGATTTTATCAGTTTAACATTTTAAATTTACCGCTATATCTCTCAGCAGAATTATACATTTACGTTTGTACAGTTACGCTACACAAGTAGTCTAGAACCGTTGTATTCCAGTTATTCAACTGAACTTAAAGTATTGAATATTGTTCCGTAAAGACTGCGTGATAACAAACGAGGGTTGGTAATCATATACTAATTACCACCTGTAAGTAGGAAACGATAAAAAGAATTTAACTTTTTTTGATATATTGAATCTCTCTATCTAAGTAAATATTATTAGCGTTTATAAACTCAACCAATTTGATATTCACATAACTTGAAGATGTCGTGGATTTTTAATATGCAGCTGCCAAAAATATGCTTTTCAATATAATGAAGCAAAGCCAGGTGTATCGTTTTGGCATCCATGAAGTCAAATATTGTAACTTTGTTGCTCTGGTTTTTATGAAACGGTCTCCATGGAGCAAAAAAATCCTATGTATATTAAAAGTAAAAATGCAAAAATCAATAAATTATTAATTTGCGTATTCTAAGTGCTACGCAGTTTTAAATTTATCTGATTTTAATCGACAGCTTAATCTCTACTTTTGCTTGCAGGCTTGTGTAATCACGGATTAGAATTACCACTCCTTAATCCACACAAGCAAGCAAATTGCTTGTAATTTCCGGTTTTTTTAAATACGGACTATCGTTTCACTACATACACTCGGCTTTTAGACCTACAATATTACTTTTATCGATTGTACAGCAAGACGTTTTACATCTTGCGGATAAAGTCTAATTTTCATTTGCTTGATGGCTTGTCATATATACGTCTAGTCTTGTAAACTCATATTTTTTGGCTTACGTTATTAATAAACAGTTTTGCTTTCACAGCTCAATCTACATTTCAAATTTCTCTCGACTATGAAAAGCTGGTTTTTCGGACATAACTTTCTCTTTTTATCTACAATAATCAAATACAAATGTACACGTAGCCGTGAAATTTTTGGTAATGTTAGTATGATGTCGTGTAGTGTACAATTGTCTCACGAGTTTAAAGATATATTTAACAGATATATGATTGGACTCTTACAGCTTTTAAAGTTCCAGAAAAAGATCGTGGTGGAATTTGTATAAATGTTCATACCCAAATGTATTTATTTATGGATTGTATTTTACACTAATTTATTTCAGGATTAGATTGTGTTCCATACGGCTTACGTAGACATATTAGTCCTATATTAATATTAAGTACTAACGTACTTACCAACACACGTGCCACTTAGCAAAATTAAAATTCACATAACAAATTGAACATTGCCAACTTGGTTATACTTGTAGTCTAAGCAAAATAAGTTAGTATAAGAGCTTCTACCTGTTCTGCAGGTTTTTGCTTTTGTGAACAGTTGACAAAATATATTTTTTAAACTATTATTACGCATTCAGAATATTTTTTTAATGGGCATAATTTCATTTAAAGTTTGCCTTGATAACCAATCGTGTAAATTCTTTCCGGGTCAACAAATCACCGGAAATGTACACCTCACCGTCACCGGAGAGGAGACTGCAGTAGAAATTGTTGTTCGCTTTTTCGGAGAAGGTCACACTCACTGGGTGGAAACTGAAAATGGGAGGCATCATCGTTCATACCGTAGTCGCGTCAGCACATGGACAAGGCACCATGAGTATATGGAACATGAAACATATTTTGATTCTGAATTACGACTTTTCGGTGATGGCAAACAAAAGATTTTCATTTCACCAGGGGAAAATGTATACCCCTTTAAGTTTTACGTGCCTGATCGTCCTTTGCCTATTTCTTGCAAGTTTCAAAACGGTTCAGTGCGCTATGGCGTGGAAGCTCACATTAGAAGGCCATGGTATAAAACAGACCGGAAAACAAAAATCGTTCGTGTAAAAATAATCAATATGATGGATCTAAACAAAATGCCCGCTTCAGGAAATCCGATGAAGGTTATGGACTCGACGGAAATGGGAAGTTGTTGCTGGCGCAAACCTAAGTCTTGTGTTGTGCAAAGTTCTACTCCAAAATTGGGATACTGTCCTGGGGAAACAATCCCACTAACTGTAGAAGTGAAAAATGATAGTACTGAAGAAATCTATAGCCTGTTCGTAGCATTAACTCAAATTTGGACCTTTCACGCAAAAGGCTACGATGGTAGGAAAAGTCGTACACGTACCGTGGAGTTACAAAGGGTCGTAGGAGATGGAGTGGGTTCTCGGAAAAGCATGACGTGGAATGTTCCAGAATTGGTGGTACCAGATAACGTACCTCCGACACCCAACACAAAAGCCAGTGAAATCTTTCATATGGAGTATATGATTAAAGTAAGACTAAGAAATTGTTTTTTATTCGATTGATATAAATGTTTAGTAAGAATTAAAATTTATATTTCTAGATACATGCATTCACAGGAGGTATGTGCTGTTGCTTTGGTACACAAGATTTTGGAATATCGCATCCTATCATTATTGGAAACGTGGCTCTGACAAGTTCCACTACAATTTAGAGATTTCGAATGCGTTAAAATTATACAATATTTCAACTTATAAAAAGCTATGTTTTAATATACAAGCATTTTGCTGTATTACAAATTCTGTGTCTACTTTTACTGGCTGTCAAATTGATTTTAAAAATTCAGCAAACTGTAGCATAAAATTGTATAAATCAATATCCTGCTATTAAAGTCATTACGTTGAATCCTTATACAATTAGTAATAAAACAAAATTTATTTTTAGTGTAAGTTTTGGAATGTACGCATTAATGTTTCTAAGCAATATATTTACAACAATACTACATTTGAAACTGTTTAATATACTAGCCTGTTAAGTTGCTTTCACAATATGACATAGTAGAATATTGCATGTAAATAAAACTTGCACATGCATGATATGCACCGACTTTTATTTTGAGGTTAAAACAGTAGTATAGCCTCTGACGTTCTAAGCCAAATTAGCCAAACATACATCACTAGAAAGTCCCTACCCGCGTTCCAATAAGGTCCATAACTTAGCACTATACGTCTCATTGATTTCAGTTTCAAAAGTTGTATATGATTTTCCCGACTTTTAAATCTTGAATACAAGAATTCGGTTATCAAAACTTTTATTTTTAAGGCTACAATGCTTTTCTCAACTATGTAACAAAGCAATTCTAACACATAAAATGCAGAACCAATTATACACATTAGTGCTACTACTGCGATAAAGTATATAAATGAACTTAACTCTTCAACTGTGCAGCGCACAAGAAGCCAAGACGTAAGCACTATGGTCCAAAATCCTGCTGTCAGAACAATATAAATCACACTATCTAGTTCTGATTTTGCATTTCCAATAAGTATACGAAAGCTGTTAAAGTGATGCACAAATTTTGAGACTGAGTGTATTTGATGTACAAATATATTGATAGTTTTTGAAGCTCTGCAAATTAGCATAATCATGCAGTAGCATGCAAAACTTAAACTTCGGGCTACTTCCACTGTAATTATATAAAGTATAAATATTCGCAGTGCTGACGTCAGACAAATTGTTTTTACTGAACGGTACTTTGGATCGGGAAGAAATTGTTCGCCAACAATGTAAAATAAATCTATATCCGAAGCAAAACAGCCAATTGGAACTACCCAGCTTCCAAGAAAACTGATAGGAATAATTCCAAGTAACGAAAATTCTAGAATATTTTCCCGATGAAATTCATTTGTTCCTTTTGATCGGCATTCTTTAAAAAGCATAATACAAATGATTTAGGCATATTCAACAACAACATTTACTATGGATATGTTACCTTTCTCCATGGTTTTGAAGAATTGCAGAAACGTGTTGAAGGTTGTTAAAAAGTTAGTACTATATAAAATATACAGTACCATTGCAACTGGACAACAACCAATAAATACAAGTGTAAATACTATTTTGTTAACTAGCTGAACTTGTATTCTGGGGAAAACCTTTTCAAGTACAAGCGCACTTGTTAAATTTAAAATTCCAAAAATCCATAAAATAAATGTCAGTCCAATACTGGCTAGCGTCTTACTAATTGGTTGGTTAATGGTAATTCCAGAAAAATCTGAATTCCATTTAACAGCAAATGGCCATATAAACCCATACAACCTATTGTGTAATCGTACTACACTCTTTTCGATGTCACTTAAAAGTGATATTTCGGTTTCAATACTTGTAATTGCATCTTCAGAATTTTTACTTTTTTCTGTGAAACGTTTTTCCATTGTTTTAAATTTTATTGGGCTGAACATTGCACGAAGTATTTGTTGTATGATATGACACACGGGGGAATAATTACAGTTTTGGAAAGATGCAAATGCAAGACCACTCGACATACTAAAGCATTGGCTTTTTTAAAGCAAATCTTGTAAAAACCAACTTGTGTAAACAAACGTGTGTTTGAAAAATGAAAACTGTAAAATGCAAAATTACCTCAGTTTTTAAATTGTGTTATTAGTGTAGCTGAAGCATTTAGTTTCCTACTTTTTGTAAGACAGCACAATTGTAACTATTTGAAAAGTTGTCTAAAAATAGTATTAACGCTTTTGTTAAAAATAAAATGCTAAAACTTTGTAGCAGACTAAATTTGAGACAGAACAAATTTAAAAGTAATTTTGTGAGCACTTATCATATGTTTCAGAGTGAAATTGATATTTTGAGCATAATAAAGCATTAGAATTGTGATGGTAATTTTGTATTATATTTCCTGTAAAACAGTTAAATAAATGTTTACATTCAGAATGAAAGATTACTGTAACATTTTATGTACAAATCCTGGTAATTTATTCTATGTAAATTTAGCAACACAGCGTAGTGAAATCAACCAAATTTTTAGGGAAAATCAAAAACTGCTCGTCCTTGTTTAATAGGTAAAGCGTCGCTTTTCTCTCTGAGAAGGTTTTGAAAGGTACACATGTATTTGAATTTTCACGGAAGTTTGAGAACCGCTGAAGAAATTTGGTTTTCATCAATAGGTTTCTACATATTTTTGCTTATAAAACCATCGTTTTTGTAAGTGCCAGCGCTACATGTTTACTACATTTCAAATCCGTTGATGTATCATTTAATGCAAGTAAAACCTGTGTATCAATCAAAATTAAAATACCTATGTATCTATATATTCTTGCTATAATTACGAACATAACAATCTAACTTTTCCTGTTGTAGAGGAATCGTACAGCGTTTATAGATATAAATTTCGGTAATGTTTTATAATAAGCACTAATACATATAATACGCTAATATAACTAAAAGTTTAAAGAGCACATATGTAAGCTTGCAATTCACAGAAATCAGAGCAACGAGCTATCATAAATATTTTTGTTCGACATATGAGATTTTAGTTTACAAGCATAATTTTAAACAAAATAACAAAGCAAAATTTTCGATTCAGCAAGGACAATCAAATTACTTAAGTCTTAAATGTGCTCATGGTTTTGAATTATTTTCACAAAATTCATCACTTAACATCAAAGCAATATACCAGTATATCATGTTATATTAATTACTATTAACGTTATTAGATTACAAGGAATCAACTATGTAATTGTGGCACCTTCACAATACACAGTGGAAATTGTATTGATGACGTGCCTATTTCATTTGATAGTTGCTTTACTTAAAGTAATATCTTGAAATGAAAATTTTTTGAAGTATTGCAGTAGAGTACCAGGGGGTCTATATAGACCCCTTCGGAAGGGGTCTATTTAGACACCCTGGGGGTCTATATAGACCCCCACCAAAAATAATTATTTTTACAATGCTCATTTTATAGTCTACATTAACTCAAAAAATTAAGTAAAAATGCGGCTTTTGTTCAGAAAATTATGCTTGATTTTATAAAAATAAGCTTTGAAAAATAATATTTTACTAAAATTTTCAGTGCATACGCTAAAATTGACAAAATAGACAAATTGTTATTTCAAAAACCTCGAGGGAAAGTTGCCCTCAAAAAATCACAGAAAATAGCAAATTCAATGAAGATTAAGAAAACAAAGTCCAAAATTTGCGCTCTTGCACCATGTGACCTGTAGAAATTAATCTTTCCAATTTTAACGTACATTTAGCATATAATAAATTATGTTTCATTAGCAGCTTTCGAGCGCAAACTTTGGACTTTGTTTTCTTAATCTTCATTGAATTTGCTATTTTCTGTGAATTTTTGAGGGCAACTTTCCCTCGAGGTTTTTGATAACAATTTGTCTATTTTGTCAATTTTAGCGTATGCACTGAAAATTTTAGTAAAATATTATTTTTCAAAGCTTATTTTTATAAAATCAAGCATAATTTTCTGAACAAAAGCCGCATTTTTACTTAATTTTTTGAGTTAATGTAGACTATAAAATGAGCATTGTAAAAATAATTATTTTTGGTGGGGGTCTATATAGACCCCCAGGGTGTCTAAATAGACCCCTTCCGAAGGGGCCTATATAGGCCCCCAGGGTGTCTATATAGACCCCCTGGTACTCTACTGTATTGTTCTTACATAATATTATTCTTGTCTTCTTTTGTTGTTTTTGCTGGTTTATTATTTAACTTCATGCGTGTATGAATTCCACAAAAGATAGTGTGGAAATACATTACCTGAACCTGCAAATATCAATGTAATCTAAAAATAAGCATTGATCCTTCACAAGGCGTACACGTAACCCAGGCACAAATAAGAACCTTTAAAGTTCACTGACTGTGTTCACCTACACAACACCAACTCTGAAGGTCATCCTATTTGTGCTCTAATGCAACTGGGTTGACTAAATGGCATTCTACTTTGTAAATTTGAGTGCATCAAAATACAGAAAAGTTGAGAGGCATTTCTTCAAAAGCACTAAAGCAGCAATTTTCAACAACACACAAAACGTGTAGATATATTCATATTAGTTATATGTTTAGCAGTACATTTAATTTTGTTTGAAATTCTTGTTTTTAATGTGTCAAATGTTTTGTTTGTTTAACTAAAGTTGGAATCATTCATGTTTCTAAATTAAAGTTTAACTATTTGAAGCTGTAAAAGATTTTGAAATGTCAGGATTCTGGAAACAGTTTAAGAAATCGAAAGTACATAAAACAGATGCATTAGCAAGCCAGCAACATAAAGTCACATGGTTGCATGCTCTGTTTTCTATTGTTCCTGAAGTAATAAAAAGCAATAATGCACGTCTTCAATTCAGCAAAGCCAAACTGGAAGAAGAGGTATGTACAATCAGCATCGGAGGCTACTTTTTAGATACATTTTAGAAATTATATTAAGTTGAATATTAAATTTCCTGGAACTTAAAATAAAAGCTTACTTTCATTATATTTACAGAACATATCGAATAACTTAGCGTTGATCAAACAACAAACGTCCAGAATGGAATTGGAAAATAAGAAACTGGAAATGGATATAAGAAAACTGAAGTTTCAACTTATTGCACAACGAATGGAGGAGCAGCATGAGGTAGGTTCTTGTGAATCATAACTATGTATATTGATCCAAAAATACACTGAATGCAACATCAACCAATTATATTCCCAAAATATGCAGATAGAACTTGAAAAAATGTTTAATCAACGAAAACATGAAGATGATGTCCATCAGCTGCACATGACAACGCTAATTGCAATCAGCATTATAGTTGCTATTGTGGCAGTTTTATCTTTTATCGCACAAAGTTTGTTTTTGGATGCAGGTACTAACAGATTTTGAAGCCGACTTTTATACATATTTAATAGATAGAGTGTAATGTGATAAAACCTTAAAATAAAATTCATATCTCTTCAATATAAAGTGTTACCATTTAAAATGTAAAAAGTTTTTATGTTGTTACGTACAGAATTTAGAATAAATATATCGTGATCTTGTTTTCACAAAATTTGAAAAGCAGAATGGATAATGTCATTGGATTCCTTTCATTGGGTTACGAATTCATTGGAAATTCCGTTACTTATAATTTCCTGTGTTCAATTTAAAGCAGTAATTACTTAGCGCTAAGGATATAGCATATTCTAATTTTCTATTTTATTTCTATTAATACTGTTAATTTTATACTTTAATTATTTTACTGTGCGTGAATCTGAAACAACTTAAGAATTCTAAACTATACATAAAATGAATGCTATAAATTTTATCTATAAACTACGACTTGTGCGACTAAGATTACTACAAAGTGCAATACTGGCTTTGCCACGTTTAGATTAGGATTTGTTATATCCACATCCTGAAAATATCTATAGCTCAACGACTCCCATTTTTGCCAAAGCAGAACAAGACCCGCTTCCACAATTCTGTCATACGTTTGGCGTAGCCAGTATCGGTTATTTGTGTAAATTTTCATATATTGCATTTCGTTCTTTAAATGGGTTGGTATATCTAAACAGAATACGATACCACTACCATTTACAATTATTTTTACATATTTTTCAATTAGCAATGTTCTGTCTCGAACTTCTGAGAGTACGAATGGATGCGCGTGTTTCTTAGCCATGTACCGGGCCACATCCGAAACGTCCGGTGATATCCAACCTGTGTCTGTGAAGCTTGCGTTTAATTTATCTAGGACATCACTTCTTTTAAACTCATAATAGTATGACATATCCGGAGGGTCATCCTTGTTACTGCTCCATAATATTTTGTATCCGTTCAAAAATCAGTTCTCGCAATTGAGTTATAAGTTTCAGGTGGATCAGGTACTGCTAGAACGCTCAAAATTCCATTTCCGTAAAAGTTGCATGAAAACATTCCCAAAACCTGGAGAATAACGCAGATTTTTAGTTTATCTAAATAGGCTGGAATGGAGTTTCCAAGAAGAATTCCTAGTGTGTCTAGCAATTTTTGTACAAACCCAACAGTTTTGATGCCAATGGTAGAACTGATATGCATAAAGAGAATAACTGCACAGGTTATTGAAAGCCAAATAATAAGAGTAAAGGACTCCATCCAGATTGTGAAATCGGCATTCAGTTCATCTGTCTTATTTGGAAATATCTTGCTGTAGACAATTTGTATTGTTACAGTATCTATATATCTTATTCCAGGACTTGTAGAACTTGGGCTGGGGACAAAACCTTTATACTCAAAGGTTGTTGGATTTAGAATGAACTGTTTTCTTTGATAAAATGCTGCAGAAGAGTAGGCTGGGTTCATTATGTGCTCAAATCCTGCCGGATTGGCGATTATTGTCAAGTTATT
This sequence comes from Entomobrya proxima, assembly GCA_029691765.1. NCBI lineage: Eukaryota > Metazoa > Arthropoda > Collembola > Entomobryomorpha > Entomobryidae > Entomobrya > Entomobrya proxima. Next base: position 40,866,063 of record CM056168.1, on the reverse strand, counting down.
GAACTTCTCAAAAATAAAAAGCGACATGTACTCTGGCGTACAATATCCAAACCATGTAGATTTGAACAGTAGATCAGGACATGGCACAATAGTCTCTTTTCGTTGGTGACTAGCCTCAAATCTCCAAGCTCCATTTCCAACAGATATAAAAGCGTCTATGATTTCACGATTTCCGTTGTGAAAGTACATTTTGTGAATTTCCATCGGCTTTGACAAAGAATTTAGAAACTCGATGTTTAGCCGACCAATGTTTGTGCCAGTTTTGCAGTACGGGAAACACTGAATAGAATACCACAGAATATTATTAGGTCTTAAAGCCTGAATCACAATCTTTAGTGAAGGCGTTGTTAGGTAATATGGCAAAAAGTAACAAGATTTAACAATGCATTTGTACGGTACCTCCACATTATTAGCTCACTGCTTTGCAGAGGAGCTACTTAAGAAGTAGTGTGTCCGTCTGTCCGTCCGCCTACTTTATTTTCTACGGCTGGAACATATCTAAACTAAGTAAAAATTCAGTGTTTATTTATTATTTGTAACTATGTGTAATATGCGACCATAGCAGCGAGCAATTTTTTATGTTTACCATGGATGTTTAAGTACATTAAACAATGACTTACTCTAATTGTTTGGCAAAGTATTGAATTCTTGGTTTATTAATACAAGTGACGAAGAAGGAATTGCAAAAGTTGCGCACTGCAAGTATGCTTGGGATCATTTTTAGCTACCTTATGAACGAATAGCTTAAATAATATCTGTGAAGAATTCACAACAAAATTTATTGTCGACCCATAACTCATAAATTAATTTTTATACATTTTGTTACTTGGTTTCAAGAATTAAGTTTATTTCCAGTAACAATGATACAAACTAAATTCGACACGACGACTTCATCTTACAAACTCAATGACAACTAAAATACGAAAGTTTTCAACTTTTGATTTCATAACTGAATATGATGAAAGAAAGTCGACATAAGATTTTTTTAATTAGTAGGTGTCACGAATACGAAACTAATAATACATCAATGATATATGTTTTAACAGAACTGTTAATTGCAATAGTGTTAATTCTACTTTCAGAACACCAAAAACCGCTTATATTTGTTACGTGAAACAAATTACATAGAAAAACGTTTTTATTACAATAGATGTATTTTCTACAATGCAAAAAATACATAAAACATGCTCAAGGGAAAACGTTCTTATATAATATGTACAAGTAGGTGAAACAACATGAAAATAAACAGCAAATTATATGAAAATGCAAAATTCTTAAAATTTATCTGTAAATCCTTATGTCTAATTTCTAAATATTGTATTTGTTTTGTTAAAATGTTAAAGAAATCTATTAAATTCTTACAAATTTTAAATCAAGACTATAGTCATGGCTACCGCAAAGGAAATGTTACAATGCAAGCTTGAGATCCTAAAAAATTACAAAATGTTGTCGAGCACATTGTGTTGCGTGATTTTTTGGGAAATTTTATCTTTAAGGTGTAAAGCTACATAAATATTTACAAATACTTCTGTCCAGGGTGAGGGACGGAGCTTTCGAACAAATTCAAAATACACCAGTTCCCTAATTACTCAACATCATACATTTACCTGTTGTATTGGTTACAGAAATGGAGTTTTTATGTAATAATCCGTTCATGTGCATAACAGAGTTTAGGTGGCTAGGTCTTTGAGTCTTTGCCAACACTTTCAGTAATAAAGTAAGTATTTGCTTTGGGCATCTAAACCGCACAATGTGGATTTAATTGATCGTAAATGGTCCACCAGTACACACATATAAACAAAACATTACAATTACAGTTACCAGTTTATTTAAAAGCTTAAAACTAATTACCTATTAGGATTTTTATGTACTGATTCAAACTTGTATATTTTTAGAGAGTATAAATTACAGGAATATTATTATAAGATATTATATCATTTCTATTCAATGTTTTTCTTATTGTCAAAACTTCCAATCATTTTGTAATTACGAACAATTTCTATGTACTAAATTGTTTGTTCTCTTAAATTGACTTTAGGAAATTTCAGATCTTAATTTCACTTGATCGAACATTTTGGTCAATGATTGATTGATGGCTACATGATCTTCTCAAAGAGGACCTAATATATTCTTGTTACACATTTTGCGGACAATCTAAATCTACTGACAATTTTCTATGTAGCTTCGTGATATAAAAGCCTTGATTGTCACTTCTGACTCGGCTCGCACCCGACTAATTTTAAGCTGGTTCCAGTTTTTGTTTGCTAAACAGTGCAATATGCATTGCGGTTTGACCAAGTTTATTAACAGCATTTGTATTAACACTGTTTGTTGCATTTGGCGATTGAAAACTTTCTACTAAAGTGAGTGACTTAGATTCTCGCCCACACGCAAGAAATAAGTTTAAGCACTCATTGGTTAAGTCAATATATTTAATGGCTTCGTGCAGAGGTGTATTTAAATCTTCGTTGTCCTGCCAATTAAACAACTCAGTAATGTTTGTTGGTTCCATTTCTCTATGTAATTTTCTCTGTTGAGTTGTAAGAATTTTATCATTCTGCGTGCCAATAAAGCTAACAATTTGTTGAAAAGCTTTATTTTTAGTTGAAATTGCTGCTAAATGCAATATTGTTCTGCCTTTTGCATCTACAGCAAAAATGTTGGCTCCTCTGTTAAGAAGAAATTTTATCATGTCAACTTGTCCAAATTTTGACGCCATCAAAATTGGAGTAACGTTTTGACTTTGTTCCATCTTTTTGCGTTCTGAAGCTAACATTTCAAGATTAGCGTATTTGTATTCCATTCGTCTATAATTGCAAGTAGACAATAATCTTAAGTGTTCCACACTATGTCGCAATTCCAAAAACGCAGTGTCCTGATTCAGAAAAAAAGCTACAATTTCCACATGTCCAGTAGCTACCGCATGAAAAAACATACCTTTAAAAAAGTTAGACCGAAGCAATTCAAATTTTGCATCTTGGTTTTTATTCTTAGTAGTTATTTTGATCATGTGATCCACATATCGTAATACTGTGCTAACTATATTTCCAAGTTCGTATTCACCACTCCGGCAAAAGTATATCTTATAATTTTTCGGATCTAGAAGCAATTCCTGTGCTTTACACTCGACAAAGAGAAAGTCTTTCAGTTTTTCAAAATCGTCTTCCGACATATAGTTTAGCGCTTCAATATAAATAATTATGTACGATTTATCACTTGTTTTCACGTTAATACCCTTTTCAACCAGAAATCGTAAAGCTTTCAAGTGAATCTTTGGTGTAAGTATGATTGCTCTTTTCTGCTCTGAATTTGGGTGAATGGTTTCTTCAGTTATTAAATCAGATTGTTTTGACAAAAGCAGCTTAGCAATTTCAAATCTAATTTCCAGATTTTTTTCATTCTCACAGTAGGTGTTTCTAAAGCACCAATAAAGAAGTCCTTGATTTTCCAAACTAAATTTATTGGCTAAATATTCAACAACTTGGTAATCTCCGCGTTTTACAGCCACTTGCATCGGCAAAGGTGAATAACAATCAGTTATAAACTCGGACCATTTTGTTAAGTCAAAATTGACCCCGTTCTCTAGGAACAGAAAAAGTTGATTGATTGTTATAATATCACTAAATCTGGCTGCTGTTTGAAGTGTATTTAGCACCGTTAACATGTTTTTATCCCGATTATCTTTATCAGTTGCATGAATTGCTCTGTTTAGCCAGGAGTTTGATGATTTCTCAAAATTTTGTATTACATGCAATAAAACCTTGAGAATACCCTGATAATTGGCTTGCAAGCATGCTTGCACTGGATTAGAGTAACTTGCGTAATTTGATGGCAAACCACTGACACAAATTTTGTCCTTGTCATGCAAGCATTCTGTAATATATTCGTTTAGGAAATACGGCAGAAGAGCTCCATTGAAGCTATGATACTCAAAAGATATATTTGCCGAAAATTTTTCTGTCTTGGAAACGGTAAACGCATCAAGAAATCGATCAAGACAAAGAAGTGCCAAAATTTTATCAAAAAGTTTCCTTTTTGTCGAATTGTGCGGCTTTGTAAGCAATGTTTTGGCAATGTATTCCGCCACCAAATATTCTGCGATTGTTTTGTGCAAAAAATCAAAAGTATGCTCGAGTTTTCCCGGTTTTAAAATACCTGGAGCTAAAATTTGACTTGGCTTCAAGCCATAAAATTTGTCGAAATATTTACTATATTCAATCTCTATTTCCAAATCTCCACAAACCAGCGCAAAGGCTTGCAAAACATGAAAACTCTTCACTTTACAATTTGCATCGCACTTCACTTTACTATTCCCTTCTGCCTTATGCATGCAAGCAAATCTACACTTGCTTTCACCCAACCGCCGCACCATGAATTTTGAGTAAACATCAAAAAGTGAATCTACAACAGTTGTAGGTAAATTTTTAGAAAATTTGCTATTCGTATCAGCATATAGGGCTGCTTCATTACAATACAGTTCTGCAATCAATTTACATTGAAGTGGTACACCGGAAATATTACTTACACCTGTTTTATAAGTATGTGCTAATTTCTGCACAATAAATGTTGCAAACTCGTTTAGCTTCTCTTTGTCGCTTGTAGGATAATTTTGTATCCAATATGACTGTAAGTAAGTGGCCTGAGCCTGTTCGTCAAATGGTAAAATATACCAATAAGACTTTTCCTGTTCTGCGTACACAGCGCGATGGCTTGTTACAAAGAGTCTTGCTTCTTTAATGATTTCATAATAAAAGATTTTAGGAATAAAATCATTCATACATTTTAAAGTAGTTCCTTGAAGTTCATCAATCCCATCAAAAAACATGTTAAATTTGATATGCCCGTTTTTAGTTAACTCGTAAAGAATTCTGCTGGCTAGTTTTGATGTGCTAATATGCTCCAATATGGCTATAATTTTATCTTCGTGTTGTTCCAATTCTTGTACAAAATCTCGCGCTTGAATAAAGCAAGTTATATCTTCCGGACATTTCTCCTTAATTCTTCTTGCTAAGCTTACCAACAACTCGGATTTACCCATTCCAGGCGAGTCACAAATACACATGATTTTTACATCATCCTCCAAAACATGTTCGATTAAATCCTCTTCCGATACGTACTCATGATTGCAGTGTTTGTATTTGAAATGTTCTTGGAGTATTTCGGAAGCACCAGTTGTTGCTTCAAGAAGAAAGGCGTTTATTTTCAATTCATATTTTATCAGATGCACGGGAGTTTCTGCTGCTGCTATAGCACAAATCTTGCTCCAGTCGTTTTCACTATCCAAGATAATAAATCTACAGGATATTTTCTTTTGTAGTAAAAAGCGCGTTGATGATACAATTTTGTAAGTAGCATGCCAAGCAATCAAAATAGATCGCTTAATATTTTTAAACACAAATATATCTGGACAATGCAACCTAAACAAATAGGGATCTAGAAATTGAGGCACGGAGACAAATCTGGGAATGTAGTTGGCATATGCTTTTGGTATTGTGTCACGTAACAAATTTACTGTTTTTTTCTCACTTACAGTTTGTGAAATTGCTTTACGCTCAGATTCAGAAAGATCACTTTCTAGCAACCAGGTTTCAATGGCCTTGACTTGATCAGTAGTCAGTATATTTTTTAGTTGTTCAGTTGTTCCTTGAAAATTTACCTTTAAGTTGCTAATCGGCTGAGATGGATGAAAAAGAGGAAGAAAAGATGCGGCTGTTGACTGGCGGGTTTTGTTGAGTGCTTTTATCAGCGTAAAATAGCCGTTTGCTTTGGTTACTAAAATGTTGTAAAGAAGTTTGGCTTGGTCAGGGTTGGTTTTCTTGACCACCTAAAAAACCAAAATATAAGTGGTTAGTTATGTAGTTAGTTAGTTGTACGTTATTGTAAGGTTATTCTTAAAATAATAATATGCTTACAATTTTAGCCACATCGACAACACTGAGCACATTCACCTTTCTTAGTTCTGCCAGAAGTAGGGCATTCACAGTAGTGCAGTTAATTAGTGAACTCAGATTATTTGTGATTTGGTCTTTTTGCCACTCTTCCATTTTGCTTGAATTTTTAACCAAATCCAATATTCAGGGCTTACTATTAAAAACACTTTAGTGTTCTTTCCAAACGTTAAATTGACTTGTAGGTATGTAGTAATGTTAACATAAACACATTGGTAAATCTGTTAAACTTTGTTTGTTAATTTGTTTTGTACAAATATTCTAAGAAATAGTAGTCACAAAAAACCAGATTGTGTCACAAGATTTGCAAAATAAAATCAATATAATGCGTCGTGGAGATAGACGCTCCTGTTGATTCCAGGAATTGGAGAAAGTATGCCAAAGTGTAGTCGTGTGAGCATAGCCAGCACAATAATCTGTTGGCTATGCTTGCTTCAGATATACACGTAAAAAATCGATAATGAAGATGCAGTTTGCTTTCACAGGAAGACGTTCCGCATTTTGCGACGCTGCTTGTGTTTTTTTGCATGCATTCCTACTTGCCTGTAGTAGCTATGCATAAAAAATTGCGTAGGTGTATACTTTTTTTAAATTTGAAATGCATACTGCCGCCATGTTTCTTGGTTTACTCATAAAAAGAACTTTATTACATCATGGTGTTTTAGTGACGAATATAACAAAATTAAATCTCACGTTGTGCAAGCTTTTATTGGTGTAAATGTACAAATTTATAGGTGTAATTGGTCTAATAATAAATGATTCTTCGTTATAAAACTGAAATCTATTTTATTTTTGTCGCTACGTTACATAAGAAGCACATTTAAAATGATTAAGTAGAAATGTTGTTATCTTACAGGTGCCTGAGTGAAACCACTTGCCAATGAACAGTATTACTACCTGATGGAAAGATTCAAAAAGACGCATTTTGCTCATATTAATTTTTTGGATCCTTGTTGTATTCGTTTTTACATATTTTCATAACAAATTTACTACAATCATGCACATTTTAGCTCCATATTTTACTAACGTAGTGGCGCACTGACTTCCTTCCGTTTGCTGTCAAAATCTAATGTACATGTTTCAAAGTGGGCGAATAAATATCAAAAAACTAAATCCGTTTATTACCTAAATACTTATAACATCTAAAATTACTAATTAACTCCAACTATCACCATATGTTCTTCAGCAGAATGCATTCTTCACCATTAGCTTTTTATATCTGAGATCCCGTTGCCATGCAATAAGTGCGTGCATTTTTTATGGCAGCTAAGCAAATACCTATATAGGAATATTTTCAGTGAGCAAATCTGTGGTTATCATATTAAATTTTTAGTTTGGCATGTTAATACCTACAGGCATAACAAATTCAAACACACATGATTGATTTTTTATACATTCAATGCAAACGGTACAGAGTTCATGCAAACGATAGACATCTCATGCAAACACGGAATACATGCAAAACTCCTACTTTGCTTTTCTATACACTTTATTTTAATTATCTTCATAGATGTATTTTAACCAGCTTCTTTAATAATAAACGGCTAACAGGTCTCAAGAAACTGTAGCGCTTTGTTAGACCATTTTAGGGTTAAGAGTTTTAGGTGGATGAAAAGTTTATTGAAAACATGCTTTACAAATGTTACATTTACATTTTATTCATAGGCAAGCTACCCTTTTGCAATCTAACTGCTTTGTATGTAATTACTTCATGTACATTTTGCGAGAGATATTAAAATTATTTAATTACTCTCTTACCAGAAAAGGTTAAAATGCTCAAATCGGTTTCAAAACTAGATAAATTATATTACCACAGATCATAATCGACAAATACAAAATCAAATCTGCAAATATCTTAACTTTTTATATTATGTATATGAAGCGTATTGGTCGTTTTGCTTGAGTAGTTCTAAATTAAAACAATAATATAGCATCAAACACACAACCTGTCAGATTTCTTGAGAAATCTCTTTTAAACTGATAGTCTACAACTATGGAAGGTTTACACATCAGTTTATATAACTGTAAAGAATATACTATTTTTTTTCAATAATAGGTGTTTTTTCCCGAAAGCGGATCTGCGGATTTATCTCGTATAGCCTTTTCATATTGCAAATTTGTTTGGCTGGTTTCAACCCTTTGAAGCAAGGTTTAGACCCCAATTAACCAGGTTTATACACCATTTATCCTAGTTTAGAACCCATTTAACCTGGGTTAGACCCCATTTAACCTGGTTTAGAGCCCAAAAATAAAGTGCACGGACACACTACTCCTTAATAAGCTCCCCTGCTGAAGCAGCGAGCTAATAACAAATGCGATTGGGCTAACCATGTTAATTTGACATACCTAAAAGCTTGTAAGAAATTGTACGTTTTACGGAAACGTAAGCACTACGGATTTTCTAGATCTCAATTAAGCCAATTATATGTTTCACATATTTGCAGCATTCATGAATACTGTTGCATTCTTTGGTCTAACTACCTGATTCTCGAGCAAACCAAGAAATTAGTCAGTGTTGAAACAACAGCTTTTTCTATAATTTTGGGAAAATATGCTAGTAGTTCAAACTACGTAGATATTTGCCCTTCCTTAGGCCTTACATGTGTTACCGACAGGTGGAATGAACTTATGCTAAGGTTTGGCATAAAAATGCTAAGAAGTGAGCGTTTTAAACATTGGTTGAGCAAGTACCAGATAACGCGAGACCCCAACTATAGTAGTCGATATAACAAAAACAAATTTAATTTTTGTCTGGTCAAAACCAAGTTTGGAGGTCTACAGTTCCATCTTTGATTAGAATATTAACAGATAAATGTTAAGCAAGCCTTGTTAAGTATGAACATTTGTATCTAATAATTACTACAACTATCTTTTCCTTTATTTTCTTAACCCCACTTGCACAGCGCCTTAAATGGCTGCTTGCGCTTCTTGTTTTTACTCAATGTTAATAGTAAGCATCTGTACTTGTACTTTTTCTTACAAAAATGGAGTACAACTGTAACATAAAGTTATAATGGGAGATTATGTCATTTCAATTTTTAAAACTGATTAAATAAAGGTCAGCAGAAGATTATAACAATCGTTCTGCAATTATCATCATTCTTACGTATTGGTATAAATGCATGAGTGTAATCACATCTGAATGCGCATTACCAAGTCGTTGTGCTTTATCGAGCTTACTGTAGCAATTAAAAGGTTTAGATCTGACTAACTTAAAAATTGCGTTGTTAGTTTTATTGAAAATAATTCAAAATCTTTGTTAATTTGTATTAACCGAACGTAAAACAGACTCCTGTTTCTGTGTGCGTAAATAAAAGTAAAACAACGGTTAAGCACTCATGCATTTGTCAATGTCGGTGACCGGCACTTTTATCCCAATCATTTTATCCCCATCAGTTTATCCCCAAATCATTTTATCCCAATCAGTTTATCCCAATCAGTTTATCCCAATCATTTTATCCCCATCAGTTTATCCCCAAATCATTTTATCCCAATCAGTTTATCCCCGAATCATTTTATACCCATCACTTTATCCCCGAATTATTTTATACCCATCACTTTATCCCCGAATTATTTTATACCCATCACTTTATCCCCGAATTATTTTATACCCATCACTTTATCCCCGAATTATTTTATACCCATCACTTTATCCCCGAATCATTTTATCCCGAAATTATTTTATCCCAGTAAACGTACTATTGCTAAACTATCTCTTTACTTTACTATCCCTTTCTAATCTTGCATTCCGGCCCAACATGACAACTTTGAGGGAAGTTTGTGTTTTTAAGGAATGAGAAGCTGGTCCCGGTTTAGGGCTATTGAGCGATGAGTCTAACAATTGAAATGCTGATATATCAAATTTAAAATATAACATTTTATAAACGTGGTCCATTTCTGTTTGATTGAATTAATACAAGTAAGTCTGCATTGATTAGTAACTGTACAAGTCTATATATTAGTAGGATAATCCAACTTGAAGATTCTCTTTTCAAAACTGGAGTGCAGCTGCTACATGAAAAATACTAATAAATCGCAGTATATCTTGTCAACAATGCAATACATCTTAAGCTATTTCATAAGGCTTGTTTAGCTAAGCCTTAAAAATGCATTTTCGTGCTAAGCTTCCTCGTGTAATGAAAACCCGATGACTGCAAAACGAATGCGCACTAATGAATTAGAAATATTTTTCAATCAAAGCCATGTTAATATTGATCCGCCCATGCTGACAGGGGCTACGCATTATGGAAAAGGTGAACTGCATGGCTTCTAAATTAAAGTTTAACTATTTGAAGCTGTAAAAGGTTTTGAAATGTCAGGATTCTGAAAAAAATTTAAGAAATCAAAAGTACATAAAACAGATGCATTAGCAAGCCAGCAACATAAAGTCACATGGTTACATGCTCTACTTTCTATTGTTCCTGAAGTAATAAAAAGCAATAATGCACGCCTTCAATTCAGCAAAGCAAAACTGGAAGAAGAGGTACGCACAAACGGCTTTGGATGCTAATTTTTAGATACGTTTCAAAAATTATATTAAGTTGAATATTAAATTTTCTGAACCTAAAAGTAAAGGCTTGCTTTCATTATATTTACAGAATATATCGAGTAACTTGACATTGATCAAACAACAAACGTCTAGAATGGAGTTGGAAAATAAGAAACTGGAAATGGATATAAGAAAACTGAAGTTTCAACTTATTGCACAACGAATGGAGGAGCAGCACGAGGTAGGTTCTTGTGAATAATACCTATGTAGATTTATCCGAAAATACATTGAATGCAAAACCAACCAATCTTATTCCCAAAATATGCAGATACAAATTGAGAAAATGTTTAATCAACGAAAACATGAAGATGATGTCCATCAGCTACACATGACAACGCTAATTGCAATCAGCATTATTGTAGCTATAGTTGCAGTTCTATCATTTATCACACAAAGTTTGTTTTTGGATTTGGATCACACAAAGTACTAACAGTTTTTGAAAGCGGACTTTTAATGGATACAATGTAATGTGATAGCACCTTAAAATAAAATTCAATTTTCTTTAATATAAAGCGACAACATTATTTAACTTGCACAGTTTTTATGTTTTCACTTACAGAATCTAGAATAAATTTATTGTGATTGTGTTTTCACAAACCCGAAATAGCAGAATGCTGTTTAGTCATAATGTCATTGGGTTACGACTTGGTTTTTGAAATTCCGTTACTTATAGTTTCCTATGTGCAATTTAATACAGTAAACACTTAGCGCTAAGTGGCTAAGTATATAGCATATTCTAATTTTCTTTTTTATTTCTACTAATACTGTTAATTTATACTTTAATAATTTTACTATGTCTAGAAATAACTTGAAAGTTCTAAACTATAAATAAAACAAATACTATAAACTTTATCTATAAACTACGACTTGTGCGACTAAGACTACTACAAAGTGCAATAATGGTCATATTCATTTTCGAAATCATATAGCTTTTGCACCATTAACATACCCTAATCCTGTAGCAAGTTTAGGCAACACAAGAATTCGTCTTAGGATAATGTTTTCTTTGCTAACTGGAAGAAGAGGTACGCACAAACGGCTTTGGATGCTAATTTTTGGATACGTTTCAAAAATTATATTAAGTTGAATATTAAATTATCTGAACCTAAAAGTAAAAAATTGCTTTCATTATATTTACAGAACATATCGAATAACTTGGCATTGATCAAACAACAAACGTCGAGAATGGAGTTGGAAAATAAGAAACTGGAAATGGATATAAGAAAACTGAAGTTTCAACTTATTGCACAACGAATGGAGGAGCAGCATGAGGTAGGTTCTTGTGAATAATACCTATGTAGATTTATCCGAAAATACATTGAATGCAAAAACAACCAATCTAATTCCCAAAATATGCAGATACAACTCGAAAAAATGTTTAATCAACGAAAACATGAGGATGACGTCCATCAGCTGCACATGACAACGCTAATTGCAATCAGCATTATAGTTGTTATAGTTGCCGTTCTATCATTTATCACACAAAATTTGTTTTTGGATGCGGGTACTAAGAGATTTTGAAGACGAACTTTTATACATAAAATATTTTACTGTATAAAGTGTAATGTGATAAGACCTTAAAATAAAATAAAATTCTCTTCAAAATAAGTGGTACCATTTAAAATGTAAAAAAGTTTTTATGATGTTACGTACAGAATTTAGAATAAATATATCGTGATCGTGTTTTCACAAATCCAAAAAAGCAGAATCAGAATGTTATTTACAGTCATAATGTCATTGGGTTATAGTTTCTTTTTTGAAATTCCATTTCTTATAATTTCTTGTGTGCAGTAAACACCTAGAGCTAAGTGTATAGAATATTCTAATTTTCTATTTTATTTCTAATAAAACTGTTAAGGAATTCTAAACTATGCATGAAATAAATATCATAAACCTTATCTGTATACTACCACTTTGCAATAATGGTCATATTCATTTTAGAAATCGTATAGCCTTTACATCATTGACATACCCTAACCATGTATTAAGTTTAGGCAACACTAAAATTCGTCTTGGACGAATGTTATCTTTTCTAATTTTGTTGCAACAATAGCAGCTGTACTTGAAATACATAAAGCTACGTTGTACAAATTCAACAAGCTTTTTCACAAATTTAATTATCCAATTAATGAATGAGTACTCAACCAGAAATTTCAAAATGCTGATTAAGTAAATGAAACTAAGCAAAACAAGAATAGCTATCAGATTCGCAAAGCCAATTTGATCTCCCGTTGGCTTTGCCACGTTTAGATTAGGATTTGTTATATCCACATCCTGAAAATATCTATAGCTCAACGACTCCCATTTTTGCCAAAGCAGAACAAGACCCGCTTCCACAATTCTGTCATACGTTTGGCGTAGCCAGTATCGGTTATTTGTGTACATTTTCATATATTGCATTTCGTTTGTTAAATGGGTTGGTATATCTAAGCAGAATACGATACCACTACCATTTACAATTATTTTTACATATTTTTCAATTAGCAATGTTCTGTCTCGAACTTCTGAGAGTACGAATGGATGCGCGTGTTTCTTAGCCATGTACCGGGCCACATCCGAAACGTCCGGTGATATCCAACCTGTGTCTTCGAAACTTGTGTTTAATTTATCTAGAAGATCACTTCTTTTAAACTCATAATAGTATGACCTCTCTGGAAGGTCATCCTTGTTACTGCTCCATAATATTTTGTATCCATTCAAAATCAGTTCTCGTAATGAGTTATAAGTTTCAGGTGGATCTGGTACTGCCAGCACGCTCAATATCCCATTTCCATAAAAGTTGCATGAAAACATTCCCAAAATCTGGAGAATAACGCATAGTTTCAGCTTATCTAAATAAGCGGGAATGGAGTTTCCAAGAAGAATTCCTAGTGTGTCTAGCAATTTTTGTACAAACCCAACAGTTTTGATGCCTATGGTGGAACTGATATGCACAAAGAGAATAACTGCACAGGTTATTGACAGCCAAATTATAAGAGTAAAAGACTCCAGCCAGATTGTAAAATCGGCATTCAATTCATCTTTCTTATTTGGAAATATCTTGCAGTAGACAATCTGTATTGTTACAGTATCTATATATCTTATTCCAGAGCTTGCAGAACTTGGACTGGGGATAAAACCTTTAAATTCAAACGTTGTTGGATTCAAAATGAACTGTTTCCTTTGATAAAATGCTGCAGCGTAGGCTGGGTTCATTATGTGCTCAAATCCCGCCGGATTGGCGATTATTGTCAAGTTATTGGACTTTTCAAAAATAAAAAGCGACATGTACTCTGGCGTACAGTAGCCAAACCATGTAGATTTGAATAGTAGGTCAGGACATGGCACGATAGTCTCTTTTCGTTGATGACTAGCTTCAAATTTCCAAGCTCCATTTCCAACATTTACGAAAGCGTCTATGATTTGTCGGTTGCCGTTGTGAAAGTACATTTTGTGAATTTCCATTGGCTTTGACAAAGAATTTATGAACTTGTTGCTTAGCAAGCCAATGTTTGTGCCAGTTTTGCAGTACGGAAAACACTGAATAGAATACCATAGAACATTATTAGGTCTTAAAGGCAGAATCACAATCTTTAGTGCAGGCGTTTTTAGGTCGTAAGGCAAAAAGTCATAATGGTGAACCTTTAACAAGCGGTATTTTGATTGACTTCGAGTTCCAAAAAACAGAAAGGTTGTTGTAGATTCCATGGCTTGATATTCAAACACATCCAAAACATTACTGGCGTGCAAAAGTGGTGAAAGTATCAAAAGAATTGGGTGAAAATATTTGTGTGAAATATCAGCGGTAAAATTAAGTATATGGCCTTCAAATATAAGGAAACAGGTTTCTGGGAGTTGGAAATGGCAATTGTAACTTTCAAAAGAATGAAATATGAGAGTATATGATGGTTTATTCTTATACGAGCTTGCACTAATTATATTTTCTAAACTATTTTCAAACACATTAAATATGCAAGGGTTTCCTGTAATCTGTTTTTGGTATCCTAATCCATAGACAGCAGGAAAAACTGAAGCAAACAGCAGAATGTTTTTGAAAATATGATTTTTGTCTCTTTTTAAATATTGCAGTTTCATTTTTTATAAAAACACTGCGAAATTTGTAGACACGTAATCACAGATATACGACGACCAGCAGCCATGAAAGTCGATAAGGTTTGCCCTTTCATTGTCCCTGAGCATGGTCATCAATTTCATCAAATATTTAACTTCGGTACCTTTAAACCTGAAACATTGTAACAGCGATCAAATACATACAATCGTACACGTCTACCTTTAAAATTAATCAAGTAAATTAATAGCAATGGATTAAATTAGTGAAAAAAATACATAGCGAAATATATTTGATGAGTATTAATTGCAACACATCTAAGGTAGATAATATGTAGTAATCAAAAGTAACAGTGCAAAGTGACATGAAGAGAAAAAGAAATTAATAAAGCATGCAACGTGGTAGCAGAAGATAAAACTTCAACCGTACATATAATTGTAGCTCAAAATTTGCATTTAAAAATGCTCAAGTTTGGAATATTCATCCATGCACTTTTCTAAATATGGGTCCTTTAAATATACAATCACAATAAAATATAATCCAAAATACTATTATTGGCTTTGCATCTGCACATATTTCAATACTTAATAATACTTTGTGTTAAAATAGATAACGAAAATTAGCACAAGTACAAAAATATTTATCTATAATTGCTGTAAATTCCCTTTTAAAAGGAAAACGCAGAGTGGTAAAGGCTAACACTCATTTAAAACGAAATATTTCAGTTAGAAAATGTTATTATTTTTTCAGCGTTTTTAAAAGAATCTTATACATCAATGGCACTCACCAAACAAATTTGAAACATATCTTATCCTTTGTTTATTCCTTTTATTGGTTACTCAGTGTAGTTTCTTTAAACACAAGAAAACTGCGAGACCAGCGCCACAAAATTATGAATTGGACAACTTGTGTCAGACGAATAGCAATGCAAAAAAACGCATTATTTCCTACATCATCCCTATGTATGAAATAAAGTTTTTTCTCCCTGCCTGCAGACTCCATAATGAAGATGACACTATTACATTCACAAGAAACTTGGTAATCGTGTTATCTCGATTGCTCCATTAAACAGGTGATATTGTTGATATTCTGCTTCTATTTACCAGTATACAGCAAATTTTCGGTTGTTAAGTTTTCGCTTAATAGTGATTAGTTTACGAGTGAATTTGCAAACTTCAAAATAAAGCCTCATTAAACCACTTCTCAAACTTTCAGCAATTGAAGCTTCATAATTTTTGGCTTACTTGTTGACGAAACCCGTTCCTTGAAAATGAAAGTCCATTTAGGTAACCCCAAGCATGTTTGTTCAATTTTCAAGGCACGGTTTTTTCAACAACTTTAACATAAAATTGTGAAACTTGTTTTATTTGAAACTTGATGTTCAGAATAAAGAAAATAGTAACTTGACGAAGTGGTTTAATAATTCTTTTTTCGATTTCCAATTTCCTTGTCATAACCAGAGTTTTTGATCGATTATTATCAATGTTTGACGAGCTTGACATAGATGGAAAATCTTCTCCTACGACAAGTAGGTTTTCCGGGATTTTACTATCTAACTCTGTGGTGTGATACCGGCTAGTGAATTTCCCCAACAACCTACAAGGTTATTACCGAAATGAAAGATTTCGTAATGCCTTTTGTCGCAATGGACAAAAGGCATTACGATTCTGAGGAGTGGGGAAATAATTATGAAATACGTATGCAATCTTTAGAAAAATAAAATTTAACGAAAAGAATAAAAATAAATAAATCCCTAAAAATACGGAAAACTCTTATAAAATATTTTGCAACCATGGTTTATATTCTCATTATAACCCAAATAATCATCATCGCGGTTTCCACAATCTTAAATCTGTAAACGATATCGATATACGACTTTCCTCGGTTGGGGTACTCCAGTGATACTACAGCGTATTGCATAGCGGCACTACTACTAAATTTGACTCAAATGAAACTATAAAATACAGGAAAATTATTTGAAGATGCTCCACCGTGGAAATATTCACCCACACTCCACCTATCGTCAGTGATAAGGTAAGGTTAGGAATTAGGTTTTTTAATTAGCCACGCATTTCACGAAATCACAAACCTAGATCTTAGAATAACGCTTGGGTGTGCTTCAGAATTCAGTGGGCGCCGAAGGCGACCAATGAATCCTGAAGTGCAGCCACATACATATAATTATCTACGGTCATTATTTATCTGTCTAAGTGTTTAATAAGTGGTATCTTTAAGAAATCTACAAATTTCACCACAATATCCAAATTTGCATGACAACTCTATATGGCCAGCTTGGGGAATGATGCGCAAGATGAATGGAGACAAAGACCAAGCTCAGCTGTCTAGACTGAAGCAGATGAACAGATGAAGTGTTTGGGCATGTTCTCAAATTTCACTTCAAACTTAAATTTCCTGTCGTGCAAGCAAATTTGCTACAGTTTTAATGTAACTGTCAACTTAGTAGCTTGGAAACATGCCACCTGCTTCAGTAGCGGCGGCTTTGAAGTTAAAGCCCAAGCCAGTTTGTTTAATTTGCTTAAAATCTAGTCCAACTGTAAGTTACCATGACAACCAGACGGAATTTCTTAGGTTTTCTAAAGCTTTTCTTGGCTCAAGGTGGGCGGATAAGGTGTGTAAGTTGAAGGGGAAGGGGAGTAATGGACAGTTTAGATTTTGTACGGAATGTAAGGCGAAATTGGAGGAGATTCTGGAGGTGTGGAGGCTACTGGAGAGGTTGAAAGTGAAGCTGTTGTGGAGAATAAGCCAGTTGGGAGAGGTGATCAGCAGGAAACCAAAGGATTTTGGATGGGGAAAGGGAGGGGACGGTGCGGTGACCTTTTTCAGGATGAAGATGTTCCGGAGGGAGATTGGCAGGAAATGTGGGTATTTATTCATGATTTAAAATAGATAATTAGTAACTAATTATAAGTTCATTGACAGGTTTCATTAAGAATCTTGGGTTTGATTTGTAGGTGGACTGAAAGCCAGGAGGATTTTGCCAGATGTGAAGCTAAGCAGAATGGAGGTGAATATTTCTAAAGAACAGAGTTCCGAGGATAATGATTCCCAGGATTATCCCAGAATGATCCAGTTTTTAGCCAGCTTTATTATCATTTACGGACTGAGTCAAGATTGGAATCTTGATGGAATTCTGCAAAGATTTGAGAATAACGTGGGATTTGTTGAAGTTAGAGGAGGAGTAAAGATACCCTCCAGACGGACTTTGGCTCTGTTCTGTAGACTGATTGCTGTATTTGCAATTGGATGGGATTGGGAGATGGAGGGGATTTTGCAGCGTTACAAAATGGAGGAAGCTCTTCCTCTGGTTCCCGAAAGAAGATTACATTTTGCAATGAATCAAATGGAGAATAAGCAGCCAGTTAAAAGAAAAGTTGGTCGACCTGTGGGATGGCGAAAGAACAAACCGGATTTGAAGCAAGGTCAAGTTACTGAAAATGGGAAAATACGTGGTAAAAGAAAAGGAAAAGTGGGAAGGCCACTTGGATGGCAAAAGAAAAGGGGAGGAGTCTCCAAAAAACCATAGCTTTGCACTGACATGGCTACCGAGAAGCTACCGTTGTTAACTGAATCTCCTCCAATCCTAGAGAAAATGGAGGTGGACATACCCAGTCCTGCACAAAGTGCCATTAATGACTTTAATGATCTTGACTGGGACGATGATGGCGCACTGATCAACTCACCTCCCTCACTTGAACCAGAAGAGATTGATAAGCCATTATCAGTGCCAATAAAATATGAAGAAACTCTTCCATCTGAAGATATTCAAGCTAGTCCTACTCCTAAACCAGAAATGAATGGCAAGCGTTCTTTACGGAGTCGCTGTCAAAACCAGCGAAAAAATATGATTGAAGAAAATAATCAAGACAAGAAAATACATGACGATGATAAATGGGTTCGAAGAAAAAGGAAGAAAAAATCAAGAAAGGGTCCACCTCCTCCATCAAAAGATGTTCAGCATAAAATTATTGGCAATGAGAAAAAACCCAAAAGAAGAAAGTACAACGAGGACAAGCCTGACCGTTTCTCCGCAAGCTACGGTTTCTCCCTGAAATGCCCCCGGTGTCCCACCACCTTCCTGAAAACCCTTCCTCTGGAGGACCATCTTGCCAAGGCTCACGACAAACCCAAGGACCCAATTTTCTGTGAACTATGTCAAAAGTCTTTACAAAGCTACGCCCTTTTAATGGAGCACTTGGAAATTAAACACGAAAATAACCCAGCATCACCCTCAGAAGAAAAACGCCATTTTTGTCTGTATTGTTTCGAAAGCTTCAAAACCTTCCAAATGTGTCGTCTTCACATGAAAAACATGCACTGGATTTTTCCTCAGCAGCTATTTTGCGAGATTGATACATGTCCTGAAAGATTTGAAAAGGCTGAAGATCTCGCTGATCATTTAAAAAGTGTTCATGTCCAAAATAACAATCCTATTTACACTTGTGATAAGTGCCATTGGCCATTTTTATCCGAGTATCTTTTAAAACTGCACAGCTTCATGCATTTAAAAAGAGCTTCTGGTAATTACGACATACTAACAGTTCCTTGTGGCTTGTGCGATAAGAAACCAAAAACCGTTTTCTGTTTAACTCTCCACTGGAATGAAGCTCACGGGGGACCAGAGAAAGTAAAGCTGTTAAAATGTGACTTGGACCAAACTTGTTGCTTCTACTTTCTAAATGAAAAGGAGCTTGAGGCTCATCGTCAGATTCACAAGTTGCACGTGAAAACAAAGAGCAATAAACAATGGCAGCGATATAACCTAATGGCACACCCGGAACGAAATTACAGGTGCATGTTTTGCCAATGCGAATTTTTAATTTCCAAAGAACGCCGGGAACATGAATCAATTTGTCCCGAAGGAGCTTCAGAAGAAAGGAAACAAATTGCAGGACTGCCTTTCTGTTGTAACAAGTGTGACTTTGCTGCTGACCTTCGGGGCACACTGGAACGACACATGGCATGTCACACCAAAGCGTTGGTAGAGTGTCCACATTGCGACACAAAGTTCCGGCGAAAGGACATTCGTGACCTGCACATCATTCGAAAGCACTCTGACAAAGCCCAAAAGTTTATTTGTCATTTGTGTGGTAGAGTGTGTCCTCATGTTTGGGAGCTTAAATACCACTTAAAAGAGCATGAAAAGCAACACTTGTGCCCTGAGTGTGGGAAACGGTTTAGTAGAGCCTGGCTGTTAAAGATTCACATGAGAACGCATAATGGGGACATGCTCCAGTGCCCATATTGTCCTGACCTGTTTAAAAATTCGGAAATGGTGAAAAAGCACCTACAAAAGTGTCATCCTGAGGAATTTGACAAGGAGTATGAAGAGGGTACTAGGATGAAGATTATGTACAAGGTGGTTAGTAGCAGTGAACTTGAGAAGAAGGAAGAAAAGAGTTTTGAAAATTTGTAAAAAAATTAAACTGGAAATAAAAATTTCCTAATTATTTATTCTGCATTTTTTAGTATAATTAACCGTTATTGCAAATTCCGCTGAAGAAAGGCAACTCGTCGACAGCACTGAAAGTCATTAAAATGCGGGCCATTTCCATAATTCCTTATAAAGCTTACATTCTTCAAAGTACCACTTTCTATAAGTTCTTCCTCACATTCCAAACTCACCTAAAAATTTAATAATTAAGATAATTAATAATTTTCATAAACAAAATCAAGCTTGAAAAACTTACAAAAGGTGACACGCAAATCTTCAAATTTTGTAATGCTCCCATTTCCATAAACCCTTGCCGAATCGCCACCTCACTCAGTTTACTCTGTCCGCAGTATTCTGCCA
The DNA here is from genome assembly GCA_029691765.1 of Entomobrya proxima. NCBI lineage: Eukaryota > Metazoa > Arthropoda > Collembola > Entomobryomorpha > Entomobryidae > Entomobrya > Entomobrya proxima. Next base: position 40,845,706 of record CM056168.1, on the reverse strand, counting down.
ATTCAAAAGTTTTCAATTTTTGTAGTCCCTTAACCCATCTTAAAATCCCGTTGTCATCTACCACACTACCAAATCCCAGCCGTAACTCTCTCATATTGCCCCACTTGCTACAGACAATTTGCAAGGTCTCCTTGTCCACTACCGTGCCAAGTGTTTGTAAATTGGGCATCCATTTCCCCAAGATTGTCATGCTTTTCTTTCCAAACTTATAGTCCACTTCCAACGTGTGCATCCTTTCCAACTTAAAATCCTCCTTCGCCTCCACTCCAAACGGCCCTTTATCCTCATCCCAAACCCGTTCATTCTGAAATACAATCATTTTCTCCCGGCGACTTCTCCAGTACTCAATCGTCCTGATTTTCTCAAAGCATTGCAAATTCACCTTTAGGCTCTCCAGGACCGGAGTCCTTTTCAAAAAATTCCAATTTTGTATCACATTGCCCCAAAGCTCAAGCACCTTCAACTTGATAAACTCCACGTTTGGCATTCCTACAAAAGCTCTATACTCAGGACTGGCAATGGGAAACCGAAATAGCTTTAAACTTTGCAAATTTTCCCCGTATTTCTCCAAAATCCTGGTGAAACTAGCTTCGGGTAACTCGGCGTTTAGCTGAAGTGTCAAGTGGGTCAGTTGGGAAAAGTTGGCCTCTACCAAGCCATTAAGGCGTTGGGAAGTGCCGATAATATCCACAGATTTTAAGGAGAGCTGATCATAGCCATTTTTATTTCTAAGTCTTTTCAAGTCATCAAATAAGTAGTCCTTGCTAAAGCCCCTTAAAATAATAGCCTCTAGTCTAGGTAGAGCTTGCAGAAAATTCCAACTGGAAAAGGGAATGGGTCCAACTATCTCAATAGTTTTTAGCGACGAATTAGTCGGATAACCAAAAGTTGTCATGAGATCATTCCCTCCGTCGATACGCTCAAACCCATTTATTTTTAGGTGGTGGAGATGATCTAGCTTGTGAAGCAAGTCGAAAAAGCGTTTTGGACCAAAAGTGCAACTGTCCAGGTGCAAATAGCTCAGAGACGGACTTAACTTTCGCCAAAACCATATTTCTTCGGGGTGACGCAAAACAGAAGCCTCCATAATGTTCCATTTGGATAGGCGGAGATTTTGGGGAGGAAACTGAGTCCAGTAGAGAATATTGTTTGCAGGGGGGCATTGGGTTAGTTGGAGGAATTTGGAGGGAGACAAATGGGCTGGAGGGGCGTCAGGAGGGATAACGTCCCAATCGTGGAGCCGGAGAACGCTCTGCTTTCGCCAGGCTTCTAAGCTGGCTTGGTACCAGTTTAGACACACGAGACGCAGGGATTTTAGGGTGGAAACGTTACAAGATTTCAAGATTTTATTGAAAATCTAAAGAAGAAATGGAAGTTAGAATAAAAAATGGTTATTGTTCATTTTAATCACTGGAATGCATACCAAATAATTAAACAGCACTTTCTCGGACAGGATCTGTCCGTCACGCTTATCATGTCCATCTCCGCCTCCATTTTGATCAGCACAGCAAACTCTGTCCACTTGTTGATGATTAGCACATGGCGCAGTGTCGTAGTAGGGACCGTCGATCTCCGAATCAAATTCTAAACCTTCTAGTTTTTCCATAAGTTGACTTGACCCACAGGTCATGATTTCTTATTTTAAAAGCGCTAACACACTATTTGGATTTATTTTCCGTAGATTTCAAAGAAGTTTGAGTAAAGAATGATAGTAAAACTAGTAAAAGTAGAAGCTTTCAAAACATGAGTGTTTTAAAAATTGGAATTGATTTTCCTTTTGAAAATTGAGATAACGGATGTGTTGCACTTGGTGATTTCAGGGTAGAATTTGAATTAGCAAATTAGTGAATGAAAATTGCATATTTCTATGAATGGTTAGTTGGGTTTTGGGAGAAGACATAATAAAATGAATAAGTAGATTATTCCTTAATAAAATTCCTCTCAATGAGGAAAGAGGTAACTGACTAATTGTCCGTCCATTAACATTTAACATCGTTATTATGCTATGCCGTATTACAGTGACAGTGCTTAGTGCGTAATAAAGCTATTTAAATGTACAAAATTTTAAAGGGTCATAATTTTAACGAGCTTGAAAATAAAAAATCCTGTTCGTTTAACATTTTAACAGAGTTCAACATTTGATCATGATTTTGATTTTCCTTCTTTTGATTACAACGCTAAAAATCCCCATCCCCACCACTGGAAAATCGTATGCTAAATACAAAACAAACCAATTAATCAAATTTTCTCATTAACCATCATAAGTCATTTTCTGTTCCTGCTTGATTTTTTTCTTTGAAAACGAAACCTTACATCTTGTAAATCTTACGCGATTCAAAGCTACACAAGCCACTTTCAAAGCGTTTTTCAGCGTGTCAAGTTCGTTTCCCTAGTAGGTCTATCTTTTTACTGTAAAATACACATTAATTCGTACATTTAGTATTTCCAAGCACATATTCCATTTATTTCCAACCGTTTTCCTTAGTAGTAAAGTCGTAACGTAAAATGTTTTCTTGCAATGTGCTTAGTAAAGTCTACGTAATCAAAGGTTACGTTGATTTGTACCTCTTAAAATGTTAAGTATGAATATGCGGATTGATTTATCGGTCACAATCATAACCTGAAGCAAACAGCCAACCGAACCGAAGTTCATCTCTAAAACTGAAGTGCTTAATTCATTCATAGCATTTCTATAATTATAATAATTAACAATTATAGAAAAAATATTGACTATACCTAGGTATTCAAAGTTTTTTGGGATTTCCTTACTTAATCCTATTATAATTTATAATCCTTCATCAAAGTCTTACTTAACTGATCAGCGAGTATTTCGGGTATTTTTCATCGGCGTCGGTCAGGTAATCAGACTCGGGGTCGATGATATGAGCTAGCGGTTTTACTGAATGAAGCTTACAAAACTTGTCATAATATCATATCTCTTTCCGATTCCAATCAATGAAAGTGTAGTTTTTATGTTGAAGCGTATAATGTATAAGATTTATCACTTATCAGACCACTGTCAATCACACTTCTTGCATACTACGCTGGAACTCATGAACTTTTGATTTGATTATTTTCATACTTTCATAAGTCCAAGTTCATATAATCATACAATCAGGACCAGAACGACAATTAATGTACTGGGTTTCGCATGATGCATTTTTGTAAAAAAAAAGACAATAACTTTTTTAGCTTGCACCAAATATACAGTTCATTAAACTAACTACGAAATATTTGCTCAGTCACGAGGGTCAGCACAGTCAACAGCAACAGAGGATGTTTCTACTCCAAAACAAGCGGAAAAATGCGTCACCAATGTCCAATATGCAACAAAGTTCAGTATAACTGAGTATCAGTATAAAAAGCCGAAAGTTTTCTACTGGAACATCATACCAAACCGAATCATCAACCAAGCAAGAACATCACTTTACAACTGAAAAATCCTTTGACCAGTAAAAAGAATTTTAGAAATCATGTTTAAAATTCTGACTTTTCTCCTGGTTGTGGGATCTGCCCTAGCAGCCCCAGGTCCCTCCAACAAGATCGTCTCTAGCCTCCAATCTCGTCTACAATCTGGACAACCAGCCAACATTATCGTTTCCTTTGCTGCAGGAACCTCTGCCGCTCTTCAGAGTATCAACTCTGTCAACTTTGCCAACCGTGAACAACGTCTCAACGCTCTTCACGATAGCCTTGTCCAAAACGCTGAAGCATCTCAACAGGGCGTTCTTAAGCTTCTTCAGTCCCGCAGCAATGTTGACTTCAAAAGCTTCTGGATCAGTAACCAGGTTTTTGTAAAAAACGCTGACCACGCCCTTGTCCATTCTATCGCTGAGGATCCCGAAGTCTCTGCTGTCGATGAAGAAATCATTGCTCACTTGATCGAACCCGTGGAAAAGAAGGAAGCCATACTTGAAGACGAACTCCAATGGGGTGTGGTCAAGATTCAAGCGCCAGAGGCATGGGAAGAATTGGGAAGTCAAAACGGAAATGGAGTTGTCGTTGCCACTGTGGATACTGGAGTCAGAGGAACCCACGAGGCTCTTAAGGACAACTTTTTGGGAGACTATGGATGGTTTGACCCTAGCACTGCTGAGCCCCTCCCTACCGACAATAACGGACATGGAACTCACACCACGTAAGCTTATGACGAATAAATTTTGCAACCATTTAATTTGAAAGCAGTCATACTTACACTTATCGTAATTTTTTCAGTGGTACCATTGCCGGAAGTAAGGGAATCGGTGTTGCTCCAGGAGCCAAATGGGCAGCTTGCCGTGGTTGCGCCACCAGTGCCTGCTTCCAATCTGATTTGCTCGCCTGTGGACAATTCTTTGCTTGCCCCACTCTCGCCGACGGAACCAACCCAGACTGTTCCAAGGCACCACATCTCGTTTCCAACTCCTGGGGAGGTGGTCGTGGTAACACTTGGTACAACGTCGTAATTGACGCTTGGCACGCTGCTGGCATTATCCCACTCTTCTCCATTGGAAATTCTGGTCCCTCATGCAACACCGCCAACTCACCCGGGGACCAGAACGTGATCGGAGTGGGCTCCACCACCATTGACGATGCCATCTCTAGCTTCTCCTCAGTTGGACCAACAACCGATGGAAGAATGAAGCCTGAAATTGCTGCCCCCGGATCCAATGTCATTTCTGCATACCATACCTCTGACGTCGCTTACGTTTCCCTATCTGGCACTTCCATGGCTAGCCCACACGCAGCGGGAACCGTAGCTTTGTTACAAACGCGCAATAAGAATTTGAGCTACGCTCAAGTCAAGGACCTTCTCCTGGGAAATACTGATCAGGATCTTCAGTTTAGCGGAAGAGTGTGCGAAGGCGTTGGCGACAACGTATTCCCTAACCATGTATTTGGAAGTGGCAGAATTAATGCACTTAAGAGTATTCGTGCTCAGACGAAAGCCATGCAAAACTAAAAGCGGTGAAATAACGGATTTTAACAGAATGTCATCATTGTAATGTTTCCTTTGTAAATACACCATGTAAATTACTGCACATAGTTGAACCATTAAAATACCATCTTGCAAGCATTTGAATATTTATGCTTTCAATTTATTTTCTGTCTTGTTTTAAAATATGCCATCTTAAGAGTATTCGTGCACCGACAAAACTTTTGTCACAAACGCCATGCAAATCTAAAAATGCAGCAATGATGATTGTACAAGCAATGAAATCGTGCTTCCTTTGTAAATACTGGAATACCAACTAAATTATTGTACATAACTGAACTGTTGAACAATTAAAATACGAACTTTCAAGCATTTTATGATATTCACAGTATTTTCCTTTCATTGTTTCATTACATGTCTTTGGTATCGCGATGTCGCTCGAAGTCAATGCAGTGGAGCTCTAAAACTCAATCAAAGATTTTCTGAATGAGGTTCTGGGTCACGTTTGCACCAAGAATAAACCGATTTAATGATCATTTCAAATACGTAGCTGAGCTATATGTATATTTGTCTATCTGTCCGATTCTCTGACTCCTCCTACCCTATTACCCCAGGGGGATGAGAAATCAGGCTCAAAATCAATAGGGCTATTTCTCATGTCCCAATGAATCACTGTACCAAATTTGGTGTGATTCTGACAAGTTTTATGGTCAGGGGGGTTACCTCCCCCTAATACCCCAGGGGGATGACCGATCAGGTTCAAAGTCAACAGGGTTCCATACTATGGCCCAACAAATCAGGATACCGAATTTGGTGCAATTCTGACAAAGCATATGGTCAGGAGGGTTACCTCCCCCTATTACCCCAGGGGGATGACCGATCAGGTTCAAAATCAATAGGGTTCCTCCTGATGACCCCATGAATCACTGTACCAAGTTTGGTGTCATTCTGACAAACCGTCTGACCTGTATCGTGCTCACACACAGACACACACACACACAGACACACACACAGACAAACATGACAATCTCAATACTAGCTTCACTATGCTCAGCTACGTAATAATGCGGGTAAACTTCTGATTTTTGCAAAGAAGCTAGCAATAAAACAGGCTTGAAAGGAATTGCTCGATTTTGTTCGAATTTACAGAGGAAGAGTTGGAAAGGTCGATGAAATCGGAGGAGACTTTTAAGGGATGGGGAAAGCAACAGGAGCAAAAGAAAATTATTTTCGTTTCCGAATTTAATAGTACTAAACTTTTAATCATTAGCTGTTTCTTAATTTGCTTCATAACTCGTAATAAAGTGTTCTTTAAAAAAATCCGTAAATTGAATTAAGCTAATGTCGGTAAATCTGTTATTGCAATTTCTTTGATGTTAGTTCCTTCTGTGTATTCTGGCTATCACTATTTTGCCGAAGGGTGGGGCATTGTGCGATATCAAAAATTAAATTTTGGATTCTAGATATCCCATACGTGGTTAATTTTGTGAGGTAATTATTTTGGTAGTTGGGGTTGTGATCGACTACTATAATTTGGTTCATGCAGCCGAATGCAGAGACGTCGAAAACCTAAGAAACTAGACTAGGGATACCTAATCTGCCATAGCTACGAAAACTGGCCCATACATTTTAAATGGGCGGTTAGGTAGACCTTACCCTTACTTAGGTTCAGGGAGGTCTCTGCATTCGGCTGATGATGCAGGCATTTCTGATAAATTGATGATCAACCTCAGCAGTGCAATCAATTTCATTTATGCCTGCTTGTAAATATACCCTGTAAATCACTATACAATTTTTGAATCATTAAAATAGGTATAAACTTTCATGCATTTTCCTTCTTGTTATTTTCATTTGTAATCATGTCATTGTATAATTTACCCCTTACATGCTTATTTTAAACCTTTTTAGACATGCTAATATGTATATGTTTCATTCAAATCAAAATTAACGTGAGTGCATGCTTTAAATAAAAATCATTATGTTTGTATCAGTCAAACACAACAACGTTTTAATCCAACAAATTCTGTCTAAGATAATTGTCTTTAAAACAATAATATTGCTTCAGAGGTGCGTAGAAATATTAACCAAACGTATTCCATCATAAAATCACTATTAACTATCCAGTAGGGTCCATAGCAGAAAACAACTGGCCGCATTCCTTTAAGTTGTAGAATCTGAAACCTGATGTCTTTACATTTCTTTTTAACATAGAGAAAATTTGCTTTGAATCTCTGAGCTTCCAGTAATGCAATGTTTCTTTGAACCATTTGACAAATACTTCCCAACACCCAAAAAACACATTTATCCCAAGAATCAGTAATATTACACCAGTCAAATAATTTATAACATTTAATTGCACCAGAGAGCAGCGCACGAGTATCCAAGAAGTAAAAACTGTACTCCAAAATACAGCTGTGAAGCCAACATAAATCACACGATTTAACTCAAGCTGAGCATTTGCAATAAGTATTCGAAACATATTAAAGTATTTTACAAAACCGTTTGACGATTTGACTTGGTAAATAAACATATTGATAATTTGGTATGTTCTACTAATAATAATAAGCATGCAATTTGCAATAGAGGTAACAATGCGTGCCAGCTCCAACACAACTACATATATTACCAACATTCGTAACACTGCAGCCACAAAAATGGTTGTGATAGAACGGTATATTGCATCTGGAAGATGTTGCTCGAGAATAAAGTGAAAAATGTCGACACTTGAAAAATAACATCCGATGGGAACAGTCCAAGCGGCAAACGCACTTGCAAAAACCAAAGCTAGCTGGGACATTTCTAATAAATATTCTCCATGAAAAGCAGTCTTCTTGATTTGATATTGATATTCTAAAAAATGAACGATCAAGAATTTTTAATGCATTTAGAAATAACTAAATATTACATGTTATGTGTACGGTGTTACAAATATGTCTTACGTTTTTCTTAAGTTACTCGAAAATTCCAAGAGTGCATTTATACTTGCTATAAAGATTCTACTGTATATTATATACGCCATCACTGTCACTGAACATGTAACGGTAAATACAAGGAGAAATATAACTCTATTCCATAATCTGGCTTTAACGTCGGGAAACAGTTTTTCTAATTTGACTGCCGCTATAAGATTTAAAACACTGTAGATCCATAGTAGAAAAATCATAGCAATGTTTGGGGTAGCCTTTACAATAGGTTGAGTAAAGGCGAGTTTTGAGAAAGTTTTGTCCCATTGTACGACAAAAGGCCACATAAAACCATACAAATAGCTATGCAGTTGAACGGCCTGCTTTTCTTTTTTTGTTAAAAGTGATTGTTGATTGGGTTCGGTTTTCCTATCGATTTTGCAAGTTTTGAATTGTAACATTATAAATTCTTTTAAACTCAATTCTATCTTGATGCGTTTAGGAAACATTGTTTTAGTTTCAATACTTTGCGAATAGTTTCCAACTTCTTATATAGGTTTAGTATTTCCCGATTACTACATCAAAATATTTATTGTTTACAATCCAATTGAATGTGGTTATTATTTATCTACTTGTAGTAGTAACAGTAAGAATTTTCATTCATATTTCGATATATTACCAAAATATGAAACACAATATTAGAATCAAGAGTTGAATTTATTGAATTAGTTTCAAACTGTGGAGAAAATGAAAAGTGTGTACAGATACCGGAGATTGTTTAAACGCCTATTTTTGCGTAGTTAGTATGCACCCGTGTTTTAGGTTACCGTCAGCTTTTAAATCATACTCTGTATTTTGTGGCAATGAATTCATACGCTAAATTTAGTATATTCAAAGTAAGTTTTCCCAAACCATCACGAATAAATTAATGTGTAGAGTTACAACTATATCACATATAAAGAGTGAATAAACTCTCCCATTTTCATTTTTAATAGCTACGCTTACTTATTCTAGTAAAAGATAAAGCCACAATTTTGATAAAATTGTATTTGTTTGTGCAGACGTAAAATTACTTGACCAATACTGTCTCAATTTTATTGAAATTGTTTGGGACTAATTTTGCTAACTATTACTACAACATGCACAAAAGCAACTCTTAAAGTAATAAAACGTTTATACTTACAATTTTATTGATGGTATTAAATTCACGTATTCATGTGTCTTGTATGAAAGATGAACGGTTTTTTTGCATTAGTTACAATGAGTTCAGCTTATACAACCTATCCTCATCGTAAATTCAATTGAAACAAAATAAATGTTTTTATACCATTGTTTTATGTAATCTGCTTTAATCATGATAAATAATGATGAAGAAGAGCTGATGGCAAATATTGACGAAGAAGCTTTTTAACTATAAAAGTTGTAAACTGTAGTGTTTGGAATAATTGTTTGAGCAGTAAATATGTTCACTATAGTCATCTGGTGCTGTTTTATATGTACCTAGGCTTACGAAAACGTAGCAAACGCAATAACTCTAATTTATAATTTGAAGTTTTACATCTACTAGGGTTATAATGCTATCTATGCTATGCTAAAGTTGGACACGCAGTTAGTTAGTTGTTTTTCAGAGAGAATTGGGACTGAGTAATTTTGGGATTGTAATTTGTCGTGCTATTGATTTTCTTTGAGATAAATTGCTGAATAAAAGTAGAGTTTCTGTTTTAAATGACTACTCATCACTCATAAAAACACAAAAATGCGGATGAAGCAATATTGAAAATATAATTATTATTTGAACTTTTAAGAAACAACCGGTAAGATAGCATTTCATTTTTTTTCAGAAAGTAAAAATTTATTCAAATCAATAATTTAAATTGGTTTATTACCTTCCTTTATAAATATATTATGATGCGGATCATTTAATGATAAAGTAGAAATTTAAAGATTTCCTTGACGGTATAAAGTGACTTTTTAAATTTCAGAATGACTAATTCTGAATTCTGCAAGTGTGAAGAGTACCCATGAATTGTGGTTTCGTTGTTTCATGTATTACAAATACCTAAGCATATATTTTTAGGAACGTATTCTGTAAACATAGAAATGAATATAATCATAAACAACTTGAACATAAAACCCAGACACCTTATGAGTAAAATATTTAATTACTTGACGTAAAACAATAATTTCAAAAAACAGTTATCTGTCTTCGGCATGTAATAAAACTAGATTCAGAATCTAAATCCATAAGCTCTATCATAGAGCCTCTATGCGATCTTTGAATCTTGCCATGGACACGGGAACATAATCTTAATTTTGAATTTTGTACATTTAAAACAATCCATAATTAATTTTAAATTACATAAAATTACAACTTTTTTCAATGAAAAGATGACAAAAATACGCCGAAAAACTCGACCCTCGCCGTATTATGCACTTAGTATTGTCATTATTACTGGACTTCTCCCATTTCCTTCAAGCTATTGCCTCACTCCAGAACTTCTTGAGCCCTCTCCTACCTACAACTACTCCCTCAACCCTCAAAGTATCCAACTCCTTCATGACGCATTATCCTGGCTCACCCTCCGTCGAAACGGCCAACTACTGAGCACCACCCCCGAATTTGACATTCTATTCAATCGTCTCAAAGAGGAGTACATCAAGAACATAGAATACCGCGCTTTTGTAATCACATTCATGTACGGCGTCTTGCCCAAAGTGACCTTGCAGGAAAATGAGCCATGCAATCCGTCATACACCTACCTTTTGAAAATAATCAGTAGCAGGAGGGATGATCACCGACATTGGTATCTTCAAGAGGATTTTAATTTTCAAAATTATCATCAGCGTAACAATAAAAGCATTGAATTCTGCGACTATCGTCAAGGCCTTGTGTGTAATCCTAAAACACTGAAGTGCGAATGTCGCGCAGGGTCAAGAATGAGCCCAATTGACACTGGGTCACCCATCAAGAGATGTCTGTTGGTGCAAAACACGGTTTGTTCTCTGGTTGATCTGGAACAAAGGCTTGATTTCCATATCCATTCATTTATTCCATATGACCATGTGGGAATCCCATACTTAATGTTCAATTTAGAAAAACCGGAAGGATGCCAAGTGGGAACACAATGTCGCTTGAAAAGTGAAAATACTTTGATACCAAGATGCTACCGAAACAACGACGGGCCTTGGTACACACCCATGTCATCATCAGTTAGGTTGAATACGTTTGCAATGGAATGTGTACTCAGTTTAGGAGCTTATCTGAACTTTTGTGATGATGGTCCATTAGGAGAAACAATTTGCTATAACTTTGGACTACCGTTAAAGGCTCCTGGACCCAAGGATCAGTTTCAACGAGTCGGATATTGTTTTTATAAAGCGGGTTCATACAATCTGGCATTTTCCGGCATCCTTCATCATCAGCTATCAGGGATAGATTTGATTTTCGCCACTGTACACCCAGGAACCGTACCATTTGGAGGTTCGGACCTCCAAACATTTTACTACACTTTGGTCCATCTGCAATCTCTTTTTGAAAACAATGGAAAAACAACTGCGATTGCTGAAAAGAATGAAATTTGTGACATAAGAAAAACAAAGGAATTTGATGAAATTTGGAAGTTTTTTGAAAGCTTGGAAGGGAAACCACCCCCTGGAAAAGATTATGTGGCAACAAAAAAAGAAATCGAGGAAAAGAGAGAAGAGCTCGATAAGCTTATACGAAACAGTGGAAACTCAAAAGTATGCCGGGTATTTTGGTATATAAATAGTGGGTCTATGGACCCGAAGAAAACGTCACCGGGAATGTATTGCAAAGCCAAGGACGCTACTGCGGGATCAAACGAAGGTGTTTGTACAACACCCAATGATCACAGCAAACCATTTGCAGAAAAGGCTAATAGGCAGAGAAAAGAGTTAAGAGAGAGCATACGGGAAAGGCACCATAATTACAAGCAGATAATTAAGGAAAATCCGGAACCAAGTTGTCGCCCAGAACTGGGACCGCTTCCACTCGACCGGGACCGGGACGGACCGGGACATTCATCGGCTTTATCATTAATAGAGTCTTATTCTGATATCGGCTTAGCACTGGAAGGAGGACATTGTCCACCTGGGCAATTGTGCTTCAAGGATTTTGTTGGGAGATTGGAACCGATTTATGATGACAAGTGTAATCTACTGGAAAACGCATACCAGCCTTTGGTTTGTGCAAATGCATTAGACAATTATTTTATAGAATGTGAAGGCATGTATTTGAAAAGGCTTGTAAGGCAAGCCATTCAAAATCAGAGGAGTTATGGCAAGTTGAAAAAAGGAGAAACGTGTTATTTCGAGTTGGAAGATAAGTTACGAAGGAATCAACTCCAGGAAATTGAGAAGATTAATGTGTACCTGTTTTTGAACTGGATTGAGCGAGGTCTTTTGTGCAAGCGGGGATTGCGATGTGAAAAGATTACTAAAAACTGTCAAGTGGCACCAGGCGGTCAGGGTAGAACGAGGCTAAACAAACTTTGTGGGTTGTTTTCAGTTGTTTCTGCAATTGCACGGAAACTTATAAGAATTTGAATAAAAAATGAAAATAGTTAAAGATTACCATTAAACATTTATCAAACAATGATTAGTAAATGAACGCTTTGAAATAAACAAGCCCGTGTCATTGACTTTTCCGAAAAACTAATAACAGTCCTTGAAATATGGTAAATTGTAAACAATTTGTAAATTGATATGAGTTTGGAACGTCGATGTGCTGTTACAGTACAGTTTCTCTCTTTACTTTGTTTTCGTTTCGCTCGAATGTCGGGATTTTGCCTTTTCCTTTGATCTAATTAGAGCTGTCAATCAAAAAGAAGTTGAACAATGGCATTTCGAGAAAGAATATGGAATCGAAGGAAGGAAAGAAGAAAAGTGGTGGCGGGTGTATACACTCCTGCACTAAACTTTCCGGCTACGTATAAATGCATATTTGCATCAACTACACAACAACAAAAAGTTTGGTGCAGGAGTGTATACACCCGCCACCACTTTTCTTCCTTCCTTCCTTCGATTCCATATTCTTTCTCGAAATGCCATTGTTCAACTTCTTTTTGATTGACAGCTCTAATTAGATCAAAGGAAAAGGCAAAATCCCGACATTCGAGCGAAACGAAAACAAAGTAAAGAGAAGCACAATAAGTAAGTGGTTTAGGTTTAGTATTTAGTATTTGGACAGCATCAACATTGCCCTGTTGCTTTTTAAAATGGAGTTTAAACTCGTTTGGGTATCATTCGAATTAATCTCAAAAGTTTACAGAAAAATACTATCCTACCCACCTTCAGGCGACTCCAGTCAAGAAATATTTTTGATTGAAAACCAAAACAAAAACAGATTTCTGCATACTTTTTTAATAGTTTACTTGAGTGTTTAATCTGTAGATTAATTATATTTCAGCATACCTTCCAGGCCACACAAATAATTAAATTAAAAGTTATTTTTCTTTATGCAATTATTGTCCTGGTGCTTTGCCTACTTTTTTTTACTTTTCATAGTCTTTTTACATCATAAATTGTTATAACTCAGTGTGTCAATGGGCTTTTCATATACGAAAACTGCCTATGCTTACGCTGCTGAGGGTCTGGAGGGAATTGTTTTAACAAACACGGTATGCAATAACATATATTTTTGGAGTACAAGTGAATTTAACAATTCATAAAACAATAATTTTTTATTCAGTGTCACAACTCGCTGCTGGTTTGTATTTAAATGCAAACTTATACATTTATCATAGGATATATTTATTTACAAATTTTTTACCCAAATTATCCATTTACAAGGTAATTATATTATTAGAAAGGTAATTATCAAGGTCCACAAATTATCAAGGTAATTATATTCATTTTCCATTTACAGATACCACTTTCAAATGACAATAGAATGCACCTGATTAATTATGTAATATTTGTATGTTAAATACAGCACACTTTAAAACTATTTACTTTGTTTTCAATTTCATATTAGCTAAGGGTCGTATACTAATTCCTGCACCTAAAATTGAACTTAATTCATACTAAACCAGTATTGCAAACAGAAAAAAGTATCTATATTCGTATTCTCCATCTCCTAACTATCGAAATCATTCCTTAAATTTTATTTTGGGTACATGACAAATCAGGCATAATAATAATGTACCATTTTATTGGTGTTTTGTATACCTAGCTATATTATGTTATATTTATGCATATTCCCAGCTCTTTATTCTACTGCGTTAAAGATTGGCACATTTTCAAAATTGCATACAAACAAACTTCCAGGGATTTTCGATTTTTTGTGATTTAAAAAAATATTTTGCATCCTTGCTGGACTTTAAACAAAACATAGTAATTTGTTGTTTTGCATACAATAAGAATCGTAGATTCATAACATGAATGTTGTTTAAAATGAAGATTGCACACTTCAAATTTGTGGCACTACAAACGTAGGTGCAGGAATTACCGAACACCCCTAATAAGATAACTTTAACGATATAAAACCCGTTGTTACGCGGACTACATATAAAACCGTTTACTCTATTTTTGAAAGCAAGTACATCAAAACTAGAAAATTGAATGCATAAAATCTATACAAATACTCCAAGAAGCCCAGACGTTCTAAACGTTTTAATATTTTATGTGAGATTTTCATTGTTTGGAAATCAGCACACTGTGATGCAAATCCTGAACTTTGTTCCTATCTAAATCGCAAAAAATGTAACAACACGAAACAAGTGCCATTCGATAGAAGACATTACGGGCTATTCAGAAATGAAAACCGCATGTTGTTACGCTGCCTCTTTCCGGAGATATTAAGCGTCAAAGTTTGGGTAATTTTAAACCAGGTTCAAAAAAGGAAGGGATATTTTTTAAAAAATTCATGAAATAGTGTTTAGAAGTATTTTAATTTTAGTTTAATGGAAAAATATTCTGTGAATTAACTTGTATAGTGGTAATTGAAGCTTGCTTTTGTCAAAATTAGCAGATGGCGCTACAAAAATTTGCAAATAAGTATTATATTGGATAAGTGGCTTACAATGACAATTTTTGCAAATTTTTGTAGCACCATCTGCTATTTTTGACAAAAGTAAGCTTCAATTACCACTATGCAAGTTAATTCACAGAATATTTTTCTATTCAACTAAAATTATAATACTTCTAAACACTATTTCATGAATTTTTTAAAAAATATCCCTTCCTTTTTTGAACCTGGTTTAAAATTACCCAAACTTTGACGCTTAATATCTCCGGAAAGAGGCAGCGTAACAACATGCGGTTTTCATTTCTGAATAGCCCGTAATGTCTTCTATCGAATGGCACTTGTTTCGTGTTGTTACATTTCCTGCGAAAATTATAATGTATTAGGTGAAACAGGCCGCATCACGGTGCAGCAATGTTGTTGATAAGCAATAACACGTTAATAAATTCAGTACCCAATACCTAGTGTGATACAATTTTACGTCCCTGGTTCTCCCAAGCTCGTATAACATCATCTGAAGCCTGAAACACACAAATAAGTTGCATTAGCCTAAATCAGAAACCATGTAATATTATTAGATATTTAATTTTAGTATTTTACTTTGAATCCTCCGAATAAACACAATAATGTCAAATTAGCCATTTTGTTCAATGCAAACTTGAATGAAAGATGAGAAATTAGATTCTCTAAATTTCCGTCACCTCGCAACTCAATGGCACTTGCCTCGAGGGAAAGCACTGAAAGATCTGATAACAAACACAAACGATTTCAGTTAAGGTTATGGTGGGGGTAAGAATTCCGAATGGAAAGTATGGAAGTGTAATATACTTAATGTTTTATTTCTTACTGTTCAGCAATCTTAAGGATGGCGTGCAATCCTCATTAACCTCAAAGTTTTCCCAATTTCCGCGTTTATATCTCAATTCCTCTATATTTTCAGTAGGTATTCCAGTTAGCAGAGAATCCCACAAATCCGAGTTAACACGAATCGATGTATCATAATGCACGCGTAGTTTCAGGGATCTAAGATGAATCATTTCCCTGAGCAAATTTCTCAATCCAAGTGCATCTCTTGCGTCAATCACAAGTGATAGGTTACACATGTTTGGCATTGATTCTCTCATACCTTGCAATATTTGTACACTGGGAAACACGGAAAAATGACGAGATCGAAAATAATCCGCATGAGTAATAATTTGCAAGTACAAAGTTTTTACCGAGTTTAGCTTAGAATTTTCAACCCAGGGCTTAAATATTTCTTCAGTTTGGAAAACACACTTCAGGTTTTTTAATTTTGGGAAGCATTGGTAAAGCCCACCATGGATTCTTGGGTCTATTTCAGTGTGAATAGAAAGCAAATGAAAAGTTTCCAATTTTTCCATGACTGGAAAGTTGATTTGGTTTGTAAGAATTGGAGGATTGGGAAGTGCTAGAGCTTTCAAAGTGAGGTGCTTCAAAGTTGTTCGAAAATTGTTCAAAATTTGGGAAATCAGTTCATCCGGCAGCACTCTGTTGGGAACAAAAAAGCTAAGCGAGCTCAGGTTTGGTAGCTTGTTTTGCACAAGAATCTCCATTTCTTGGTCACTCAGCAAGCTGTTTAAATTCAGTTTGGTGATTGAGGTTGGCAAAGAAATGTACTCAATTCCAGATAGCATATTTCGGTCATGCAGAATTGTTAAAGTTTTCAAAGATTCATTTCTACTCAGAAGGGACTGAAGCAGTAAAACGATGTTACTCTGGTGTTGAAAAACTGCACTGTCTTGTTCCAAGTTATCCAGACTCTGGGATGTTAACTGAATGCTAAGTTTTTGCAAATTTGGGAGATCCAATTTGGAAAAAACACGAGGTAGAGATCCACCCAACAAAGGTACCCTCATGTTTATTTCCACGAGCTTTTCACCAGCCTGAAGAAAAACTGCCAGCAGACTTTGATAATTTTCCAAACGAAAGAATTCTGGCTTGATATATAGACAAAATGTATCATTATGGTTGACGATGAAATTTAAAAACTTGTCCAAAATCTTTCCACGGTATCGCACATAAGGAGTTCCAGTTATAGAATTGTATCCGTCTAATACCACCTTGTGTAATGGCTTTTTATTCTTGCGCATTACATCCGAAATTGACATTTTCCAGGATTTTTGAACACGTCGAATGGAGCAGAGCATTCTGCGACAAATTATGTCATTTGGTAAGCGAATCGCAAAATCCAGGATCCGCTCTAGAAGCTGAATAAGTCATCATAATAATATATAATAGGGAGTATGCGCAAATGCAATATTGTAACTGTAAGTGTAAGTGTAGCACGGTTACAATTACAATCAAAAAGTGTAGCCTTTTAGTTTGCGCAAAAGAAAGTGTAACTGTAAGTGTAATTGTAGAATTTGTGGGAATATTTTTAATTGTTGTCATGGAAAATGTTTACGCATGACAACAAACAAACTGAAAATTGTCGTTGCGTCTCATTTGGTCTTGTTGTCATCTTTAAAACTCATGACAACAAACGATTACTACGCGTTTCCACACTACAGTGCAGCTGAGAGACGGTGTACAATTTTCGGAAAATACACTGTAGAAATACGCAGTAAAAAAATTCTACAATATTTTGCTACACTTACACTTACAATATTGTGCTACAAATTGCTTAGCGCAAACTCCCTAATACTAAACGTAAAATTTCCCATTGAGTTATTTAATGCACTTCTAATAAAATATATTTCTTACCATGGGGTTACTAAACACAGCGTTTACAAATTCATTTTCTTCCTCCATTTCTAATGTTTTGGAATTTGTTTCCTAAACAATACAAGTATTTCAAAAACTGTAATCTAATAGATGGTTGTTTCTTTTAAACTGAACAGTGTATTGACTGAATGATTTCTTATTACGCAATTCACAGAGCAAATGTTCTGATTTCGGCAAGCAGCTGAAAATATAAACGTACATAGACATAGTATATAATATATAAAATACATACATATTATAATGTTATATAATAGCAAGCTCGGCTGAGGTCGGCCCACGGTTTTCAGTTGTCTACGGATTCATCCCACACACTTTCACTCACTTTCACTCACAATCAGTGCTAGAAGCGCTCAACGTGTTGGAAAATTGTAGTGTTCAATGTTGCAGAGACTCACCGTCACTAGCAAAAAGTTTTCATTTTGCACGTTTCATAGGTTGCATCTTACGAAGAGAGTACATAAAATCTTAACCAGTCAATTGTAAACCAATTAAAGATGCTCGCTGCTAAAGTCGATATAAATAATATAAGATTGCCCATTTAGCCTGGTTTAGACCCCATTTAGCCTGGTTTAGACCCCCTTTAGCCTGGTTTAGACCCCATTTAGCCTGGTTTAGACCCCATTTAGCCTGGTTTAGACCCCATTTAGCCTGGTTTAGACCCCATTTAGCCTGGTTTAGACCCCATTTAGCCTGTTTTAGACCCCATTTAGCCTGGTTTAGGGCCCCACAAAAATAAAGTGGACGGACACACGGACACACGGACACACGGACTACGATATCCTAATAAGCTCCTCTGCTGAAGCAGCGAGCTAATAATAATACACACAATAGCACCACCTGATGATATAATTGCAAAAATGCTAACATATGATAGCATGCAATTATACATTATTTTGTTAATTACAATTAATGTCAAATAAAGCAGGCAACATGCCTACATGTAGCAAAGTAGCGAAAGTTGGTGTACTTTATTGCTGGTGTAGACTAATTTTTGACTGTTTTGACCTAACGACATCGAAAAAGTAGTATTCACTTGACTAATAAAGCAAAATTCACCCAAACTCTCATGTGCCAGACAAAAATTTTAATCCTGAAATGTAGTATATAATTAACTAATGACTCGGAATTCAACCAAAAATTCATGTGTCAGACAAAATTTTAATTCCTGAAATGTATGATCCAATTAACTAATGAAGCAAAATTCAACCAAAATCGCATGTGCCAGACAAAAGTTCTGTAGAAGGAAAGCAGCATTCTATTGTAGTAAGGTAGTTATTGTGATGCTTGACCTCTGATAACCTTTGATCTCTTTGACCAAATGACATGAAATTTTGCTAGGAGGTCCGCCTTATCGCGTCACATGCTTGTGCCAAGTTTAATTCGGAAATGTATATATCATTTGACTCATGAAGCAAAATTCAACCAAAATCTCACGTGTCACACAAGAATTCTGTAGAAGAAAAGCAACATTCTATTGTAGTAAGGTAAAGCAGTCATTGCTACGTTTGACCTCTGATAACCTTTGACCCCTTTAACCGAATGACATGAAATTTTGCGCGGTGCTTTGCCTTATTGTGGCACATATTCTGGTCAAGTTTCAATGAAATCGGTAAAACCGTTACGGAGATATCGCACGGACAGACGGACAAACGGACGGACGGACGGACGGACGGCTTGCGCCAAATTAATAAAGCAGGCAACATGCCTACATGTAGCAAAGTAGCGAAAGTCGGTGTACTTTATTGCTGATGTAGACTAACTTTTGATTATTTTGACCTAACGACATCGAAAAAGTAGTATTCACTTGACTAATAAAGCAAAATTCACCCAAATTCTCATGTGCCAGACAAAATTTTAAATCTTGAAATATATTATCTAATTAACTAATGAAGCAAAATTCAACCAAAATCCCATGTGCCAAACAAAAGTTATAACCAAAAAAGGTAGTATGCTCTTGATTCAAAAAGCAAAATTCAACCAAAATCCCATGTGCCAAACAAAAGTTATAACCAAAAAAGGTAGTATGCTCTTGATTCAAAAAGCAAAATTCGACCAAAATCTCACGTGCCAGACAAAAATTCTGTAGAAGAAAAGCAACATTCTATGTAGTAGTCATTTTGATGCCTGACCTCTGATAACCTTTGACCTCTTTGTCCAAATGGCATGAAATTTTGCGTGGATGACAGCCCTGTCGTGTCACATACATGTGCAAAGTTTAATCCGGAAATGTAATTATCAGTTGACTCAAGAAGCAAAATTCGATCGAAATCTCACGTGCCAGACAAAAATTCTATGCATTAAAAGCACTATACTATTGTAGTGAGGTAGTCATTGTGACGTTTGACCTCTGATAACCTTTGACCCCTTTGACCGAATGGCATGAAATTTTGCGTGGATGTCCGCCTTATCGCGTCACATACATGTGCAAAGTTTAATCCCAAATTGTAATTATCATTTGACTAAAGAAGCAAAATTCAACCAAAATCTCACGTGACAGACAAAAATTCTGTGCATGAAAGGCATTATTCTATTGTAGTAAGGTAGTTGTGACGCTTGACCTCTGATAACCTTTGACCCCTTTGACCGAATGACATGAAATTTTGCGCGGTGCATTGTCATATTGTGGCACATATTATTGCCAAGTTTCAATGAAATCGGTAAAACCGTTACGGAGATATCGCACGGACAGACGGACAGACGGACGGACGGACAGACGGACAGACGGCTTGCGCCAAATTAATAAGTAGCTTTCGCTACTTAATAAGTAGCTTTCGCTACTTAATAATACCGTGCATCTGTATGCACAAATTTACAAGGTTTTAATGAGTTAAATGTTAAATGTAGTTATATTGTAAACACACTTACAAATTGATACTAGTTGATTTCATATAATGCATGAAAAAGCGACTAAACATGTATTACGCGATTAAAAACCTGTTACGTTGTTACATATGTATGAGCAAACCTAGTTTAAAAGAAACTCAATGCAGTTTATTTATGTCAAATAAATGTTTTACAAAATAGTTAATATTTTATTGAGATAAAAATTAAAAATCCTATTATGAATTATTTTTGTGCCACTATTGAACTTCATACATCTTTCCTCTAAATATCAGTGCGTACAAAAGTTTATTTCAGACAAGATCTTATTCTCCATAATTAGTAAGCTTGTCTCAGTACAAATATTGCCTGAGTTGATTTTTGTCCGGACGATTTCTCGAACACGGGAATGAATTTTAAAATTCTGCTTGTGCGAAACGGTTTCTGGTTACCAAAAACTGTGCACTAAGAAGCCCGATTTTCGAAATTTAACCTCTAAGGTCAAAGGTCACGAAGGATTTCAACAATTTCTTCAGTGACCTATGGCATGCGACACATGATTTTAGGTCAGTGTTTGACCAAATTAACAAAACCGGTGTCAGTTTACCAAAAATTTGAAATCGTTCACTCGCTAGAGCTATATGTTACTGTTTGCATAATATTTTACAATCTACTTTTAAGTCCTCGACAAGCTTACTTCTACTTATACACATGGTTACCAGTTTTTATTGTATAATTGCTTTTTTGCGCAGTTTTTCAAACTTTTATTTGACATTTTTTATTTGCACCACGCTCTATGATACTGGACAAACAAGTAAAAAAACTCAGAATTTGCCAATTTCGAATTTAAATCATTTAATGCAACTGCAGCTATCACAGTTACATGAGAAGTCATTTTATCTATCGTATATATAAAATCGACACCCCAAGTGTGAAGAGAGTCGTGAAAAAAATTGAATTCAGTTGAAAAATTTACTAAGGTAAGCTAGAAATTAATTCCATTATCAAACTGCATATTATTTTGAGTTTTTGTAAGCGATAATTTAAGTGCCTACATATGGCTAAAAATAAATGTAGTAGCAAAGAGCTTTCATACTTTGTAAACAGCCAACGGTTAGAAAATCAAATCTCTCATAACATTGATGCGCATTAATTCGTCGAATTTAAAGTGAATCCATCGAAAGTTGTAACCTCCAGGGAGGTCGAGAGCCATGGATACCAAACAAAATTTTGTTTATTTGTACATCAACTTTAAACTAAACACTACGAAATCATTTCGTCAAAATGATAGTTTATTTCTAATGAATATTTATGTTCTATTAAATTAAATAACAACAAAAAATGCGTCCAATAAGTCAATTACTCCATTTTGCTGTTATTACATATCATGAAGTTCCTGTTATTTTTGCCAAGCAAGGGTAACGATGAGCTAGCCTATCCTCCTCCAAAGTACGCCCTTGATCCCCAGCGTATCCAACTCCTCCAGGACGCCCTTTCCTGGCTCACGCTTCGCAAAAACGGAAAACTTCTAAGCTCTACCGAACTCGAGCCTCTGCGTCAACGTCTCATAAAAGAGTACATAGACAGTCCAACATACCGTGCTTTTGTAATCGCATTTTTTCATGGAGTCTTACCCAAGCTAGAAAATGAGCATTGCGACCCATCCTACACTTTTCAGTACAAACTCCCAGAGACCAAGTTGATTGTGGGAGGATCCCAAAGGAACTTTAGCTATCTAAGCTACCAGCAACGTAATAATAAAAGCCTTCAATACTGCGACTACCGACAAGGTCTTGTGTGTAGTCCCGTCAAAAGGAAGTGCGAATGTCGCTCGGGATCAAAAATGAGTCCAATTGACATTGGATCACCGATAAGGAGATGCCTATTAAAGGAAAACACGGTTTTAGAGCCTGATTTAGAGCAACAATTTAGTCAAATTCATAATCAGGATTTTGAAAATTATCCGATTGGAATAAGCTGGGTATACGGAAGTGGTGTTGAGTACATGATGTTCAATCTGGAGAAACCGGAAGGCTGTCAAGCGGGAATGGAGTGTCGTATCAAAAGTGATAGCAACTTGCTGATGCCACTTTGTTACCATAATAATAACGGACCATGGCACGCCTTTACTCATCCAGACACCTTTAAATACTTTGGAATGGAGTGCGCACTCAGTTTAGGTTCCTCAATGAACTTATGTGCTTATGAGGATGATCCTCCAAATTCAAAAGAGCAAAAAGGAGTATGTTATAACTTTGGACCTTCCCGAAAAAGCTCAGTTAATCGGGACGAGTTCCAACGAACAGGGTTTTGTGCTTTTAAGTATGGTCCATACAGTGTATCCGATTTTCTACCAGAACCTCATGGAGGACAAGTGTTGCCCGGTTTGGATACGATGATATCTTCTGTTCATCCACGAACTGTACCCATGCGAGGAGATAAACTGAAAGAATTTTACATACAATTTATTTTAAATGTGGGTAGTCCCCTGAGCATTGACATTGGCGCTAGTATTGCTTCCAGAGTAAACGGGCATTGTATCGTGAATAAAACCAAAGAATTTGATAACATTTGGAAGTTTTTTGAAAGTTTGGAACAAGACCCACCTCCGGGGCAAGAGTATGTAGCGACGGAAGAGGAACTTGATAAGAAACTGCAAGAAGCCATTTCCCTGGCACAAGGCCTTACGTCAGAGGAAAGGATTTGTAAAGTGTGGCATTTTTCTGGAGACTTCTACCGTACCAAGCCTGGAATGTATTGCAAAAGTCAAGGGATCTCCAGCATTATTGGTACGTGTCAACTACCAAACGATCACACAAAACCATTTGCGGAAAAGGAAAGACGGGTTGGAATTGAGCTCTGGACTTCTGCAGATGAAAGTTCATCTCCAAATGAACTGAAAGTGGTGCAGAGAATACTTCGAGAAAACCCGGAACCCAGTTGTCGTCCGGAACTGGGCCTGCTTCCGCGAAACAAACCTAGCCACGGAGCTATACCTCCCGAGTGGGCTCTTGAAGGTGGACACTGTCCACCGGGCCAAGTTTGCTACAAGGATTATCATGGGATAGTCGAACCAATATACGATAAGGATTGCAAGCTATTAGAGAACGCTTATCAGCCTTGGCTTTGTCATAAGGCAGTTGAGAGTAGCGGTTATAATGAGTGCGAGCACATTGCTTGAAAAAATTGATAAGGCAAGTGATTCAAAATCAGAGAAATCATGGAAGATTGAAAAAAGGAGAAAAGTGTTATTTCCAGTTGGAAGATAATTTACGAAGGAATCAAATCCAGGAAATTGAGAAGATTAATATGTACCTGTTTTTAAATTGGATTGAGAGAGGTCTTTTGTGCAAGCGGGGATTGCGATGTGAGAGGATGACTGGAAACTGTCAAGTGGCACCAGGAGGTCAGGGCAGAGCCAGGCTAAAGAAACTTAATGCGGTATTTTTTGTTGGTACTACTTTGTTAATTATGTGGAAATAACTACATAGATTTTAAAATGGGAATAAAAAAGACATTCAAAGTTCCAATTTGATTCGTATTTGGAAACATTCTGCATCTTTACGAATCCATCATCAAACAACTGTGGGGGTTGCCATGATTATATTTGCATCGCTTCTGATTCTCTTTTTAATAATTTTTATGATTTTACCATAAGCAATTTTCCAAAATATGATTATTTAGGGATGATGACAATGAACAGTGCTTACAATGAAGTTCTTAAGTCTTTGTGTTCTTCTCCCATTCATTATCAATGCACTTAACACAGAAAGTGCTTCGCGAAGACCTATCCCTAGCCCTAATCCTAATCACTCATTCGATATACACCCAGAGCGTATCAAACTCCTCCACGATGCAATATCTTGGCTTACCTTACGTAAAAACGGAAAACTTCTGAGTCCCACCAAACCCACACTTCAAGGTCTTCAAGAAGTCCTGGAGTCCCTATATGCCACAGACCTACAAGTTCGATTTTTTGTGATCACCTTCCTTTACGGAGTGTTGCCCAGACTAACCCTACAGGAAAATCAGGCCTGTGACCTTTCCTACACGCTACTATACAAATCCCCCGAAACTAAAACAATTATACCAGAATTGCAAATGAATTTCAACTATTGGAATTACCAACAGCGAAACAACATAAGCACTCACAATTGTCAGTATTGCGATTATCGCCAAGGCCTTGTATGCAATCCCAATACAAACAAGTGCGAATGTCGATCGGGTTCTAAAATGAGTCCAGTTGAAACTGGATCACCGATAAGGAGATGCCTGTTGGAAGAAAACACGCCCTGTTCACTAATTGATTTAGAACAAGGGGTTGTCAGTGTTGACCCGGGCGACTGTCATTATCATCGTCATCAGCCATTTGCCCCAAAAAGCATTCTGTTCATGATGTTCAATTTAGAGAAACCTGAAGGATGTCAAGAGGGGACGCAGTGTCGCGTGAAAAGTGACAATCTCATGATACCCCGCTGCTACAGAAATGACAACGGTCCTTGGTATAATCCTTCAGAGAACTCATTGGATTTTGAAACATTTGGACTGGAGTGTGCACTTAGTTTAGGATCCTTTTGGAACTTTTGTGGCTCTTTGAATTGCTTTAATTTTGGACCCAAACGAGGTGGTCACGGGCAAGTGGAGCAGTTCCAGCGAACAGGATTTTGTGCTTGTTCCTTGGGTTCTAACTACATGGCAGAGTACAACTGGTACGGGTGCAATTTCACAAGTAGACAGGAAAATATATATCCCGGGTTGGATTTGATGATGGCTCCTGTCCACCCAAGAAGTGTGCCAATGAGGGGTAAAGATCTAAAGGGGTTTTACCAGAGGTTTGTATCCCATGTGGTTGTTCCACTTTCTAGTTTATCCCAAAACTCCGGTTATAGTACCATGAAATTGGCAAGCCAGATAGGGGAGCCATGTAGCGTGAGCAAAACAAAGAAATTTGATGACATTTGGAAATTCTTTGAAAGTTTGGAAAGGGACCCACCCCCGGGGCAAGAGTATGTGGCCACGGAAAAGGAAATTAATGAAAAACTGGAGGAAGCCATTTTACTTGTGGATGGGCTTGAGAAAAACGAAAGAATTTGCAAAGTGTTCTGGTTTTTTAATGAGTATGGTGAGGAGTATAGTCATTTGGAAGAACATGGTGAACCTGGCATGTATTGTAAGGAAAAAGGGGGTTCTGACCAAGGCACTTGTGAAATTCCTAATGATCACTCAGAACATTTTGCACGGAAGGCCTTCGCACTCCAGAAAGAGTGCTCGCTCAGTTTACCCCATCCACAAGGACCAGATATTACAAAAATACTTCGAAATCATCCCGAGCCCATATGCCGTTTGGAACTTGGGCCACTTCCACTTAACTACCCAGTCAGAGATTTTGAAAGGGATTCTGACTCCACATTGGCACTGAAAGGAGGACAATGTCCAGAAGGATACGTGTGCTATAAGAATTTCAATGAGTATGGTGAAAGCATATTTGATGAAAATTGTAATCTTCTGGAGGAGCTCCCTTTGGTTTGTAAAAATGTCTTTATACATCGCCCTGATCACCCTGACAGACAATGTGAAGCACAGCACTTGAACAGGCTGATAAGACAGGCGATTCAAAATCAGAGAAATGTTGGTAGATTGAAATTGGGAGAAAAGTGCTATTTTGAAATGGAGGACAGTCTTCGACAAAACAATTTAAAGGTGATTCAGCAAGCTAATCCCTACTTGTTTCTGAATTGGATTGAGCGGGGTCTTTTGTGCAAAAGGGGATTAAGGTGTGAAAGGAAAACTGGAACTTGTCAAGTATCAATGAATCAAGGGACAAGGACAAGAAATAGGCAATACAAGTTTCTGGGAGTTGCTATTATCCTGTTAAGATTTTTGTGAATATTACAATTTACTAAGAAAGTTTAATATGTAATAAAAGTACATAAAAATATTTTAGTTGCATTTCGCTATTCATAATTATAACGATAGTCATTCATTTTTATTACTACTACTTGCTAAACGCCTTTTCTAACAACGCTATTTCAGTTTGAGAAAGTCCTTTTCGAGTAGTTTTCTTATGAGCCACTGCTGCTTTCTTTTCTTTTTTCTTTGCATCTTTGTCCTTGTTTTTTGACCAAGGAATGCTTTCTACCATCTTGCGACGCTTGCTATTCTGAGCACTTGGCCATGTACCTGTCTCCTTGAACGTTTCTAACTTTCGTTTTCTGCTTTCCTCTTTTTGCTTATCCCTAAGAAATATCATTAAAAACAAAACATGTATTTAAAATGCAGATTTAAAAAATATTAGTTGGATAGGAAATGTGTTAATTAGCATTACTTGTATTTTAAATTGTTTAAGTCATAATCGCAGTTTGTAAACTCTTCAGGCACTTTCCCACGAAGCTCTGCTATTTTAGGAAAGCGCAGTAATCCATACATGTTTGCTAACTTTCCAAGTTGAAGATCTATTGTGAATGTTCCAAAAAAGGTACATAAATTAAGTATCTCAAATCAGTTAACGCGTAAGTTATAAAAATGCGGTTTTGGCTATTTACCTTTTATTCTTAAAATCAAACTGCATTCGTACTTTGAATACGACTTGAAATATGACACAAAGGCACGAACTGCTTTGTCGTATACCATTCTGTCATGCAGTTGTAGTTTCTGAATTTGCTTACGTAACTGCTCACTATTGTTTTTACCATCACCAAGTTGGAAGTCAAGAGGTTCTAGAGAAACCTAAAAATCAAAATAAGAACCCCGTAAAAATAAGCTATAAAAATAAGTATATATTTTCAAAAACTAATGTTATCTCCCAACCTTTTGATTTATCTCCAAAAACTTTACGTATTCCTGTTCGGATGGCTGCAGAAACAAAACCGCTTTCCCCTCCTCTCCACATCTAGCCGTTCTACCAGATCGGTGAATGAAAGATGCTGGATTGGATGGTGGGTCAAACTGGACCACCCAATGGATCTTTTTAGTAATGTCAATACCTCTGGCCATTACATCAGTGCAACAAAGCACGCCTGTCTGAGAGCTTCTGAACTTTTCAAACACTGAAATTCGTACTTTCTCCTTCATTTTCCCATGCATTGCTGAAATATTCCTTTCTTGGACAAATCTGCAATAATATAACCGTTTTACTATAAATAAGTACACCAAACTAATTAAGAAATGTACGAAATAATTGGTTAATCAATCAATTCTTACTTTTTCAACAGCAATGAAAAGTAATCGACGCACGCACAAGTGGAGAAAAATATGAGGATCTTTTCCTTGGAATGTTTCTTTAGAAATGTGACCAGTGCCTGAAGCTTATCGTCTGGCTCCACAATACAATAAAAGTTTTCCAAGGAAGCGGGTGTTCTGGTGTGCTGATTCTTATCCCGTACCACAACCGACACTGGATTACGAAGACCAGCTCTAATCAATTTCAATACCTCGGTAGTTTGGGTTGCCGAAAATAGACCAGTTCGACGTTGCTTTGGCAGGATTTGTAAAATGGAGTTGAGACTCTTTTCAAAGCCCAGATTTAACAGACAATCGGCTTCGTCAAGAATCAAAACTTCCTGAAAAGTGTTACATCAGATCCTTACAGTTAAATACACCTGATTCCTTAAAATCTCACCGACATGACGCAATAATTTAACTTTACCAAGTATTTTAACGCTGCAGGCAGGTTACTACTTTCCCTGTGCAATAACAAGTCTTCAAGCCTTCCAGGCGTGGCAATCACAATATTTGCTCCACATTCCACAAACTTGTCCAGATCATCCTGCACTGAGGTTCCACCAATAAAGCAGGCAAATGATAACTGCTTAAGGTCCTTCAGAAACTCTTGTAAAACCTCACTGATTTGGAGTGCCAATTCCCTCGTGGGTGCAATGATAACCGCTCCTACTTCCGTTTTCTTCCATTTAGCATCCCGTCTCTACCATCAAAATCAATCAAAATTTAGATTAAATAACTGTATAAACCACTACAATTGAATAATCATTCATAATTTCACTAAATTAAACCGCTTTACCAGTAAAATCTGCAACAGTGGCACCAAAAACGCCAGTGTTTTCCCACTGCCCGTAACCGCTTCAGCAGCCACGTCCTTGTATCCCAACATGGCAGGAATGCAGGCCGCCTAGAATCACAGAAAAAACAGCCCTTTAAAGCTCCCATCGTGGTCAGTGGTCAAGTAGATTATTAATCCATTAACCAACCCAAACTACCTGAACAGGTGTCATCTTAGAAAAGCCAAGAGCCTCAATCGTTTTCAGGATGGCCGGATGTACTCCGGATTTTAAGGTTGACCACTTTAGATCCATAATGATGTCAATTGTCAACTTGTCAAGCGTTTAACGACACCAAATTTGTGAACACTGACCAAAATTTGGTCACTGAAACTGAAACGACTGCTGCTGCTCGTCCTCTGGTAGTGGCCTGTGTTTGCAAACAAGCACACGTGCTTACTGCCTTTACCTTCCGAGCTCAGCTGACAGCTGACGAAGCTCACGGAAAGCTGACACTTGACAGCTTCAGATTTTAACGTGGAATTAATTGGTGTCCAGGTTAAAATGTGGACCAACCTGTGTCTATTTTGCCAAGGACCCGACTCCAGTGTCTGGGGAAGTGATCACATTGGGGAAGCGGGGCTTAAGAGGGAACCGGGCACTTTTACTAGTTTTGACAAGGAGGATGTCCAGGATGGTTGTTTGGAGGGGCAGTTAAAAGCGGTGTTTATTTTGAGGGAGGTGCTGAATGTGGAACGAGGGAGATTGGAGGAGTATTTGGGAGGGGATGGGGGAAATCCTGGGGAGTGGTTTGGAGTGTGTAGCCAGTGTAATGAGATTGTGGAGGAGTGCTGGAGGATTTGGAGGGAGATTGGGAAATGGAGGAGGAAGCTGGAGGGGAAGAAGAAGGAGTTGAGGGGGAGGGTGGAACAGACTGGGAGAAGGCTGGAGGGGGATTTGGGGGAAGTGTTGGGAGATTTGAGAGGTAGAAATTAAGAAATAGTGATGGTTGTCATGGTGACAAGTTGACGAGAGCTTAAACCCCGGTTTTTTGTTTGTTTTAAGGTGCTGCTGACCAGGTTCTCGAACTGGAGGAAAAGACAACTTGTCAACAGTTTTTATGCGGCGATGACGAAGATGAAGCTGGTTCTGGATTTGATAATGATGGATATTCTTCTTCAGATGAAGATCAAACCATGTCAGAAATGCCGAGGTCAGAAGATGGTGTCACCTCAACTGACTCCTCCGCAGTTTTCAGAAAAAAGTACCGTTGTACCAAGTGCATTGCTTCTTACGCACAATTACGTTTCTTAAAAGATCATTTGAAAATACACAAGCTTTCACCAAAGGAAATTGAATGCTGTGACCGTTGTGGATGGGCCTACAAAGCTCCCATTTACGTTCTCCACAGAAGTGAGCAATGTCCCTTTCCCAATAAATTGTATCAATGTACTCAATGCCCTGCAGCGTATCCCTTTAAAGGTCGTT
Organism: Entomobrya proxima; assembly: GCA_029691765.1. Classification (NCBI taxonomy): domain Eukaryota; kingdom Metazoa; phylum Arthropoda; class Collembola; order Entomobryomorpha; family Entomobryidae; genus Entomobrya; species Entomobrya proxima. The sequence goes on along the minus strand of CM056168.1, from coordinate 40,815,856 downwards.
ATGAAAAGCACCTGTGGCTCCATCAGAATAAGGAATTAGGAAAAGCAAAGGAGTGTCCCAAATGCGGGTGGCTTTTTAGCAGAAAAATTGACAAGTTTCATGTTGCCACTCATCAGAACACGGACTTTGGAGTGAGCCACGAAAGTTGGAAGGAACGACGTTATGTACCGAAATTAATGAAGGAGGAAATTCCTTGGTATTGCGACTTTTGTCATTTGATATTTCCTACTAGAGCAAAATTAGCAAGGCATGTATTGCAGGGACATCCTACAGAGAAATTGGTAGAATGTGACCGGTGTCTTCCGAATGTGTTACGATTTGAAAGTCAAAAACTACTTGAATTGCATAAAAAGGAGGTACATGGGTTTGGAGGGGAGTGCAAGGAGGAAAGGGAGACTTTGGAAGGGGAAGAGGGAGGATGTCCCCACTGTGAGAAGTCATTTACAACCAAAAGCAAAAGGGATTATCATTTGGCCAAAGAGCACATGAAGGAACAGCTTATCTGTCCAATTTGTAAAAAGTATCGGGCAAGGGAATATCACAGACTGAGGATTCATATGAAAACGGTTTGTAAATATTAACTAAACTGATAAGAAAACTTGAATTAAAAAACTGACGATTGATTTGTATTTTAATTTGTAGCACGAAGTTAGCGGAGTTTTGACCTGTGAGGTTTGCTCAAAGAAAATACGTCGGTCGTTGCTACCCAAGCACATGTTGCAAATGCACTGTGGAAGGAAAAGGCCAAGAGTAAAGAAACAAAAATCAAAATTGGTTGTTCAGGTGATAAGCACTACACCAGTAGTGAGCATTGCTGAACAAGATGACAGCTTATCTGCTGAGAATGATCATAGACTATCACCATCACCACTGGGTCTTGAGGATAAAAGTTTGGATGACGATGAGCTTCCTGTGGTTGAAATGGAGACTGACGATAGGTTATCCGATCCCGACTGGGAACCAACAGCGGATGATGAAGTACCTCCAAAGGCCATGGAAAGTGGTCTTCTTCCATCTGTTTTTGAAGAGAGACCTGCAGCAGAAGAAGTGACCCCCGCGACAGAAAGTTTTGAGGATGACCTTCATGCTGCTGAAACTCAACTAGCAGAAATTGTATCCCAAGCATCTCGAAGAGAGTTCCAATGCATCCAGTGCATAGCTTCGTATGATAACCGTACAAAATTAAAGGATCATCTTTTATTACACCAGCTGCCAAAAGAATCTACTTTTCCTTGTGACAAGTGCGGGTGGGTTTATAGGAACTATGTTCCAGCTAAGCACAGTAAACATTGTCCTGCGAGTGACTTTAAATTCCATTGTAAACGCTGTGATCTCCAATTCCATCAAAAGACCGGATATGTGAAGCATCTTAATTTGCATTCCCGAAAAAAGGAAGATGTTGCTTATTGTCTGAAATGCGATTGGCAGGGTCCCTGGCGTTTGCTACATCGACATAAAAAACAATTCCATGAACAAGTGAAAACCAAAAAGTCAGGGACTGAGATACAACGTAATAAAGTGAAAAATGCGGAGAAATTAGATGAAGAAGAGAATCCTGAAGAGATTCCCTTTTATTGTGACCACTGCCATCTCATATTTCCAGGAAGAAGGTCACTTATCAAACATTATAGAGCAAGTCATAAAAACGTGGATCTGTTGGAGTGCGACCTTTGCCAAGATACAAAGATGGAGAGTAAGCAGTTATTGAAGATTCACCGGAAGTTGGTGCATAATCTAGAGGAAGAGGAGGGGGATGCAGAGGTGGATACTAAATCGCAAGTAGAGAACATGAACTGTCCACACTGTTCAGAGCAATTTGAGACCAAGGGCAAAAGGGACTTTCATATTGCTAAAAATCACAAGAAGGAGCAACTTATCTGTCCCATTTGTAAGGAGTACCAAGCCAAGGAAATGAACCTTTTAAGGAATCACATGAGAAGGGTAAGGTTTGCTAAAAAAATCAATTGGTTTAGCAGTTTGGAATTTTTGAAAGTGATGTAATTAAGATGATTTTTGTCTGGTTTTAGCACGACAAGAATCACACTGTAATGTGCGAAATATGCTCCAAAGTGGTACGTTCCGGCTCATTAGGTCACCACAGGCAACTGTTTCACTACAAGGAACTGGGTTTGGAACCTATTCAATGTGATCAATGTGGAGTACATTTTGGATCTTGGAGCAACCTAAAAAATCATCAGGATTTTGTACATAGTCAGAAGATTGCTAGCTGTTGTCCACTTTGTACGAAAAGTAAGTTGTGAATAAACTAGGATAAATGAATATATGTTTTACATTGTGATAAATCAATTTTCGAAATATTTTTACAGCTTTCCGAAGTAAAAACGATTTAAACCGACATATTAAAGCCCACGAGGATCCTGACAGCCGAAGAAAGGACCGAAAAGGTTTAAATGCCTTTAAATGTCAAAAATGTCCTAGTCAATTTAACACTCGACCAGGCTTGTACTATCATATGAAACGAGAACACAGCAATCAGTATCCATACCGGTGTGATCAGTGCGGAAAGGGATATTGCTCAGAAAATACACTTATGGATCATCAGCAGAGATTATGCAAGAAGGGAAAGATAATAAACACATCAAATGATTTTTAAAAACTTAAGCGAACAGTTAAATCTTTGGTTGAGCTTTTATTGTTATAATTTTGAAGTGGTACTGATTTTAATGTAGTAAGCAGGGTTTCAATCCTTCGGTGTTAATATGGTTCCTTGAGCAGCGCAAAGCTATAAATTAAGACACTTTTTATAATTTTGTTAAATGAAATAAACTGAAATAAATTGTTATTGCTACAGCTAATACCTCAGTGATATTTATATCTTTATTCATGCCTCTGTAGAGCTTCTCATTTCCGTCAAAGTAGCAATCCTCAAATAAGCCGTTTACCTTACATTCCACTTTTTCCGATTCAAGCCATGCTTGTAACGCTAAATCAGATTGAATGATTTATAATTTTCTATAAAAATCGACCACGATTTCATTTTACTCTACCTGATTGTTTGGCGCATCGGATAGCCATATCCACAATTTTCTGAACGTATTCCGTGGTTGCGTTGGAGTAAAGTGCGTAATCTGTCTTCACACGGTTGGCAATAGTTTTCAAATTGAATGTTCCATTTGGGTTAGCATACCCAATAAATTCTTGATGACATTTATTTCGGCAATTCTAATTTTCCAAATGAATAATTGTTTTAAAATCTTTTTAGATTTTTAATCGTTTATTTATGCAAAGAAAATATTATATTAGAAATATGTTTTACCGCACGCATATGCCAACTGATGTTTTTACGATTGCCATTTGCGTCAAGTAGGGTTCTGTTAAGACAGGCATGAATCGAGCTATCGGATTGCCACGACTTCAAATAGTTATCTCCACAGAGGCTCACGTTAAAATTGACCTTGCAAATTTCGTCAGTATACCCACTACCACAAAAGAAAGATGCGTATGCACATAAACTATAAAAAGAAACGAGACAGCCAACAAGTAAAAGTACATTTTGGAAACGTGTCATAGTTATCCAGATGAACTGTAATAGATTTCGTTAGGAAGCTAAGTAACGTTTGAAAATTACGGTTAGAATTTAATATAGTTTTGAAAATAAATGAGAATGATACTAAATTACAAAGGCTACCGCCACGCCAACTCAAGATCGACATATTTCGAAATCGCCAAAAACAATAATTTGCATACGTGGGTTGATAGCTAATGTCAAGCTGATACTAACGCAAGGAAGTTATGGGCGTTTGAAACTTAACTGCTTTTTGAACATTTAGTGCTGTAAAAGTGCAATTTGGATGAAATAAAAATTTTGGCTATCTTCTAATGACATAATAGAGATAACTGAACAATTTCTGACCAAAAAATTTTCAAAAAGTTAATTTTAATTTTAATTGCCCTGTTAACTTTAACCGCAATTATCTTCTTTCCGCTTCCAGTACTAAACCCAATAGGCGTGTCATTAGAATCAGCACCTTTAAATGTACCAAATGCAGTTGTAATTGGGTTTAGTACTGGAGGCGGAAAGAAGATAATTGCGGTTAAAGTTAACAGGGCAATTAAAATTAAAATTAACTTTTTGAAAATTTTTTGGTCAGAAATTGTTCAGTTATCTCTATTATGTCATTTGAAGATAGCCAAAATTTTTATTTCATCCAAATTGCACTTTTACAGCACTAAATGTTCAAAATCATTTAAATTGTGAGCATCACCACGGGCCCGTTGACACCCAAAAACATTTTTGCTTGAATTTTCAAAACTTTTACATTGTTATAGTGCCCAAGTGTCCACAATACGGTTTACCAAGTTTCAAGTCCATATGTCGTTCTGAAGCGGCTAGACAAGGGTTTAAATTTTTAGTGCTGGAAAAATGAAAATTTGTTAATATCTCGGATTAGAAGTGAAAAAGGCCAGTAAATCTTTTTGGGAAACTTGGTAAACCGTATTGTGGACACTTGGGCACTATAACAATGTAAAGTTTTGAAAATTCAAGCAAAAATGTTTTTGGGTGTCAACGGGCCCGTGGTGATGCTCTGTAAATGCCCATAACTTCGTTACGTTACTTCATTTAATACATTTTTTTTACAAATAATATGAGCCTGACACTAGTTATCTTTATACGCATACAAATTCTTGTTTTCGGAAATTTCGAAAAATTATGACTTCGAAAAAATTCCTGGTTTGGGGTGGCGGTAGCCAAATGGTTTGAATACAAATGGCGGAACATGTCACTATATTACAGAAACTGACTTTTCCCTGAAATAATCTGAAATCTGAATACGTATACTTACTGACGTCTTCAGTAATATCCTCATTATTATAAAAGTAAGTGATTTTGTTCATGTTGAATGAATGAAACATGACAATTAATTTTACGAGGAGTTCAGTTAGTCACGAAGTCATGATTAATTCCAAAATTTTCTAACCCTGAGATGAGATGTGTACACTGTAATTTGTGATATAGCAAAATGATTGCGCATACTAATGCCAAGTTTAATGTCATAGTTGTCTATAGAACCAATTTCTGATACTTTCGATGTATGTTCTTGAAATTTTATTGCTTGTTATCATCAGATTAGTTTTATTCACGATTATTTTTTCTTTTTAAATTCAGTTTTTCATTAATTGGATTTTGCAAGAATCACGGACCATGTCGAATCAATATTTGAAGCTTGTTTCATAAAAAGTGGGATGTTCTAGATTCTAGAGCTTTCTCACGCTGATTTTGAAATCTCTGTTTGAATTATGGTTCCTTGCGCGGCACAAATCTAAAAAAATATTTTTATAAAAGTTTTTTAAAATTCTTTTCAAATTCACAACATACTATTGACGAGCTGATTATATATGCTGATTATATTTAAAAAAGAAAGATTACCTCCGCTATATCATAGTAGCTACTAACGCTCATAGTCAAGTTGAGGTAGCAGTCGTCAAATAAACCGTTAATCTTGCAATTGTCCAATTGTTTCTTTTCTGCTTCAATTGCTTTTTCTAAGCCGAAATGAAAACATAAGAATGCTTCAAATGTTAAGAACCAAATTAGCAATAATATGAGTTTACATACCTGCTTCTTTAGCACATCGAACGGCCATGTCTACAACTTTCTGAACGTATTTAGTGGTCGCATTAGAGTATAGCGTATAGTCCATTCCAACTTTCTTGGCAATAGCTACCAAGTTAAATGTTCCGTTCCAATTGTTGAATTCGTAAAATTCATGCAAGCATTTTGTTTTACAATTCTAAATTTAAAATTAGCAACGCTATCTGAAATATTTACTTAAAGAATATGTACTTATTTGTACAAATTTTAGCGAGTTTGCTTACGCCTATGATGCCCCAACTGATGTTTTTACGATTACCATTTGTATCAAACTTGGTTTTGTTAACACAAGTACGAATTGTTGTATCCGTTTTCCATATTTTGATATGCTTCTTTGCGCACATACTGAAGTTAAAATTGACCTGACAAATTCTATCTATCTCCTTAGTTCCACAGAAGAAAGACGCGTATGCACAAAACGTAATGCATGAAGTAAGAAACAATAGGCTTAGAAATCGTTCCATTATGCTTGGAATGTATGTACTATACTACCAACTTAAGTTCAGATTTAGAAATTATATGAAACTGGTTGAGTTAATGACAGATTTGATGTGAAGGAAAATTGAATTATAAAATATTATCTGATATAGTATTTAATAATACCTGGAACATGGTTATAAAGAAAATTCTATACTTACGTCTCTTTAGTAAAATTCTCATTGTTGTAAAAGTGTAAGTATGATCATTGTTGGATGCATGAAAACGTGAGCACTGATTTACAGAGCGTTGCACTTCAGCATCGGAAGTCATAAACACTGAAGAACTAGATAATAACAGGTTAAGTATAGATTTGTCATCAGACTGTTGAACAAGGCTACATTATATAATATGTAACATCGACCGTTTCAAACTTCTTGCGTCTTGCGTGATAAAAGTGATAATCTGGAGCTAATGTTTGGAGCTGAAACGTTTTGAAGATGTCATGCTTGCACAGACGCATTCAAACTAAGTATGTAGCTTTACTTTTCGAAAATCGGTATTCAACGTTTGTATTGTTTCTTTAATTGATCGTGCAAAACAAATTTAGACAATTTTGACAGATTAGTCAGTAGATTTCAAGTTATAAGTTATCAACGTATAACATGAACTTAAATTAGAAAAATGTCGTACGTGTTTAATTTAAGGGTATGTCGAGTTAGAAACTTTTGGCTCCAGTATGGTTCCTTGTGCAGCGCAAACCTGAACAAAGTGTGAACAGAACGTTTTAAAGATCTTTACATACAGATTCCTTTAATATCTTTGTCTACTTGATCCATTATCTTTTATAAATCCATTTTTACCTCATCTATATCATATTGGTTACCTATATTCATAGTAACGTTGTAATAACAATCTTCAAATAAACCGTTAATTTTGCACTTGTCCAATTGTGAGCTTTTTGTTTCTGTCGCTTGTTCTAAGTAGAAATGAGAAATTGTAGTGTACGATTTCAAGAACCAAAGTTACATAATGAATTATTTTACCTGCATGCTTGGCGCATTGTATAATCATGTTTACAACTTTATGGGTGTATTTAGTAGTTGCGTTAGAGTATAGTGCATAGGCTTTCTTAGTCTTGTTTGCTATAACGTCCCGGTTAAATGTTCCATTTGAATTGTAATATCCATAATATGTATGATAGCATTGAGATCTGCAATTCTAATGTCACAAATTGACAGAAGCTTTTGTATTGATGATTTGAAATAGAACATAATACTTATGTAAAATTATTGATAAGTTTGCTTACTCGAATGATGTCCCAACTAATGTTTTTAAAAGTACCATATGCGTCAAACGTACTTTGGTTAAGACAAATATGAATTGCTGTGTCGGCTTTCCATGCTTCCATATAGTCATCTCCACATTGAGTCCAGTTGAATCCAACCTGACAAATTCTGTCCATCCTCCAAGTTCCACAGAGGAATGACGCGTATGCACAAAAAATAGAACAAGATGTAAGAAACAGTAATGTTGTGGTTTCCCCAAGATAAGGCACTTGTCCCAACTCGTTCGGTGCACGGATGAGTGTTAAAAAAAATGTCTAGTTTTCCAATATGCCTGCTAAACTATCCCGCTTCCCCGTTACACGACTATGCTGCTGGCTAACTGACCAAAGGTGTCTGTATTTCCCAAAATGAATACTTAATTAACCACAGTTCACGCCGGAGAATCTTTAATTTAACAGACACAAGGAGCTTTTATTTATTTCCCAAAATGGAATTACATTAATTTTACGAACAACAATTAGACTGAAATATTAACGACAAATTATCTCAAAATCAAAGACGAATCTCTTCTTTTTGTAACGAGTCAAGTGAAGTGAATGATGAGTCGACTGCACTGAGCAAGGACGAAGGATAGTGCACGTTCATTCCTTGCCACCGTACCAGACCGCATGGCTCCCGCTGTATTAATTTTTAAAATAGAACAAAGCCGATGGCTTCTTTTTCATGAGTCCGCAACATTTCCGGCCCCCTGATTTGGAAACTTCCGGTTTCCCAAATCACCAATCCGGAGTCCGGTAGGACACACCTTGGCTACTGCTCTGATGTACACCTTCACACCTTTTGTCTCGAAATCTCGGACGGAAACCTCCACTTTCCTGACAGATCCATCCTTCGCCGGAAAGATCTTCGTCACAACGGCCTTACTCCATTCACCCCTTGGCTTCTGGTCTTCCACCATAATTATGATGTCTCCGACCGCCAAAGGCTCCGTTGTCGCATTCCACTTGTTCCTTCGCAGTAGTCCAGGTAGCACCTCCTTGCTCCAGCGATCCCAAATTTTCTTAGCCATGACTTGTGCTTTCTCCCACTGCTTTCCATATCTTTCTCGCTCCTCGGACACACTTTCTCCAAAATACTCCGAACCCGACGTAGCCGCTTGATTGCTGGCTTTCCCAGATGCTACTCCAATTCCCCGAAGAAAATGATTTGGGGTAAGGCGCTCTGGATCTTCCGGGTCGCTTGACACGTAAGACAATGGTCTGGAATTCACCACATTCTCAACTGCCTTCAACGCAGTCAACAACGTCTGGTCTTTTGGAAACTTTTCCCTGGTCACTTCCGATAGCACTTTCTTAACCTGCTTCACCATGCTCTCCCAAGCGCCGCCCATGTGTGGTGACGCTGGCGGAATAAAGTGCCAATCCGCTCCATGGAACCTGCTCCTCCTTGTAACTTCCTTCGCTGCAGCTTGGAAGTTCGTCCCGTTGTCACTGTAAAAGTGACAAGGCAACCCTCGGGAATCGACGAAACGACACAAACCCATCATAGTTTCATCCAGGTTTAGTCCGTTTAACACTTCCAGGTGTATACCACGAGTCACCATACAGGTCATCAGCAACTCCCACCTTTTCTCATGATGCCTTCCGACGGTAACCTCCATGGGCCCAAACAAGTCACATCCGGTGTATGTGAATGGAGGATTGTATGCCGTTACTCTACAGGCTGGCAACAATCCCATCTCTGGCAAAACTGGCTTCACTTTCTTCAATTTGCATTGCATGCAGTTACTCCAGCACCTTCGAACTGCATACCTCCCATCCAAAATCCAATACTTTGTGCGTAGTTCATTGAAGACCGTGTTGCGTCCGCTGTGACCATTCTTACGGTGCTCATGGTCCACCAGTAGATCCACTAAATGATGTTTTGCAGGAAGAACTATCGGCATTCTTGTTCCTTCCGACACACATTCACCCAGTCTCCCCTTAACTCGAACAAGTCCATCTTGGTCCCGTACTCCTGTCAGTTTCCGGTTGACTTGCACCAGCTTTTCAACTCCTCCATCTTCCTGAGCTGCTCGGATTAGCAGCTTCTCCGCTTCAACTATATCCTCCAATTTCAGCACAGACTCGATTTCACCTCCATGCTTGTTCCACGGTCTGTAGATCCCTCGTGTTCCTCGTTTCTCAAGGTCCTCAGGTTTTTTTACTTTCCCTAGCCAAAAACCAGCTGCTGCGATTACTGCTGCTGACGCTCTGACCGATCTGTAATAGCACGAGAAATGGTTTATTGGAGGAAGCACCTTCTTCACCTTCACAACTTCACAACGTGCTTCACTTTCCTTTCCAACACGTTCCAATTCGCTTTCCTCGAAAGCTGTGGCGGCTGCGGCTACCCCCACTTCGTTTTCAACACAGGAAGCAGATGGCCAAGCCGCTTCTTCCAGTTTTAAAAACTCCGGCCCCCGTATCCAGCGACATTCGTTGCGGAGATCTGCATTCCCACGCAGCCGGGTTCCTTCGTCAGCTACGTTCTCCGCGGTAGGGACCCATCGCCATTCCTCCACTTTTGTGAACTTTTGGATTTTTGTTATCCTGTTTGCAACGAACTCTTTAAACCGTGCTGACTCCGACCCTATCCAACTGAGCACGGTTGCCGAATCCGACCAATAAACTGACTGGTCAATTCTCATCTTGACTTCTCTCCTGATTTTATCCGCCAGCTGAGCTTCTAACAATGCAGCACACAACTCCAATCGCGGGATTGTCAGTTTCTTCTTGGGTGCCACACGGGTTTTGGATCCGACAAATGACACACTGATACTTCCATCGTCATGTTGAAACCGGAAGTAGCTTACTGCACAGCTACTTTCCGCGGAACTGTCAACGAAAGTGTGTAGTTGCACACTTACCACAGGGGAAGATGAGTAGCACCGAGGTATCTTGAGCCCCTCCAATTCCTTCAGCTTTCCAACCCAGTTCCTCCAGTCATAGTAAACTTCGTCTGGCACTGGATCATCCCACGCTATTTCATGTTTCCACGTTGATTGGAACAGAATCATCCCTTTGACTTTGAAATGCCCTACAAAACCTAATGGATCGAACAGGGACATTATCAGGCTGCACATCTCCCTTTTCGTTGGTCGCCTCCCTCCTAGTACTTCCGGCTTCACCTTGCTGAAATTGATTTTGAAGGTGAAGATGTCCTCTTCTGGACTCCAGTAAAGCCCCAAAACTCTTTCCGTCTCTCCTATTCCTCTTGGTCCCCTCGGAAGACGCACAGCTTCTGGAATGCTGTTTACCACTTCTTCACTATTCGACATCCACTTCTTAACCATGAATCCTCCTCGGCCACAAATTCCCATGATCTAGCTCCTCAACTTCACTGCTTCCGGTACAGTTTCCGCTCCAAAGAGTAAATCATCCACATACATATTGTTAATGATTGCGTTCACAGCTTCCGGGAAAACGGCCTCATGTTGCCTCGCGTTCTTGTCCTTCACAAAAATTGCACAAGCTGGTGATGATGTGGCTCCGAAAATCATCACTTGCATCTCATAAACATCCGGAGCTTCAGTGTCGTCCCCGTATCTCCACAGCAGCCGTTGAGCTTGACGATCTTCATCCCGAATAAAGATTCTGTGGAACATATCCTCGATGTCCCCACAGATAACAATCCGATGCTTCCGAAAATTCCACAAAATGGAGGTGATAGGCTGAATGAGGTCGGGTCCGGTGAGTAGGTAGTCGTTGAAGCTCTTCCCTTCAACTTTAGCAGCACAATCAAACACAAGCCGAAACTTTCCTGGCTTATGTGGGTTCACCACACCAAAATGCGACAAATAAAATGTCCTCCCCGACTTCACTTCAGCTTCCTCCTTCGTCAGCCTTCTCAGGAATCCTTTCATTGTATACTCTCCAAACTTGCTATTATACAATTTTGCAAATTCTGGATTCCTCTTCATTCTTGCTTCAGTCTTTTTCAATCTGGAAAGCGCCTCTTCGTAGCTGGTCTTCGGAAAAGGGTCATCATTTTTGAATGGTAGTCCAACCTCCCATCTTTCCGCTGCTTAGTGGTAGTCTCAAAAATCTCCAGCGCTCTTTCATCCTCTTTGGACAGCGACAACTTGTCCCCTTTGGTCTCGCCGTACTCATCCAGCTTAAATGACTCCACTATAAGCTTATCCAAAGTTTTGTCGAATGCTGCTCCACTTAGGTGAAACGCAGCTCCCACCGTATTGGTGTCCACTAACTTCCCTTGCAAATACCAGCCTAGGGCTGTCCTTCGTCCGACTGGTTTATCTTCCGTTGAGAACAACAAATCCAGGTCCATTGTGATGAACCCGTGGTCCCCTCCAATGACTACTTCCGGTACCACATTAAAAAGAGAGGGTCCCTTGTACTTCCCAGGTAAGGCCACATTTCTTTGGCTTTGCTCACATCCATTGAGTATGGAGCCAATCCTACCTCCCCAATCGTGACGGCATCAGTAATCTGGAAGTTTTTTGCCCTTTTGTAACTTCCAGAGATCTCAAAATTCACCAGCTTGGCAGATGACTCCACTACTCCTCCTTGCATCACACGGTGGCGGTAGCGGATCGATGGTCCGTCCAACTCCAAATACTGGGCCAACTCCTTGGTTATTAGCGTTCGTGTACAGCCCGAGTCAAGTAGAGCGTGTACCCGCCTAATTCCTCCAGGTCCTTGCACTCGTACCGGTACAATTGGGAGTGGTCCATCCGTGCCGCTAATTATCGTGGCGGATTACCCGATATATCCAATATTGGCTTCCTCCGGTTCTTTCTTATCCGCGGACTTCTTCAGTTCCTTTTTCTCTTCGGATGACTCGCCTTTCCTTGGACCTGGCCACTCCTTAAAATGAAGTAGAGGATGGTGACGGCGAGTGCAGCCATCTTTTCCACACTCTTTCCCGTCTGGACAATCCTTCGTGGTGTGGTTGTCTTTGAGGCAACAATAGCACACCCTCGCCTCTTTAGCAATCTTCCAAAGTTCCTGTCGGGATTTCTTCTTCAACCCCCAGCAGCCATCCAAACTGTGTCCTCTTTTTTGGCAACATGGACAGGATTTTCCTCGTTTCTCCTCGGGATCCTCCTTTTCGTCCCCAACAGATGCATGTAAGGCCCCCGTGTTCCTCCTTGATCGGCTGCTACTAATCCTTTCCTCTGAACTATCCTTTCCCACTGTGGGCTTCACTTGTAGCAGCGCAGCTCTTACTTTCTTTTCTAGCCACGTAGAAAAATTCTGAAGATCTGGCTCCCTCCTTTCATCATCCGCCAGGAACTGGAACCAGGATCCCTTCATAGTCCCCGGGAGTTTCTCCACTAACTCCTTCACCAATTGTGTGTTCGACATGTAGCTTGGCCG